>CM040240.1:293925336-294147665 GCA_022545495.1 Chrysanthemum lavandulifolium
TTATGGGTAGCGCAAACCGAGAGTGCGCAGTCCTACCTCCGTCTAACAAAAGTGCCGCAATACCACTTGATGCAACATTCAAAACAATTCCACCTTCTGATCTTATTGCAGCGGTTATTGTTTTGTAGAGATACGTCTTTCCAGTGCCACCATAACCATACACAAAAAACATACCTCCTTTGTCGTTGTCGACAGCATCCATCACGGTTGAAAAAATACATTTCTGCTCATCTGTCAACGTTGGGTAAGCCGCTTGAAAGTATTGTCTTAGGTCATCCTTGTTATATGCCAGCTCGTCATACACAAGCCTGTTGTAACTATCCATGGTATGCTCTGGATCCGGATACGGCATGTTCTGAATATTCTTTAAGGATCGATTGTTAGAAAGCAACATGTCTTCTATATATGATAGGCATATGTTTTTTCTTTGTGTGTCTGTTAGCTCGAGATCTGCAACAAATTTATAGTAAAATGTTAGTAAAACAGATTATATGGTAGACGGTAAAACACAATCTGAATGTTAACATCAGTTAGTATGTCTGTTTAAAAATTCTGATTATTTGAATAACTGTTATGATTCAAGTTCATATCTGTTAAGACAAAATGTTGAGGTTGTTGTGTTATCACCTAGTGACTGCTGATATCATAAGGTATTAACCGTATTCCTGATATGTTAGTGGATCCAAGATAAGCAAATAGGATTTGAGTATAAGCAAATAGGAAAAAGCATGGCTCATTATCAAGAATCGATATGGTCGATTGCCTATCTAAACATGGAAGAATGGGAATTTTATTTAATTTGGTTGTAAGCTAACACTTTTGATGTAAGTTTGTATATGGTTTTAGAAACAAAGCAAACTGTTATTGTCCTATAACCGTATTGATTTTGAACATCATGGCAAAACTATATTCAAGAAATAAACAAAATAAATTAAAATTGTATTTTGACTTATTCCAGGATTCTAAAAACCTTATATGGTCTATAATCGCATTTACATATAGTCAATGTGGCATATTAGATTAATAATGTTACTTATGGACTGCCGACATCAGCGATTCAGGGCTGTACGTTACTAAAAACACCTTATTTATCCTATCACATGTCACTTTAAACAGCTTATTTTCACACACATAATCTCCAATTTAACTTAATTTGAAAAGATAAGCTATGTCCGAGATAAGTCAATAAACTATCAAAAGTTGTCAAGACAAGCTTAAAATAGTTTATAGAGTCACATATGTAATATAAGTTTCGATATGTCAATTCCTAGTAGGAATAGCAAAAGTGGTGTTATTAAGTGAAAAAAGTCATGGAAGAAAAGTAAACTGGTTCTTCTACTATCCAATGAATCTATAATACACACAAAAGAAACTGTGCTCCTCACGTATAATATTTAAGAAATATTCAGCACATACAAATAACTACCAATATTGTTCTATTGTAGACGGATATTGTAGGAAGTGTGTACCTGGATACTTTTGTTTACGACGTTCAACACTTAGCACATCATCTGCCATAACACGCCATGTTTTCTCCCAAACAACATCAGGACGCGACATACTGTCGGACATAATGAGCATCACAAAGAAAGACCGCAGATAGTCACCCATGCCCCAATGACTTGCTTCAATGATGCTGTCAATGTACTCTTTGTCGTCTTCCAACAATCCAAGAGCATAACATGCATCTCTATAGGTAGGGTATATCACATTATCTACTGTTTTGAACTCGTCCCATTCCCTGACACCCCTTTTTTTGTTTAGCAATATCCGTAAATAAAATAGCTCACCCCAAGAAGGCGGTACGTGGTGAATCCTTCCAATACTGAAACCTCTTTGCCTCGGTTCCCAACATCGTTCTTTGTATTTCCAAACATATTTTGATGGGAATTGAGAATACAGCAACTGCCTTGCTTCCTCATCTGTCTTGTTGCGTTCCATCTACATTATAAACTTTGAATTATTTACTGAAGCCTTTTCAAGAGTGTAATCTATACTATCACCGGGTCAAAACAATATTTTGTTCGTTGGGTAGGTGAAAAGGCAACCTCTCAACCGATGGAGTCCTATAATGAATGTCGTATTTGTATATGCGCCATGCCGCCTCGCATGTCGACAAAACACCGCAATCGTAATAATCTTTGATCTCGTCGACATCTTCACCCTCAACGACCGTTGTTACCCTATCGGTCCCTTATTTATATATTTGAAGAGGTATTTTATAGAACCTAGTTGGTTGCACCATTCGACATTAATGTGCGCCTGATATTGCTTCAATAAAGCAGGATTGTAAGGTACGACATTGCGGTTATCAAGGTCGAACCTGATTTTGTGACGGTCCTTCCATCGTTTCTTCTCATGTATAGTGCATATCCACTTTCATCGATGAATGTGCTATCGTTATACTGTTTTGGAAACTTCTTAGAACAACGATTTCCTATCATGCAGGGACAATTTGGGTGTTCAGGGCCGCATGGACCGTGCATCATATGTTCACTTACCAAATAATGTAATTCCGGATCTTCTTCCTCATCAGGTATCTCAGCAGATATGAACTCATCTATGTCTCCAGGAGTCATTATCTTATCCTCTACCTCCAACCATAATAAAATGTGGCAATGTGGCAGTCCTCTCTTTTGAAACTCGATTGTATAAACAACTGAAAATTGAGACAAAACAAATTAAGATACATTAGTATAGTGTATATTTTAGTAGACATAAAACACAATTGGACTTTTTATCATGTCGAGATTAGTGTTGTGTGTAAAAGCTATGTTTAACGTATAATCTGTTTAACTTTGATTCAAATTTGGATGACACGAATTCCATAACTAAAAACACCAAATTCAAGGCACGTTGTCAACTTTAATGGATAACATATAATCAGATAAAGCACAAGTACTCTAAATTTAGTGACTCCTAATTTGAATATTTAAAAAATATATATAATATAAATACCTCCTCGTACTTCTCCAAATGTAGCTTCATCTTTGAAGTCCTTTATCATACTGGTCGAGTTTCATTTGAAGACTCTTGTGCTTGCATCGGGACGGTCCTCCGGTTTTAAACCTTTATTTCCATATATCTTGATATTTCCGCCAATTTGGATTACACGTAAACGTTATGAAGAGATCGGGGTATCCAAAAAACTTGCATAACGCCATAGCATCCAAGTAGTTCTGCATCATATACCGTGGGCTACCAGTAAATGATGAAGGTAGAATAACCTTCTTACCACGAAAAGGTTGTCCTGCAGTTTCAGCCATGCGTTCTAGTCGAGCGTAGGTTTCGCTCCTCAATTCTTTCTGGTTTTTTCTAGTGAACGACATCCTTTCCGCTTCAACCATTGTGTAGCCATCAACCAAAAATTGCTGAAACAATCTTCTGCCATTCAATATCATTGAGTACACACCTGGACGGTCCATCATGCGGTAGGCAAACCATTCACGCATAGTGACGCGTGTTTTTTGACTTTCTGGAGTATCAGCAGTAACATGTGAATGGTATATATCCGTACGATAACCATCTTCCGCATACGGGAATAAAAGAGGATACTGCAATGGGAGGTATGAAACGTGCAACTCACTAATCCTTCTTAATTTACCACTTTGCTTATGCAACACAATATCTCTGTTGTTTACAGTTCCGTCAAAATCACCAACTATAAGAGCTGCGACTTCTGAAGCTGTCGGTAGATTGTACGTCCTACCGTCATGATCCCTTTTACCAATTAGTCTAAGTGCGACGTTTTCGTCATCAGTTGAAGATGATAATCTTTCTCCAGCCATACGGAACTTTTCCACCAATGGGTTATTCAAATCCAACATGTCTTTTATATCCACTGTTAGCTGATGGTCTATGACTCTTTTGCCAGATGACGTAGATGGTTCATTGCTGTTGTTGAAAGAAAAATGAGCATTAACGATTGATTGCTTACTTTATAATGTGTAATATATAAAACTTAATATTAAACATATTAATACCTGACCGCATTTATCCTATTACGAATTTCGTTTACAGGATCGTAAATATACAACTGTGCAAAGGCAGGTGCTTGTCCGGGTTTTGGTAATAAATCTCCCATTATATGATAATTCTGTCCATGAAGTCTATAGCAATACGGGCCGCGTCCAACATTGACAGAATGGTCTTGCTTACCACCCAAGGATGTGAAGGCAAACATAGAATTATACCGCCTAATATCTTCAAGAAATGATTTGCTTTTTGGGTGCTCGTTCTTAGTCAGACTCATCAACAATGGCGGAGGATCCATTAATGGAACAGGCAATTTAACCTTCCCCCTTCCACAACATAGTGAGTATGAATGACCATGTCCATGACCATCTCCTCTTTTACTCTCAGCAAGCCACAACAAAGCACCGCATGATTCACACTCAACATTTGGATCACCATGGTCTATGTATTCTGCCAATAAATGTTGTTAAATGTTAGACAACATACGATGAATATATGTATCAATCAGAAGTTAAGAATACTAATTTCAATGTGTATCCACTTTAGAATAAAATACCTGATGATACGCCAACAAAAGGTGGTTGCCTTGGTCTGGATTGGTTTTGGTTATTTCTGATATTGTAACGTGCTTTGCTTGCAGGTTTACTTCCACGGAACTTGCCTTTACGCTTGCGTCTAAAATTGCAGCCATTTCCATTTTGTGTTTTCAAAGATGGATCATCCACATTTTGTGTATCTTGTCCTGCATTATAGGTATTAGAATAAGCGTTAGTGCGTGAGTATGGTTACATAATGAATGAGACGCTTATGTTGCGGATAATATTCAAGTGAAACGATCATTCGTATGATACCTAACTCCAATCTGATTGGAGTAACATTGCGGAATCTTGATCTTAATGTAAAATTTCTCTTTTCGTGTGAGTCTGGTTGAAATTGTTGTACACCATCTGTCCCCATGGAGAATCCAGTTGCATATGCATTTGTTAGACATGAATCTGGATTTACAAACACATCTTTGGTCGCGTGCGTTGTCTGCTTATATTGAGCCACATTATTGATTGCTGTCAAATTATAAGGCAAACGTATAATTAATAACAGAAATTATTAGCTTATGAGGAAGGTTAGTATGTGGTTTTAAAAAAAACATTAGGCTGTTTCGACATAGTAGTTTGCACAAGGCAGTTGTTAAACCAAGTCTCGTATTGTCAATTTATCATATTCATGTTTTGACTTCAGGGAGACACTATATTCAATAATTGAATAAGAAAGTAGACTAATTTTTTTAGTTATCGAATGATCTCTAAAAAGCTTAACCAAAAGACTGTTGGTATAAACTATGAAACAAAAAATGCAGCAATTTGTAGGTTAACATACATCTTCATGAATTAACATATGGAAATCAAACAACACTTATATAGAAAACACTTACATGTAGCACCACTATACACCGGACGTGCAATTGTTGCTTGGGTGATTAACGAAGACTTGAAAGTTGTCGTGAATATGTTTTCATTGACATTAGACCTGTAACGATCGTTGTTTGAATAGAGTGATGAATGGTTACATGGTGTTAACGTGGTTGTTCCTGTTAAAAAAAAACAGTCACTCACTTGTTTAAAATTGTTTTGTAATGCCTTATGATTATAAATTGAAAGATATATAAAAAAAACTAAAAGGAGATTGTTTAATATGTCTAACTTACCTGGTGTTGTATAGCTTTGAGAAGATAAAGCTGAACGGTCGTTTGAGACATGATTCAAAGGATGAGCTGTCGACCAGCGTTCATTAGAATGGTTGGTATTTGTTATGTCACTTAGTGGAGGTCTTCCAGGCCTACGTATAGCTAAGGATTCGGGCGTACCTATAATGAGAAATTAAAGCGGTAACACTAACTTGATTAACAGATAATTGTAAGTAAAAGTATCAAATGATTCATACTTGTTTCGACATAGTAGTTGCACAAGGCAGTTGTTAAACCAAGTCTCGTATTGTCAATTTATTATATTCATGTTTTCACTTCAGGGAGACACTATATTCAATAATTGAATAAGAAAGTAGACTAATTAATAACAGAAATCAAACAACACTTATATAGAAATCAAACAACACTTATATAGAAAATACTTACATGTAGCACCAGTATACACCGGACGTGCACTTGTTGCTTGGGTGATTAACGAAGACTTGAAAGTTGTCGTGAATATGTTTTCATTGACATTAGACCTGTAACGATCGTTTTTTGAATAGACTGATGAATGGTTGCATGGTGTTAACGTGGTTGTTCCTGTTAAAAAAAACAGTCACTCACTTGTTTAAAATTGTTTTGTAATGCCTTATGATTATAAATTGAAAGATATATAAAAAAAATAAAAGGAGATTGTTTAATATGTCTAACTTACCTGGTGTTGTATATCTTTGAGAAGATAAAGCTGAACGGTCGTTTGAGACAGGATTCAAAGGATGAGCTGTCGACCGGCGTTCATTAGAATGGTTGGTATTTGTTATGTCACTTAGTCGAGGTCTTCCAGGCCTACGTATAGCTAAGGATTCGGGCGTACCTATAATGAGAAATTAAAGCGGTAAGACTAACTTGATTAACAGGTAATTGTAAGTAAAAAGATCAAATGATTCATACTTGTTGTATTTGTTGTATAAGGACGACGGCCAGGCGGTATTAAACGGATGCTCGTATCAGTACCTTTAAAAAAAATTTAAAAACAATGTTCATTTTCCAATATAGTTAACTTATATCACAATAAAATAGGCACGCTTAATGGGTGTTTGGATTAGCTTCTCTAAGGCTTATGGGTTTATTTGAAATAATTAATTTTTGTAATCAGAACTGCCACAATAATTTTAACAAATAAGGTTAAAGGTTTTAGGCAAAAAGTGTTTCAAGCAAACCCGCAAAAGGGTCAGCTAAGAACCTGAGGATAGACAAACCTGCAAAAAGGTTACCTAAGCCACCAAGGACGATGCTTCTGTTTACAATATCTGAACTTTCCTTTCAAGCTCAGTTATGTATCCTCATCTTTCTTCCTTTGATTATGCAGTAGACTGCCTATTTGCCCATATCATAATACAAAACATTTTCATAATTGTAAACAACACCAAATACATGTTTTGGTGAAAAAAGGCTAATGAACAATAAACATAGCTAAACCTTTTTGCACGAGTAGGATCAATAATAGACAGCTCAACAAACTTATCAGCTGACTTTGATTTCTTAGCATGGTCAGTTGCAGATAATCCTCCTCCATGGACCACCATCAACACCCTACTCATTTCCAAATATCATTTTAGTCTCACCTAAAACATCAAGATATGGCACCTAAACGTGGGTTCATTTGTTACCAATATACATAATGTGTATGCTAAAAAGGTTGGAATGGGCACCTAAACATATAATGTGGATGCACGGCCTGATCTTTTCAACCAAGGTTTAGTCCTCTGTAATCTACTATATACCACAAATAAATTGGAGTGAAAATATCAGGCTTCCTATTAGTTTTAAATTAAAAGTTAAAAAGTTAAGAGTAAACTTTGTTTGCAGCAGTTAAGGGGATGTTTGGAGTGGCTCATTCAAACTGAATATACTCCTCAAAATTGTTAAATAAGTAAGTTTATATTTAACAAAACATAGTTAAATATAATTTATCTAACATTTTCATAATAGAAGATTCATTGCAGTATGTCGTCTACAATTGTTGTTTGAATCCTTACCGTACGCAGTCTTCTTACGACCATGTACTTGTTTTGCAATGCTGTCGAAGACGGTATTATCTTGAATGGCTTTCCGCTTGGTTGTAGAATTGTTCAAAGGTGTGGCTGTAACAGTTCATAGAAAACAATCAAGCAAACAAAGTGATAAAAGAATTAAGAAAATGGCATAATGGAAGGTTAAAGGTGACGATAGACATACCTGCTGTCGTATTCTCCTTTCGTTTAAAGTTATTAGAACATGCATTTTGGTGTGTTTTATTCATGTTTTCTTTGTCATGATTTCTCATTTCCACAGTAACTTGGAGAGTATGTGTGTGAAAATAAGGTGTTTATAGTGACTTGTGAATTTATAAGTAAGATGTTAACATTTAAAAATAATCAATTTAAGTAGAATCAAATCACTAATTTATAGGGATTGGCATTTAAGGTAATTATGGAATGCTACAAATCTGGAATCTTTGTAATATTATGGAGTTGATAGTTGTTATTATTTTCAGAAACTGATGATGGAATGAACATTAAATTCGTATGTTTGTGTGTGTGTGAAGATGTAAAAGTCTAAAATTGTTTAAGAAAGAAAGTATAAGCTGATTCATTATCAATGAAATGAAAATCTCCATGATATTATTAAAGACACCAGATAAGCAAAGCTCCAAAAACATGAAGCTAACATAGTCTAGGGAATCACCAAAATGTAGGATAAACTTAAAACGACGAAGGAAATACCAAATTTTTCAAATTTCAACGAAAGAACATAAAATAGTAAAATGCAGAACCATGGAGATGAGGCGGTGTCTGATCACTCCTTCTCTATTTTGACTTCAATGAACATTTTCTTTGTCTTGCTGGACTCATCATGCTCCTCATCTTCATACTCATCAAGATCAATTGTAACCCTTTTCTTGTCATTCCCAGTGCTTCCTCCACTTGTACCTGCACTTCCAGCATCTTGTGTCACTTTTCCTGGTGTATCCAATATCAGTTTCATTGGAGGGCTTTGTTCTGTCATTCTGCTTGTGAATAAGCTTGTTTTGGGAGTTTCAAAATCATCTTGTGAATCCTGGCAAAATGCATTGGATAAAGTAATGTTAACATAGTAATCTCTTAATTTGTTGATTGTATATCGAATGTGTTAGTATAAAGGTTTAAAATCAGTAATGACCGTTTCACGAAGAAAGGATTTCTTGAAATAGTCAATGAGTGGCTTGTCATCAGAAACAGCTTGACAACGATAGGTGTAATCGTTTCTTCTAACATTGTATTCCGAAAAGAGAAGCTTAAAAAGCCACTTTTTGCCAACCATCGTTTCTAGTTCTTCTTTGGGGTAGTACGTTTCCGTATCCTCACCAGGGTGCTTGTCAATTACTTCCCATATAAACTTGCCACAAAGCTTGCTCACATTCGTGTCGAATACAACCAAAGGGGCAGATCCCGAATCATCAATAATTCTGATGATGCATTTGAATCTGAAATAAAAGTGTATAATGGCTTATTATTTAGAAATATTTAAGTTAAGTGTCAAAAGTAGGTTTATATAAAACAGTATGTACGTGAAATATACCGTTTGACAACTTGATAAACAGTACCATGCTTGGCACAAGTGTAAGGCTGTTTACGATTCTTTGAAGCGCTTGAGGCAGGACCTTTTGACACAACCAGGTCAACCTTCCTACTACAGTCTTTGCAGGCAAGATAGCACCAACCGTGTTCACGATGGATGCGATGAATCGTTGCATAGACAACACATTCACTTTCCTGCGTTTATTTGTATATTTTATAGGTAAGTATATGTGTAATTGTTTCGTAACTATTATTGTTTGGATTATACTGTAAATGAATTAGATAATATTACCGGTTCAGAGTCTCTTATCGATCCCACCATAGTTTTGACAGTATCCTTAAAAAAGGATTCGATTGTGACAACAGGCTTTTCAGGAGTGAACAAAGCTATTTGGTAATCTTTTTCATCGTAGGTGTCCTGTTCTTGTTGACTGAAACATAGTAATATACTTTCGTTTAGGTGACATGAAGCATATAAAAAGCCAGTGATAGATAGAAGGTAAATATGATGATACCTCTGTCTAAAAGCAATTATCTCAGGCAAGTCAGTGTTGATGTACAACTTTGAACCAAATAGTGCGTTGTTCACAGCAGGTTTCCCTGTTTGGATAAAAAACGATTTTATTTATCCAAAGCAGCACAAACAAAGTAGGTAGTCTATTAAAAATATTTACAGAATGTTTGCTTATTACATACCGTTCCAATACTTGACCTTTCCAAGCTGCAGGATGCAAACAGTGTGGCCACTCTTTTCGGTATTCTCAGCATATTCGTTCCATCTTTCGGCCCATGCATCCCAGAAAGTGCAATCAAGAGTGTTTTCTCTATTGAAATTGAAATGGTTGAATAGCAGCAATATGATGTATAGAATATAAAATGTATGAAATTAATTATGAGTTGTAAATGTATATATAAGTTACTCACTCGTTATCCTGTAGTACAACTGTTCTCCTAAGCTTTTTAACACCAGCCCAGTTAAGAGGCACGATTTCTCCAATCGCAACAACTGTGCCTATGACATCTGAAGAAAAGGGAAACAATATTCTTAAGTTAATACATTCTAAATTGCAAACTGATGCACTTTCATACTAAGGTTGAGTTATAAGTGTGCGTTTAAAATGTGATTTAGCTTGTCTATGGAAATAAGCTTACCAACAGCATATTCCATATCTGAAATGTAAAATACATATGATTCACATATTAGTTATCATGTAAAATACATGTGGTTTCTTACTTTTTTTTTCATGATCTTTACCAACATTCAAACTCAACATGTTCATAATCAGTAAAAAGCCTAGCATCAGCACCATACTGAGCTAAAGCTTCTTCAGTTTTCAGACCTTTGCTACCTAGCTCCATTTTCATACATTCTAAACACTTTTTTTTAATGTGATTTAGCTTGTCTATGGAAATAATCATATGTATTTTACAACTCAACCAATAAATTGTTTTGTGATTTAGCTTGTCTATGGAAATAAGCTTACCAACAGCATCGAGCTCGTTGTAGGGGTTATTGTCGTCCCACAAAGCAATCAAGTCATCAAAGACGAAACCATTGGTATTATCATTTATTGGATCAATACGGGTAACAGTTGTGTTTTTGTGGAAAGCAATCTTGAATTTGTGTGGTAAAAGTGGAAGTTTGCCACCATTTTCCGCGACACCAAAATTGGAAACATGATAACATTGGCCTTCAACAAAGAGAGGTTCAAACTTGTACATCAATTCCTTCTTAATGAACACTTGGATGCGGTTGTTCTGATTAAAAAAAATAAGCTTGTAATGAGTCTAGTTTATGATATACGTTTATTATCATATCTAAACAATAGAGCATGGAACGATACTAACTTCATTGTCTTGGAGTACCAAGTCCAGAGAGTAAGGATCCTTTTCATGATTCACACGATGTGAGTGCCAAATGGAAATGCATCTGCCTTGGACTGATAGGTCGTCGGTCATTGGATCCACCTGATTAAGTGGAGTGACTTGTTTGGCCAATGTTGTCACTAAATAAAAGAATGCGTTATTTTCATTTCTTGATAGTTCTTATGCTATTTGAGAATCAATTAGATAGTTGCATTAAGAGTAAGAAACATACCCTCTGTCTCTTTCAGTTTTCCTTTCATTCGTAACGCGCTCTGGCTAGCTGTGGTGACATAAAGTGGTAACCAAAAATGATGTCAACAGGCAGCAATATATATGTGCTATAATCATGAAAGTACAAAAGTTAATATGAACAACCTACCAGAATCATACGAAAGCTTTCCGGTCCTTTTTACTTCCATTACGTAATTGGTTTAGCATATCATAAAGACCAATATAAGCTTGTTACTATCATTGATATATTACAGGAACTAACCTTATTTGTTAAAATTAGTGTGGCAGTTCTGATTACAAAAATTAATTATTTCAAATAAACCCATAAGTCTTAGAGAAGCTAATCCAAACACCCATTAAGCGTGCCTATTATCTTGTGATATAAAGCATCATCACTTGTATGTATTGGTTCTTTCTAAATATTCACATAGATATACAATATACAATTCATAGTAATGTACAACAATTAGAACATAAACAAACTCATGTTAGGATTAAAATTTTGAGATTCAACATACCATATTTTGGAACAGTGGTTGAGTCCATTGACTGTGATCCATTGTCTGGTTCATATGGCGTATCTGAAAATGTAAAAAACATATGATTCACATATTAGTTATCATGAACATTAAAATGCAATGTATAATCAGGTTGTAAACCATACCAGGGGCATAACCAAAAGTTGCTTTCTTGCTTTGTTCCATTTCTTTCGCTGGTTGAATAAGAATCACAGTTAAAGTACATAAAAATGGTTTGAAAAAAAAACACTATTAAGGATTAGTAACAAACATACCTATTACTTGATAATGATGAGTGAATTGTGATTGTGATATCTAATCAAATAAGAGTTGCGGATTTTATAGATGTAAATTAGGTCAAAAAACAGTGTAATCCCCCCTTTTGCGTTCTTCATCATAGCTGTAATGGGTATTGATTGTTAGGATGATTTGATATGCCTCTCCACAGTCTATAGCAATCCCCCCTTTTGCGTTCTTCAATTTGCGTTCTTCAATAAAAGATGATAAAAATCCTGTGCTCCTCACGATCTTCAATAAAAGATGATAAACAGCCATCGTTATGTGAGAATAGATACAGTTGAATCCCTGGTTTTTAGCTATGAAAGTGTATTCTGAATCGTAATATGTGGGGAAAAGATGATAAAGAGAATGTTAGTGGTAGTATGTGGGGAAAAGCTGTTTTTTAAGTGACCCACCAATTATATTTTGTAAGTTATAATCACTGCTTAAGAGCTTGAGTTTTTAAGAATTGTACATAAAAAGCCATTTGGCTTGGTGGTAATATTTTCTATATATGTGAACTGAAAGACCCATGTTCGAACCTCGTAGGCAGCATTTTTTTTATGTAACTGGAAATCAAACGCCCTGTCATCAATGACTTGGCATTAGTGACGTGGCATTAGTGACGTGGCAATGCTGATGTGTCATGCACTCCTCTATTATATAGTGTGGAGATTACATGAAATATACTAAAGCTCGTTTAGGCTCGCGAGTCTATTCGAGCTTTATAAATAAAGCTCGAGCTCGATTATTAAATGAGCTTCAGTTTAAGCTCGGCTCGTTCGAGCTTTTTACCGATCCGATCCCGAGATTTTTACGATCGGCTCGGCTCGTTTACACCCCTAGAAATAACCCCGCATGCAAAACCCCTGCCCCTATAAACTTTTTGTTGACTCTTTTTTGAAGCTTTGCAATTTTGACAATATATTGAACCGTTGAACTCAATAAGAATGCTTCTGTTAATACTTCGTACCTCAAAAGAACCCTTCCTGATATTTAGAACCTTTGGACCGCATAAGAATCCTTCTGTTAATACTTCGAACCTCACAAGAACCCTCTTTTAATACTTTGAACTCTAACGAACTCTTCCTTAAAAACTTTGACCTTAAACCCTCATACGAACCCCAACTGAGCACAATAAGAACCCTTTAAACCCTAAGCTCTTTTGAACCTCATAATAACCCTTCTTTTTAATACTTTTGACTTTTAAAGCCACTTACGAACCTTTTTTTTTTTAATACTTTGAACCTTATACGAACTTTTTTTAATCCTCTGAACTGCATTCGAGCCCTTTTAGATACTTTGAACTCTTAAGCCTCAATAGAGCTTTTCTTATAATTTTATAAACCCCTTACTTGAATTAGCAAAGACAAGTATTGAATTAGTAGAAATATCTAATTGTTAAAGAGGTATGAGTGATGAATCCTGGTATATGTTTATAAAGATTGTATCTTGGGATTATAATTTATGTACGAAAAAGTGTTTTTAATGGACTAGTTACAACAATAATTAGCAAAGTACCCAACAGACAAAATTGAGTTGCACACCAACTGTTTGATATAATGTTTGTTTTAATAGTGTTGTAAATTGGTGATGTTAGTGAGACCCTTTGAGACTTGTTGCTGGTTAGAATATGTTGTGGACTTTAATCGTCTTTAAGAAAATGGCCTTTTATCTTGTGGAGATTCGGTTTTGGTTGAGCGAAATCAGATAAACTAGTGGCAACCCTGAAACCTGTCTGTTATCAAAGTGAGCATCACATGTTGTGATAATACAGAGTTTTGTTTTTCATAGTTCTTACAGTAACAAAGAAGATGGTATAGCAAGTGTTTGATGAAATGTCGACTTGAATAGTGATACAAGTTGGTCATGTTACTTATGCCCATGTGACTTCTTGTTGATATACGTTGTGTTGTCGATTTAATTGACTTTGTTTTAGTGGAGGATTCGGTTTTTATGAAGCGAAATCGGATAATTTGTAGCTATTAAATTTCATTATAATGGGAACTACTTTTGTTGCTCAGGTTATGGTTTAAGGCATTAAATTGGCTTATGAGAGTTGGTTTTATACTTGTATGATGACTGTTTGATTGTTGAGGTGTTTAGACATTTCTTCGATAATCTTGTTATCTACTCTTGAGAAGAACCCGTACACCATTATCTTTATGAGATTTTTAATCAAATCTTCCATTGACTTTTATTGGAAGTCAAAGTATGACAAAAATGTTCAGATTCTGTTACTGATAAGCTGTTCATCATTTACAGGATCTTTAGTGGGCGTGATTCATTTGGTGACGTCAATCCTGCTGTGACAGATCACTTAGTTGAAGTTCCATTCATTGTCATGATAGAACCTTACAGTAAGTCATATCTTTCACCCGGAAGTATTAATAGACTATTTTTTTTTTGTCCTTTGATGCCATGGAAATAGTATAACTAAATGACATTATTCTTTATCTTTGTAGAGTGGCGAACAATGATTTGTGTCTGTTGAAGTATTCAGAGAGACTGTTATGAGTGCGATCAATCAAGTAGAATGGACTCCATCTCAGGTACAAGTATTCAGTATGTATAACTGGCATGATATTATTGTTTTGATCTTCGAAACTTAATATCTTTAACTGAGTTGCAAACTAACTGTCTGATAAAGACGTATCATTCAATAGTGGTGTAAATTGGTCATGTCATTGAGATCTTTTAGACTTGTTGTTGGATAGAAATATTATATGGAATTAAATGCCCTTCAAAGAAAATGGCCTTGTTTTAAGTGGAGTTTTGGTTTTTATTCAGCAATATTGGATAAACTAGTAGCGCCCCTGAATCTATTTGTTATAAAAGGAGTCGTGATATGCAGATTTCCTTTTATAGGAGATGGTAATTCTTGAATGCTCATATATATGCCAACTTTATGGTTATTTTGTGGTATTCTGAGTGTGTTAACTTGAGCTGGTGGTAAGATTAAGACACTATTAAATGTGATTGTGTTTTGGACTTGTCTTTCATAATAATGAATTTGCAATGACTATATTCTATTGCTAGTTGGCTATAGTGTAGATTGATATTCTTTCTACCTTGAGGATGCACCAACTGATGAATTGAAAAAGTACCATATTCCTAAGATAATTTGGTTTAAGGAGAGAAGAAAATATGGATTGGCGTTTCACTTGCAGAAGGATAAAAATGTGAACTTCTCGACTCAAGTTTGTTCTTTTCTTGATCAACCCACTCTTTGCAGACGTTGCTATGATGTTATTGCTGGTCACTGGGTCGTGCTCTTGCAGCTGTGACCTGCTCCAGGTAGTCTATTGACAAAAAAAAAAAAAAAAATAATAAAATCCTTTCATATTATATATACCTGCCAATTTCCATTGACATATTGATGGAGCAATTCAGGTTAGGTTATATCTCTAGACTAAGGATCAAATGAGAAATAAAAATAAAATGAGAAAGAATGAGAAGTAACCACAACCGCACATTTCAGATGCACCTACAAAATAAGATGCATCTCTCATGAAATTCTACTTCTTCATTTGAAATGTGTGGCTACAAAGATTTCTCATTCTTCTTATTTTATTTTCTCTTCTTGGCGGATCCATTCCCTATATCTCTAATGAGCAAATTTTTTTAATTAAAAATGTTCGCTTGGAACAAAACTGGTCAGAAACTGGCCGAAAGTCTCCTAGACTATAGCTTTAATGCATCAAACTTCATAAATCATTTTATTAATAAAATTGGGATTATTGACGTACAAATACAGTTTTCTTAATCATATTCACACTATTGATCTATAAAATTCTAGAAATTTTGACAAAAAAATGTTCCGGGTTGACGCGTTTGAAGCCTGTTCCAGCCTTAACCCATTACACAACCTGGGCATTGTTTCACCTCTATAGCGTACCATGTTTTTACGTCGATATTCTAAACCTAGGATTGAAATTGCAATTTGATCTTGCTGACTCCATTAGCTTAGAATATTCAGGTGTACTTCAATACTTCTACACACATGGTTGATAGCACTGTTGTTCATATAACTAGTTTGTCTTTATCATGGAGCGATTGTGAAGATCTGATTTATACAAATTACCTTATAACTACTAGTATAACTTGAATTCTTCAAAGGTAGATGCATGTTTCTTATGACTATTTATATATCCTTAGTTACTCATTTCATCAATTATATATATGAGGCCATATGTTATTAAAGAGACAAGTGCTCCATGTTGGGATAGACCTTATCGTCGAGAGAATTATATGTGACTGATTCTAAGGAGGGACTTTGAAAAGAAAAATACAAGTAAAAGATCAAGTGAATTAAGGAGTGTGGATTATTGGATAAAATAGAGAATTTTGGTGTGTTGTTTGAGATTAAGCAACTCCAATGAATTATTTTTTATTTTTTATTTTTTAAATGTCACGGATGACATATGCACTGACGAGTTTTGATACATCTATATGAAGTGATGGATGCTTAATTGTTTTTAATCGACGGTCTACAATTAATTATAAACAGAGTCTATTATACTTATAAAAAAGGGTGATATTACAAGCAAAGTCTATTATGTTAATAAAAAGAGTGTGAAAAGAGTGTTTGAAAATTTTAGAATTCGTAGCTAAGATAACATGGGAAGAACTTGATAGTATTGCTATTCAGGTACATCCAAAATTGAAATATATAAATAAATTATGGGTTTAGTAGCTTGTAACTACATGTATATAATAATTAAAAAAAAAAAAAAAAAAAAAAAAAAAAAATCATCTTCATCACTTCTTAACTGACAAATGAGTTGTTAAGAATTATACGAAAGTTATATGAAAGATACAAAACCCAAAAGCAAATGACACATGTGATGACGAATGAATGGCCAATTAAATAAACAGTTGATTATAAAACTTGTTCGCATGCTTTTGTATTTGTCCGAATGAAAAGAATACATTGTAGCCAATGCTCTACGGTAATTAATTGCATATTAACAAAAATGTATCGCTTCATGATTTTGTGCTCTTGTCGAGTTGTGGGTTTCAATTTATGTTATGTTTCATTCTAACCAATTCTAGATATTTGTCCAAAATAAATCCTTGATCATCACTAATCATCAATACATGGCTCGTGTTTGTTAATTAATTCATGTTTTCACAACTGATATATAGGATTCATTATCATCACTACATGTAATAAATATGCATGTAGCATGTTTAAATGAAATGCATCACTGAAATTGTTCTAAAAATTAGCCACATTTTTTGGATATATTGCTTAACGAAACATGTTACTCTATGCATCGTTTGCTCTTTAGTTGGTGTTTAGGCATGATTATCGTGTTTAAACCTCGAATAGATTTTATGTTAATTTTGGAATTGAGGTTTGTTTGTTTCAGCTTTTTCAAGTGATTATTAATAATGAAATTTGTAAGTAATGTTAATTTTTTTATTTAACGGTCGCTACAAAAATGGTAAAAATGCATAAGCATGTAGATAACAGATTCGATGGTTACGCATTTTACAAGTGACCACCACTTCGACCATAGGATGCAGTCGGAACCATATTCTCAACCCCTATCATTGTAGATTTTTTTCTAATTCAGTTAAATAAGACGACTCTAGGCACTAGCAGCCTTTAATGACCTGTCTAATATAAATGAGTTTTCAAAGTTATGTT
Organism: Chrysanthemum lavandulifolium; assembly: GCA_022545495.1. Taxonomy (NCBI): domain Eukaryota; kingdom Viridiplantae; phylum Streptophyta; class Magnoliopsida; order Asterales; family Asteraceae; genus Chrysanthemum; species Chrysanthemum lavandulifolium. Next base: position 293,943,145 of record CM040240.1, read on the forward strand.
TCATATTGTATTATTGTTTATATAATATTTGTTGAGAAGATGCACATCATGATGTTTGTTGTTTTGTTATTTATTATATTCAAACTTTAAGTTATTCAATAAAATGGACGATTCATATACGCTATTGACAAAAAGTAAATTGTCTTAACAAAAGCCAGACCTCCATCCATTAAAAATAGCAAGGAACCCCACACAATCGTCTATATCAATGTATACAGACACAAACAAACAGATTTATATATATCACCCAAGCACTCCTTCGCTTCTTTAGACAAACAAATTGATACATAATAATGTCTTCAAATTTCCTTATTATTTATATATGGGTTTGTTAACCGTCTTTATATTTATAAATAAAAAGAATAATTTTCATTGTCATCAATTCATAAATGACAACCAGAATTGTTAAAGAACTTTACACAGTATACAAAACCATTAGCATCTAATGACGTAATGAATATATTTCAATTTATAATTACCAATTTTATAATATTTATCAATAAGTAATTATTAAATTTATACTAGTAATACTTATCGACAATTAATTATTAAACTTGTTCACATGTTGCATTTGTTCACATGTTCTTGTTTTCACTAAATGAAAAGCGAACTTTTTAGCCAATGTTCTATTATAATTAATTGCACATTCAGTGATTTGATGAAATGATTGTTAGCCAAGAAAATATCGTTTCATGATCGATCTTGTGCTTTTGTGGTTTTAAATTTTGTTGATGTTTTATTTCAACCAATTCCAGTTATTTGACCAAAACAAAATCCTTGATCATTTCGTTCTTATCTAGTGAATGTTACATAATTATTAAAAACATCTACAATGCTCTTGTGTCTTTCGGTTTAGTTTAGGTTAGGTGTAATGGTCACCAACATTACCACCGCTAACTCACTGACATATCACTTTTTCACCCAGTCACCAACATGACAACCAACTTACCCCATAAAAACCAACTCAAACATACCTCACGTAAACACAAATCTACTTCACAAAAACCAAATATACACACACAACCTCCACAATTCATTTTATCAACCAACCGAGTTCTCCCATAAAACCTAGACTGACGCGTGGGGTGTCTGTTTTAAAGTCGATGCGTCTAACATCACCAAAATCATGTACCTTATTATACTTTGCTGTTTAGTTACATATTCAAATTATGCGTTTGCTTTTTTGTTATTTTATTCTGACTTCGAATTATTACAGAAGGAAATTTCCAAAATGCTGGAGAAAATTTGTGTAATCTTAATTGTCAAAAAGTGATTTGTCTCTTAATAATTTTATTTTATTATTACAATAATGCAAAACCGGACCTTTATTCATTTTCATTGAGTTGCGATCCTTTAAAAAGAGAGCAACTTTAAAAAGTCTAGAAAGCCTATGAGCTATTGCCATGTGTCCCTCACCCACTCCCTATATTCTTTATTTTTTTATTATTATTTTCAGTTAGGGGCAATTTGGTCTTTTTAACTCACTTTTTTTATTCCACCCTAAACTTCAAACATAAATATCTTTCAAACGACAATTTTTTTACAAAATATCGATTTTACCATAATTTTCAAATTCAATTCTCTTTATTTTTGTATGCATTTTGATATATAAATCACAATTTTTTTTTTCACTTTTTTAAGTGGTGTTTATTTTCTTAAATGTTTTGACATTTTCGGCTATAATTTTATCTAGTTTAAAGGCCGAATTATGCCAAACTCAAAACACGAAAATTTTAGCTTTTTAGCCATTCTTTAACCAGAAATTTGAATCACTCAAATCCAGTATGATATGAGCGAGCTATCATACGTTAAAGATGATGTCTTAGTCATATTTAGTGCACACAAAGTGTTTGATAAAATGCCTAAAAGATATTTTCTTATAAAAGTAGATTTAAATGCACTAATTAGTGTACCACAATACATCTTTTGTTATTTTTGTTATTTTTAACTTTTTTTAACCGATGAACAAGCACTTAATGATAAACAAACTAACTGATGAACATCAGGCAACTAATAAACTGATGAATAATGTTACCATAACTGATGAACATTGTGATTTTTTTAGACAAATGATGAACATTATAATTTTTATTTATTGATGAACAATATTTTGTATTGATGAACAACAAGCAACTGATAAACTGATGAACACTGTTACCATAACTGATAAACATTATGATTTTTTTAGACAATTGATGAATATTATAATTTTTATTTATTGATGAACAATATTTTTTATTGGGTTGTTTTGTTCATCAGTTAGTGTGTCGATTGTTTTTTAACTTGTTTTTATTCATCAATTAGTGTCGATTGTTTTTCAACATGTTTTTGTTCATCAATTATTGTTTTTTGTTCATCAGTTGGTGTCAATTATTATTCATCATGTTTTTATCATTAAATATTGTTCATCAGTTATTGCTCATCACAAGTATGTCTTGTTCATTAGTTAATACTAACTGATGAACAATGTTAACTAATGAATAAAAATTAACTGGTGATATTGATAAACACAAGTAAAATGAGATGGCGATTTACGAAACCCATACATCACTTAAATTAGACTTTACTTTGATTGGTTATTAGGTTGAGTGGGGTTAAATCGATTAGAGTGTTGATACTTTAGAGATTATTATAATCGCTGCTAGGTCCTACTGTTCCATCAATTGCATGCATTGATCTGATTAATTATTCCAATCATTGATCTGATGAAGTATTATGGTTTAATTCGTGCTTTAAAGTTTATTAAACCCTATTTTCTTAACTAGGGTTTTACCCGGTATTGTTCGAAGGTTAGACGTTATTTTTCTTCTTGTTTTTTCTGGGATCGATTGATGGAGATACGGGAGAGAAGAATGATGATAGGGATGGGGCGGTTAATACCAATAAGGCGACTGATCTTGGGGCTGAACAAACAGGTTCTCAATCGGCTTCTGTTGGTGCTACCCCTTTACCTACCGTCGAGCTACCTCATCCGGTTGGGGTATCTTCTAACGAACCACATGTCTCTAATGCTACGAAGCCGGTTTCATATGCCAATAAATTGAATCCGTCGCTTGGGACTAAGATCACCTTTTGAAAAGTTGATGATAATGTGCCACAAGATGCTGATTATGATGTCGGGTTACCTATAGCTTCGGTTCTTGAGATTCATGTGAGGTTGAAAAATTCTCTATACGGGTACTTCATTGGTAAAAGGCTTGCCTTCCCCGTTGTTGAATGGTTTGTATGTAATAACTGGAAAAAGTATGGTGTTGAGAAAGCGAAAATGAATGCGAAAGGGTTTTTCTTTTTTAAGTTCTCAACTACTCAGGGTGCTTACAATAAATCCCTTTCCATTTTGATTATATAAAATAACACGGAACGCACGCACATTCGCAATTTCACATACTTTCATGTTTGATCCACATTGGTAATTACTACGTATAAGTTTGAAATATCCTTTTTGAAAACGATAGTACAAAGTTAACAACCAAACACGTCCACAAACAAACTATATTCATGAGATAGAGAACAAAAATTTAACGAACAAAAATTTATTATAATTCTATATAGGTCATCAGGTAACTAAATCAAATATATTTACTAGTTCATATTCTGGAGAGTATCTGACTAAAGGTGAAAAAAGTATCATACTTGTTATCATTTGTTTCCGTGGGTAGTGAACAAAAATTTTTGCTTTTGTGGGTACTATACTTTCAAATTCATCTTCTTTAGGGTACTATGTGACATTTTTGCCTTTCGGGAAAAAAAATTTTCTATTAGCTTAGAGGGGCAAAAATGTCCAAAAATTTCACAAAATACCCTAAAGAGGATGAATTAGAAAGTATAGTACCCGCAAAAGTGAAACAATTTGTTCACTACCCACAAGAGCAAATAGTGTCAAGTATAATTTATTTTATTTTATTTTGCCCAAAAGAAAATATTGATTGGTGTATCAAATGCAGAAGGTTCAAAATATGAAAATAGCTGTAACTTATCAACTCAAGTTGGCTCTTTTCTTGATCACCCCACACATTGCCGCTATGATGTTATTGTTGGTCAACCAGTACCTACTGCTAGGAACTTTCTAATTATACAAAAACAGGTAGCAAATGACACATGATTATAGAACTTGTTCACATAACGTACCAATTTCATTATTAGTATATGATAATCCTAGGTGGCCAATTTAATAACAAGTCAATGAATATGTTTTATTAATTTAATAACAAGTCAATGAATATGTTTTATTGCAACTAATGAATGAATATATTCTATTGCTAGTTGGCCAATTCAATAACAATTGATTGTAAAACTCCTTCACATGCTTTGCATTCGTCTAAATGGAAAGAAAAATATAACTTCATGACTTTGTGCTATAGCTTGTGGAGTTGTGGTTTTCAATTTATGTTATATTTCATTTCATCCAATTCTAGATATTTGTCCAAAAAGAAATCCTTGATCATCACTAGTCATCAGAACATGGCTTGTGTTTGATCATTAATTCATATTTTGGCAACTGATAAGGATTCATTATCTTCACTATATGTAAATAAAGATGCATGTAACGTGTTTGATGAAATGTGTCGCTGAAATTGTTCTAAAAATTGAAAGCCACGCGTTTTGGGTCGCATGACGAAACAGGTTACTCTATCACTTTATGTATTATCTGCTCGTGAGTTGGTGTTTTGGAATGATTATCGTGTTTAAACCTCGAATAGATTTTATGTTAGTTTTGGAATTGAGGTTTGTCTGATATATTGCTCGTTCAAGTGATTATAAATAATGAAATTTGTACGTTATGTAATTTTTTTTTATTTAACAATCACTACGAAATGATCAAAATGCATGAGTAAGTAGAGTATTAGATTAAATGTTTATGCATAGTACCAAAAAATTTAGTGAATTGACCACCACTTCGATCATGAGATGCATAAGTATGTAGAGTATTGTATATTCAATAAACTAAGACCACTAGGCACTAGCAGCAGCCCTTCATGACCTGTTTAACATCTAATGATTTTTCAAGGTCAGGTTTCATATTGTATTATTCAAACTTTGAATCATTCAATAAAAGGGACGTTTCCTATAACAAAAAGTTAATTTTATTTACAAAAAACAGACCTCCATCCATTAAAAATAACAAGGAATGTCTTCAAATTTACCTATTATATAAGTCTGGGTTTGTTAGCTGTCTTAATCTTTGTAAATAAAAAGAAATTTCATTGTCATCACTTCCTAAATGACAATAGAATTGTTAAACACCTTTACACAAGATACAAAACCATTAGCATCTAATGACGCAGTTGAAGCATAATGAATATATTTCAATTGATAATTGCCAATTTTATAATATTGATCAACAAGTAATTATTAAAGCTGTTCATAGGTTGTTGTAGTTGTTAGCATCTAATAATGAATATATTCCTTATATAATTGGCCAATTTTATAATACTTATCATCAATTAATTATTAAACTTGTTCACATATTCTTGTATTTGTTCACATGCTCTTGTATTTGAATAAATGAAAAGAAGATTTTTTAGCCAATGTTCTGTTAGGATCGGACACGACACATACAAACACAATTAACTGCCACACACTGCCACAATTAAGAACACAAGGATATAAGGTGGTTCGGTATCTGACCTACGTCCACCGTCGGTAACTAGGAGTATTTTATTTCATGTTGTGTTGTTATATTTACAAATACAGAGCTATCTCTTAAATAGAGATTGGAATGATCTTGGTCAAAAACACGCATCAATTACGGCTATCAATTACGGGCGCCCATCAATCACCGTAAATTATGGCCGTCCATCAATCTAGAGGAACATGGTCGGTCAATTACAGCTGTCCATGTTTTTCTAGCACTTCCTTTTTGACCAGCCTAGTAAATGGCTTCACACTCAACATGTTCTACTGTAATTATATGCACATTTAGTGATTTGTTGAAATGAAAATTAGCAAACAAAATATCACTTCATGCATGATCTTGTGGTTTTGAGTTTATGTTGAGGTTTTATTTCAACCAATTCCGATTATGGCTGGATCGATTCAGGTTAGGTTGTATCTCTAATGGGTAGATCTGGTTAATTAAAAGAGTTTGCTTAGAACAAAGCGGTCGAAACTTAATACATCAAACTTAATTAATCATTTTATACGTAAAATTGGGATTATTGATGTACAAATACACTTTTCTTAATCGTAGCCACACTAGTATCTATAAAATTCTAAATTTTTTTACAAAAGAATGTTTCGGGTTGACCCGTATGAAGCCTGTTTCAGCCCTAACCCATTACACAACGCATTTTCACCTCTATAGTATACCATATATTTACGTTGATATTCTAAGCCTAGGAGTGAACATATATGCTTCTGGTCAGATATTACCTACGATTGGTGTTTCATGTTGGAACTTCTCAACTAAAGTTGGCACTTTTCTTGATCCACACTTTGTTGACCTTGCTATGATCTTATTGCGTCAACCACTTTTTGCTGATAGGAACTTTACAAAAGATACAAAAACAGATTAGCAAATGGCTAATCAATAAATATCTTCCATTGCTAGTTTTCCGCCAATTTAATAGTAATTGATTATAAGCTTGTTCACATGTTCTTGTTATTTGACTAAATGGATAGAAGACTACTTAGCCAATGTTCTGCTGTAAGCCTGTAATTAATTGCAGATTAACCAAGAAATTATCTCTTCAAGATTTTGTGCTCTTATGGTTTTCACTTCATTTTTATTAAATCTAGTTATTTTCCCAAAAAGAAATCCTTGATGGTCACTAATCATCAATACTAGACTTGAGTTTGTTAATTAATTCATGTGTTGGTAACTGATAAGGGTTCATTATAATCAATAAATGTATTGATGACGGAAATGTCTTTGTATATGAGTAAACCTCGGATAGATTCTATGTTAATTTTGGAATTGAGGTTTGTCCGTGTCAGCTTGTTCAACTCGTTAATAATGAAACTTGTAAGTTATGTTGAATTTGTGATCTAACATTCACTACTAATATGGTCATTTGGTGGCACACAACTCTAGTTGCAAAAGTATGTAGAGTATTAGATTAAAGTATTATGTATGGTATAAGTTACTATTATAAGGATCACCTAAAAAATAAATAAAGACAGCTGCCCTTGAAGACCTGTTTAATCATATTATAACTTGATGTTTGTTTTTTTGTTCTTTATCATTTTCAAACCTTAAATTATTTAATAAAAGGAAGTTTCCTATATGCTGTAGACAATTTGTGTAACCTTAATACTACGTCAAAAAGTCATTAGTCTACTACAATAATAATGCAACTACCACACTTGACAATTACTAGTAGTAGTTTATAAGTTTTCTTTTAACTAAAATATGTTTATTTAGTGGATGTTAAAAGGCATACCAATCCATCTAAATTCTCAAATCTATCAAGTGGTTCACGACACCAATGTCAACAAGTCAGATAATGAGTTGATGAAATGCTAAGTGTCGGTCTCCTCTCTTTAAACGCGTCCCTCCCCTACTTTGCAAAAATCAAATCAATATCAACTCCTTTTAGACTATTGACTACCAGTCCACCACTGGCTACTCTTTCACATCTCCTTCATTTCGTATCATTTTGTAACCCAAATTTCGCCCTCTTTTTGATAAAGACAGAAACATGATGTTTTCACCTGATGACTTTGTTCACCTAAAAATACCCCTTGAAAATATCCTGATAGCCACCAACAACTTTGCTGACGGAAATGTCACCTGCACAAGTAGATTTGGAAAGTATTACAAGGGACAGCTCTTGTGGTCCGGTGAGTTGATTGAAATCGATTTAAATCGGAGGTTTAATAAAGATGTATGGGATGATGAAAAAGAACAGATGTTTTGGACGGAGATTTCGATGCTGTCAAGTCTCAAGCATAAAAATGTGGTTTCTCTTGTTGGGTTTTGTGATGAGAATGATGAGAAGATCATCATTATCAAGCTTGAGACCAGGGGAAGTCTCAGCGAATATCTAAGTGACCCGATGTTGTTGACATGGGTGCGACGATTGGAGATATCTGTCGGTGTTGCGCATGCATTGAGCTACATTCATTATGATGAGTCACGTGATTTCAGCGTAATACACCAGCTCATTACCAGTCCCACTGTTCGGTTAAATGATGACTGGGAACCCAAGTTATCCAGTTTTCAATGTTCCATGAAGATCAAAGCATCTGAAAGGCACCATTCATTTCATACTAATAAACTTTGGAATGTGTATGGGTATAGAGACCCAACATGTATTGAGACTAAAAGTGTGAGCCACAAGTCAGATATCTACTTCTTTGGGGTACTATTGTTTGAGCTACTCTGTGGTAGGAAAGCATTTATTGACAGCGATAATAACAAGTATTTGGCTCCTCTGGCCATTACCCATTATAGAGAGAAAAGACTCGATGGAATAATTGATAGGGACCTGTGGAATCAAATGGACTCGCAGTCATTCGACATTTTCGCGGAAACAGCGTATGAGTGCTTGAATGAAGAACGATCGCAGCGCCCAAATATTGATGAGATTGTCACGAGACTTGAGAAAGCGTTGGAACTTCAACTTCAACATCAAAATGCGGTAAGATGGTTTTTCCTCTTCCATCTTTCTTTAATACTAAGTACTACTATCTATTTGTTTGAGTGTATACACCTTCACTCTAGCAGTTTACAGTTTCACAATTAGACCATTCGACTTGCAGAGAATATCCTGAATCAAAGAGTATAATATTCTGCTTAACACACTTATAAGATTAAAGCATATATGCCTGTCCAAATATCCAACTTTCTGATGTCCAAACAGCTTGTAATTGCTCTGAAAAATAGCATACAAACCATTAAAATTATGTAATTGCCATTCGCTGTAATAAAACAGCATACATACATGTAATTGCTGCACAAAACAACATGGTTGCTGTAAAAAACTGTTTCGGAACAGCATATAAAAAACAACATACAAATATGTAATTGCTTTTACAAAAAAGAGCATGTAATTGCTTGTTTCCAAAGAGCCATGTAAAGGCTATGTCCAAACAACATATAAAACTGTTAAAACAGCATATAAGCCAGTCCAAATAACATATAGAAAGTGTTTAAAACACCATAAAAACCTGTCTAAACAGCTTTTAAAGCCTTTAAAAACTTATAAAAAGCAATGTCAGACACATACAAAAGATTTAATGACAAACCCAGATGGAATTATAGATACGGGTAAAACCCGGTGGGTCACACTGGGTTTTGAAATCTTAAAAACCGGCTTCTTTTGACCCATTATCTAAGCCGGAACCGGTTCGACTGGTTGAACCAGCAGGGTCGAACCGGGTTTCAAAATATTGAAAAAAAGAAAAGTGGTATACTAGAAGTACTTGTTCATGTCTGCAGACATTAGTGAACTATGACCACCCAACTCGATTTTGATAGGACGTCCGCAAACCTTTATATGAAGGCGGGGAGTGTCCCTGGAGCGATTAACGTTAGAAACCACGGATTGCTTGAGTTGAAAAGTAAAATCAAACTTTTAAAAGTAGTATAGTTATAAAATCTACCGTAGTATATTGTCCAACTCAGAGCAAAACAAATTTTGTTCAAAATTACATGTAAGCTACTTATGAGTTGATCGAGTTGACTTTTGGGATTATTGATCCGCTTTGAAACACTACCTTGCCACTTTTCAAGGCTTTCCATATATAGTCCTTCAATTGGTCCTTGTATTATGGGTCCCTTCTCATACGCTTTGGAAAAATCATTTTGTGCTCGAAACAAGAATGAGTAGTATATAAGAACTAGAATGAATGCGATAATAGCTTAATCATTGGATTTCATAAAGTCTAAAGAAAGATTACTCAAACTCAACAGATTTCCCTATTTCGCTAAAGGTACACAAAAAAATCTGAATGAGTTCCATAGAGATCAAACTTATACAAGCTCTTGATCTTCCCTTTCAAAATCAGCAACTTGGCTTTAAAAGTTTCCATTACAACATTTAATAATGTCTCTCCATTCCTTTCAATATCCTGAAAAATCCTCCAATTCCACTATTGTCAAATATAGGATTTAATATATCTTTATATATATTAAAGATGTTGTCATTTTCCACTTATTCTCCTTTCCATAATTGGAGGAGTGATTCACGGAATGTTTGCTAGTCCTTTTCTATTTATTCCCATTGTATTTTGATAAACGAATTAATCAAGAATAACATTCTTCTGCACATTCCTCTCTTTCATTCATATCAATATGGTATCAGAGCAGGTTTCACAAACCTAGTTCCTCTACCTTGAAGAATGGCAGGAGACAAAACCAAAGATGGAGAAGGTTGTAGCGGGGGGATTACATATGACTCACCCTATTACCTTCATCCATCCGACTACCCAAAACGACTACATGTCAATGAGGTTCATCGACAACAACTTCGTTGATTGAGCCAGAGATGACAAACTTCCTATTTGCTAAAACAAAATAGAGTTTGTTGATGGAGCGATCAAGAAACCGAAAAGAGTTCCAAGACTACATGCCATGGATGCAGTCGATGCCATGATAAAGGGTTGGTGACAAGCGCCATGGAGAAGAACATCGAAGCGGTAAAATATGCGAGGAAGGCGTCGAGATATGGTCCGATCTGAATGAGCGTTTCGGAAAGAGCGCCCTAGGGCGCATTCAATTAAAACAAAAGATTGCTTCCACCCGACAAGAAGGCGCTACTGTGTCCACGTACTTTACCCAGTTACGATCCATATGGGATGAATTCCAATCCATAAATCCCTTCCCTCGATGTTCTTGTGACAAGTGTGAATGCGATATTGGCAAGAAAATTAATGAACATCAAGAAAAGGAACGTCTTTATGAATTCTTAATGGGACTAGATGCTGAATTCACAGTCATTAGAACTCAAATCTTAGCCACAAAACCGATTCCTTCGCTCGGTACAGCGTATCACATGGTGGCTGAGGATGAAAGGCAAAGAGCCGTCTCGAATGAGAATGCTAAACCCCTTGAGTCCGCTGCATTCAAGGCTTTTCAAAAGAGGAATATTCCTCTGATTCCGAACAAAGAAAGAACCAGAACCAAACCCATGAAAGAAGGGGTTGAGTACTGTACTGAGTGCGGGAGAGACGGCCATAAGCGTGAGGGTTGCTTCAAGCTGATCGGATATCCAGAATGGTGGCCCGGAAAGAAAGGAGAAAAGTCGAAAGGCAAAGTTGCGTGTGTCGAAACAGAGATGAGTCCGATTCCAGGTTTGAGAAACGAAGATTATCAACTTTTCTTGAAGCATTTTTCTAGAACAGGTAATGCCGAGGGTGTCAAACCCACAGCCAATATGGCTCATAAGGAAAGCGAAGAAGGTGAGTGGATCCTTGATTCGGGTTGCACCGAATATATTACTCATTTGTCTAATGCCCTTATTAACAATAAAGCTACTCCTTTTGAGGCTCCTGTTCTTATTCCCAATGGGGATTCCATCCCCGTCAAAGGAAAGGGAGATTGTATCCTTCCAGGGGGAAAGAAAGTAAATGGAGTCCTTTACATTCCAGACTTCAAATGCAATCTTCTTTCTGTCAATCGCCTTTGTCACGACCTCCAATGCTTTATATCTTTCTTTCCTAATTTTTGTGTCATGCAGGGGCTACAGAAGAGGAACTTGATTGGTACGGGGAGATGCCAAGGGGGGTTGTACAGAATGAAGATGATTCAAGGAAGAAAGGCTATGGCCACCACCATTGAGACATGGCATAGAAGACTTGGACATGCATCAAAGGGAAAACTAGCGAGAATGGACTTCCTCAAAACAAGTATTAATAATTTAGATAATTTTTGTGATTCGTGTGCTAGAGCAAAACATACAAGATTGCCTTTTCCTTCCAGTTATATTAAAACAAATGCTCCATTTGAATTAATTCATTGTGATATTTGGGGAGGATATCGTATTCCATCATATACAAAAGCCAACTATTTTCTTACAATAGTTGATGATTTTAGTAGAGCAATTTGGATTTTTCTTCTTAAACACAAAAGTGAGGCCAGCCAACACCTTAAAAATTTTCATAAAATGATAGAGGTGCAATTTAAAAAAAAAATCAAAAGAATTAGGTGTGATAACGGTGGGGAATTCACATCAGTTAGAATGCTTGAATTTTATGGTGAAAAGGAATTTTGCTAGAGACCACATGTCCCTATACACCCCAACAAAATGGGGTGGTTGAGAGGAAACATAGGCACCTTCTCGAGGCGCCTTGCGCTTTAAGAATCGCGCAAATCTTCCTAAAAGATTTTGGGAGAATGCATATTAGCTGCGACCTATGTGATCAACCGTCTCCCATCCAAAGTCATCAAAATAAAACCCTTTCAATTAATCTGGAACAAAGAACCGATTACAGGTCTCTTAAAGGTTTTTGGTTGCCTCGTTTATTTTAAAAATACCGACACAAAGGGGACAAGTTCGAAGAGAGGGGAAGCCGGTATTTCTTGGATATCCTCACGGAACTAAAGGCTACAAAATTTTCGATCTTGAAACCGAAAAATAATAATCGGCAGGAATGTCAATTTCCATGAAGAAAATTTTCCTTTCAAAGATGTCCAAGAAAGCGGTGAGAATGAAGTCGGAGAACCGACGGTACATCACGAGTGTCCATCATGATGAACAAGACTTGACACAAAGCAAAAGGCAAAACACCATGGAGGAAAACACTCAAGTGCATCATGACCAAACCGGTGAGCTAAATATCCCACATGAAACTCACGCGAGCACCAAGTGAGCCAAATGAATGATGAAGAGCACCAAGTAATGAAGAGTTTGAAATAAATGAACCAAATGAAGGAATGAAGCCCAATCAAGCAAGACCCACTCGAACAAGAGTCCACCATCGAGATTCAAAGATTTTGTGGTACAAGTTCCCCTTGGTTAAACACCGGCATCAACAACCAATCAAGTTACCTCTACAGACGCCACCCAATTTCTAATTTCGTTTCTTATGATAATTTTCCACTAAGCATAAAGCTTTTATGTCGGCCATCAATAATAACGATGAGCCCAAGTCTTTCAAACAAGCGACTCAAAATGTCCATTGGCGTGAAGCTATGAAAAGGAAATTAAAGCATTGGAGAAGTAAAGCAATCTGTTGTATCACGATCCTCGTGAAGCGAATATAGAGCTATGGCATCCACCGTGAGTGAAGTTCTTTGGGTTCGTTGGCTACTTGGTGAATTACGAGTTGACACCTCATCACCTACACCTCTGCTTTTGTGACAATCAGCGGCTCGTCACATTGCAAACAATCCGGTTTTCACGAAAGAACCAAACATGTAGAGATGGATGCTACTTTGTCCGTGAGCGAGTTGAGTCCAAGGAGATCGTTCCCATGCACATCAAGAGCAAAATGCGATAAGCGGATTTGTTAACCAAGGGTCTAACGGCACAACAACTTCGTTTCTTCTAGGCAAAATTAGCATTACCAATTTACATGCTAATCTTGAGGGAATATAGGATTTAATATATCTTTATATATATTAAAGATGTTGTCATTTTCCACTTATTCTCCTTTCCATAATTGGAGGAGTGATTCACGGAATGTTTGCTAGTCCTTTTCTATTTATTCCCATTGTATTTTGATAAACGAATTAATCAAGAATAACATTCTTCTGCACATTCCTCTCTTTCATTCATATCAATATCAAATAAAGTATCCTGCTGCAACAGCTACGAAAACATGTCACTGGAAACAACTCTAAACATCAAATGACTAAACATCAACACTAAACAAAAGTATATTGCAACGTTAAAAAATTTACTGTTACACAAAGCAGATGCCATAGTTATTTTCCTTCTGAATACCACTTTGAATGCAATGAGGAAACAAACAAGACAATTCGAATCCATATCATCCCATCAAAACTGCATCAGGTAGACAAAGATCGCCCTCGTAGTCTTAGGAGCAAATATTGACTACATTAACCAAGACCAAATATCAACATGAAGTCACTAACCAAAACAATGAAACTTAATAAGACCATTCACTTGATCACTTCCTAAACTTCTAACTAACTTTGTCTTAGACATGGTTCGTGAATTTTATCAAACACTTTGTACGCATTATTAAACTCCCTTTTCTCACTCACATTTTAACTTGACTATTTTACGGATAATGAAAGAATTTGCTCACCTCGAGTCCCCTTGAAAATATCCTATCGCCACCAACAACTTCTCTCAAGAAAATGTCATCTTAGAAGATAGGATTGAGCAGAGATCTGAAGGACAGCTCTTGTGGACCGGTGAGTTGATTGATATCCGTGCTCGGAGGTTAAATAAAGAATTGGATGGAGTAGAACAACTGTTTTGGATGGAGATTTCAATGCTTTCTACTCTCAAGCATAAAAATGTGGTTTCTCTTGTTGGGTTTTGTGATGATAATGATGAGAAGATCATCATTGTCAAGCTTGCGACCAGGGGAAATCTCAGCGAGTATCTAAGTGACCCGATGTTGTTGACATGGGTGCGAAGATTGGAGATATCTGTGGGTATTGCGCATGCATTGTGCTACATTCATTATGACGAGCCACGCGATTTCAGCGTAATACACCGGTTCATATGCAGTGCCACAGTTCAATTAAATGATGATTGGGAACCTAAGTTATCTGATTTTGAATGTTCCATGAAGATCAAAGCATCTCAAAGGCACCATTCTTTTCATACTAATAGACTTGAGTATGTGAAAGGGTTTGGAGACCCAACATATATTGAGACTAAAAGTGTGAGCCACAAGTCAGATATTTACTCCTTTGGGATAGTATTATTTGAACTACTGTGTGGTAGGGACTCAATTATTGACAGCGATAATAACGAGTATTTGGCTCCTCTGGCCATTACCCATTATAGAGAGAAAAGACTCGATGAAATAATTGATTGGGACCTGTGGAATCAAATGGACTCCCAGTCATTCGACATTTTCTCGGAAACAGCGTATGAGTGCTTGAATGAAGAACGGTCGCAGCGCCCAAATATTGATGAGATTGTCACGAGACTTGAGAAAGCGTTGGAACTTCAACTGGATCAAAATGAGGTAAGACAGTTTGTCCTCTTCCATCTTTCAATAATAATTACTACTATATATCTATTTGTTTGAGTGTATACACCTTCACTCTATCAGTTAACAGTTTATCTAGACCCTATAAAACTCCTAGACCCTAGTACCTTATTAGCCTTTGATCAGTTTCCAAACAGCATGTAATTGCTCTGAAAAACAGCATACAAACCTTTAAAAGTATCTAATTGCAAATCGCTGTAAAAAACAGCATACAAACATGTAATTGCTGCTTAAAAAACATGGTTGCTGTATAAAACTGTGTCGGAACAGCATATAAAAGCTGTAATTGCTGCTACAAAACAACATACAAAAGCCGTTAAAACAGCATATAAGTCTGTCCAAACAGCCCATCCTTCTGTTGTCCAAATAGCATATAGAAAGTGTTTAAAACACCATAAAAACATGTCTAAACAGCTTTTAAAGCCTTTAAAAACTTGTAAAAAGCAATGTGGAACACATAAAACAGATTCAATGACAAACCCAGCCGGAATTATAAAAACGGGTAAAACCCGGCGGGTCACACCGGGTTTTGAATTCTTAAAAACCGGTTTCTTTTGACCCATTATCTAAGCCGGAACTGGTTCGACCGGTCTAACCACCGGGTTTCAAAACATTGAAAAAAAGAAAAGTGGTATAGTAAAAATACTTGTTGATGTCTGCAAACATTTATGAACTATGACCACCCAACCCAGATTTTGATAGGACGTCCTGCAAACCACAAGGTAGTATATATGGCCTTGCACTGTAGCTTGTCCAAGTCGTAGATCAAAACTAGTAATTTTCTCCAAATTTACATGTAAGCTACGTCTGAGTTGTCCATCCCCTTTTGTTTGTCTTTAACCTCAAAACTTAAACTTTTAGGGACTCTAATTATCTACTAAAGAAAACCACAAATAATAACTGACTTATGACGCATTGACGGAAGAAAAGCACCTTCCTTTATACGGGTTCGACTCATTTACTTGTAAATTTGTATGTCCAGATTATGGTTTGTCTCTATGTGGCGATAAAAAGCGAATAAGCGATAAGAAAAAGGTCAATTACGTCACTGGTTAAGACTTGTGATAGTCACCCACATGTATTTTAGTGAATAAAACTTTCTAATTCCTTTTAATAAAAAAAGAAAAAAAAAAAAAGATTAACATTATATGGCGCTATAAAATATATTTGACTATCAGTTTTTCTTTGACAATTTTATTTTCAAGTCAACCCAGCCTGACACACACTGAAGTTAATGTAAGAGATTAAACACAACATTAATATCCCATAAGCACCATGAAACACCAAAAACCGACATGTTAAAAAGGCGAAAAAGGAAGCTAAATGAAGGCCAATAAACAAACCTTCCCGAAAATGAAACAACTACCTTCTCAATATAGCCCATAATAATCCTTTTGACCTTGGTTATCTTAATATGATCCCTTGGCCTCTTTATTCCGCCCAACAGAGGCATAAACGGAAAAGATAAGACACGTATTAGTTTCAGAAAAGAATACTCAACAAAATAAGATTTGACATCTACACTCAACACGCGCCCGAACTCCTTATCAATATTGTAGGCAAGCAATGGGTAACAACCTTTTGGGATAGCTAATCTGCTTTGAAAGTTGAAACAATGCTACGGGTCAAATGGGTAACAACCTTCTAATTCCAGAGTTTATTCTTTTACTGTTTTATATAAGCAGTTATCAGTTGACTTTTTGGGATTATTGATCTGCTTTGAAACATTACCTTGCCACTTTTCAAGGCTTTCCATATATAGTCCTTCAATTGGTCCTTGTATTATGGGTCCCCTTCTCATACGCTTTGGAAAAATCATTTTGTGCCTGAAACAAGAATGAGTAGCATATAAGAACTAGAATGAATGCATGCATGCAGTAATAGCATAATCATTTGATTTAAAAAAAGTCTATAGAAAGATTACTCAAACTCAACAAATATCCATACTTCGCTAATGGTAAAGGAAAAAATCTAAATGAGTTCCATAGAGATCAAACTTATACAAGCTCATCTTCCTCAACAGTTTTATATTCAAGTTCCTATGACTTTATGAGATGCACATAACTTAAGTATATACAATTAAATGGGATGAACAAATCTCAAAGTATGAGTTGAACATCATCAACCTGGAACATAATTATACTTTTTTTAATATTCATGTGTCTCATTGCTCTCCAATTTCATATACACTCAATTTCAGATTACCAAATACCAGCATCTTACTGCTAGTTTTTCTTTCCACAACAGGAGAGTTCTTCCCTTTCAAAATCAGCAACTTGGCTTTAAAAGTTTCCATTACAACATTTAATAATGTCTCTCCATTCCTTTCAATATCCTGACTTATCCTGCAACAGCTACGAAAACATGTCACTGGAAGCAACTTCAAACACCAAATGACTAAATATCAACACAACGTCAAAAAATTTACTGTTACACAAAGCACATGCCATAGTTTTTTTTCCTTCTGAATACCGCTTTATGAACTTATCCACAAGACAAAAATATGTCTTTGAGGGAACCAAACAAGACAACTCCAATCCATATTATCCCATCAAAACTGCATCAGGTAGACAAGATATCGCCCATGTAGTCCATACTTCACCATCTGATTCAGGACCAAATGCTTTAAAAAACACCTTAGGAGCAAATATTGACTACATTAACCAAGACCAAATATCAACATGAAGTCACTAACCAAAACAATGAAACTTAATAAGACCATTCACTTGATCACTTTCTAAACTTCTAACTAACATAACATATCTTAGACATGGTTCAGGAATTTTATCAAACACTTTGTACGCATTATTAGACCCCCTTTTTCTAACTCACATTTTAACTTGACTATTTTACAGATAATGAAAGAATTTGCTCACCTCAGAGTCCCCCTTGAGAATATCCTATCTGCCACCAACAACTTTGATGAAGAAAATGTCGTTGGAGACTATTGGTTTGAACAGAGTTATAAGGGACAGCTATTGTGGTCTGGTGAGGTGATTGATATCTTTGTTCGGAGGTTTAATAAAGAACGGAATGGAGTAGAACAACGGTTTTGGACAGAGATTTCACTGCTTTCTAGTCTCAAGCATAAAAATGTGGTTTCTCTTGTTGGGTTTTGTGATGAGAATGAGGAGAAGATCATCATTTTCAAGCGTGAGATCAGAAGTCTTCACTACCATCTAAGTCGCTCGATGTCGCTGACATGGGTGCGAAGATTGGAGATATCTGTCGGTATTGCGCAAGCATTGAGCTACATTCATTATGATGACTCACGCGATTTCAGCGTAATACACCGGCTCATTACCAGTAACAGAGTTCTATTAAATGATGAATGGGAACCCAGGTTATCTGGTTTTCAACGTTCCATGAAGGTCAAAGCCTCTCAAAGGCACAATTCATTTCATACTAATGAAGTTTGGAATGTGAAAGGGTATGGAGACCCAACATATATTGAGACTAAAAGTGTGAGCCACAAGTCAGATATCTACTCCTTTGGGATAGTATTATTTGAACTCTTGTGTGGTAGGACTCAATTATTGATGGCGATAATAACGAGTATTTGGCTCCTCCGGCCATTACCCATTATAGAGAAAAGACTCGATGAAATAATTGATTGGGACCTGTGGAATCAAATGGACTCCCGGTCATTCGACATTTTCTGAAAAGCAGTATGAGTGCTTGAATGAAGAACGGTCGCAGCGCCCAAATATTGATGAGATTGTCACGAGACTTGAGAAAGCGTTGGAACTTCAACTGGGACATCAAAATGAGGTAAGACAGTTTGTCCTCTTCCATCTTTCTTTAATAATTACTACTATATATCTATTTGTTTGAGTGTATACACCTTCACTCTATCAGTTAACAGTTTATCTAGACCCTATAAAACTCCTAGACCCTAGTACCTTATTAGCCTTTGATCAGTTTCCAAACAGCATGTAATTGCTCTGAAAAACAGCAT
Organism: Chrysanthemum lavandulifolium; assembly: GCA_022545495.1. Taxonomy (NCBI): domain Eukaryota; kingdom Viridiplantae; phylum Streptophyta; class Magnoliopsida; order Asterales; family Asteraceae; genus Chrysanthemum; species Chrysanthemum lavandulifolium. The sequence goes on from CM040240.1 coordinate 293,962,181, forward strand.
ACAAACCTTTAAAAGTATCTAATTGCAAATCGCTGTAAAAAACAGCATACAAACATGTAATTGCTGCTTAAAAAACATGGTTGCTGTATAAAACTGTGTCGAACAGCATATAAAAGCTGTAATTGCTGCTACAAAACAACATACAAAAGCCGTTAAAACAGCATATAAGTCGTCCAAACAGCCCATCCTTACGTTGTCCAAATAGCATATAGAAAGTGTTTAAAACACCATAAAACATGTCTAAACAGCTTTTAAAGCCTTTAAAACTTGTAAAAAGCAATGTGGAACACATATAATGATTCAATGACAAACCCAGCCGGAATTATAAAAACGGGTAAAACCCGGCGGGTCACACCGGGTTTGAATTCTTAAAAACCGGTTTCTTTTGACCCATTATCTAAGCCGGAACTGGTTCGACCGGTCTAACCACCGGGTTTCAAAACATTGAAAAAAAGAATAGTGGTATAGTAAAAATACTTGTTGATGTCTGCAAACATTTATGAACTATGACCACCCAACCCAGATTTTGATAGGACGTCCTGCAAACCACAAGGTAGTATATATGGCCTTGCACTGTAGCTTGTCCAAGCTGTAGATCAAAACTAGTAATTTTCTTCAAATTTACATGTAAGCTACGTCTGAGTTGTCCATCCCCTTTTTGTTTGTCTTTAACCTCAAAACTTAAACTTTTAGGGACTCTAATTATCTACTAAAGAAAACCACAAATAATAACTGACTTATGACGCATTGACGGGAAGAAAAGCACCTTCCTTTATACGGGTTCGACTCATTTACTTGTAAATTTGTATGTCCAGATTATGGTTTGTCTCTATGTGGCGATAAAAAAACGAATAACTGATAAGAACAAAGGTCAATTACGTCACTGGTTAAGACTTGTGATAGTCACCCACAGTGTATTTTTAGTGAATAAAACTTTCTAATTCCTTTTTAATAAAAAAAAGAAAAAAAATAAAGATTAACATTATATGGCGCTATAAAATATATTTGACTATCAGTTTTTCTTTGACAATTTTATTTTCAAGTCAACCCAGCCTGACACACACTGAAGTTAATGTAAGAGATTAAACACAACATTAATATCCCATAAGCACCATGAAACACCAAAAACCGACATGTTAAAAAGGCGAAAAAGGAAGCTAAATGATGGCCGATAAACAAAACATCCCGAAAATGAAACAACTACCTTCTCAATATAGCCCATAATAATCCTTTTGACCTTGGTTATCTTAATATGATCCCTTGGCCTCTTTATTCCGCCCAACAGAGGCATAAACGGAAAAGATAAGACACGTATTAGTTTCAGAAAAGAATACTCAACAAAATAAGATTTGACATCTACACTCAACACGCGCCCGAACTCCTTATCAATATTGTAGGCAAGCAATGGGTAACAACCTTTTGGGATAGCTAATCTGCTTTGAAAGTTGAAACAATGCTACGGCTCAAATGGGTAACAACCTTCTAATTTCAGCGTTTATTCTTTTACTGTATTATATAAGCAGTTATCAGTTGACTTTTTGGGATTATTGATCTGCTTTGAAACATTACCTTGCCACTTTTCAAGGCATTCCATATAGTCCTTCAATTGGTCCTTGTATTATGGGTCCCCTTCTCATAGGCTTTGGAAAAATCATTTTGTGCCTGAAACTAGAATGAGTAGTATATAAGAACTAGAATGAATGCAGTAATAGCATAATCATTGAATTTCATAAAGTCTAAAGAAAGATTACTCAAACTCAACAAATATCCATACTTTGCTAATGGTAAAGGAAAAAATCTAAATGAGTTCCATAGAGATCAAACTTATACAAGCTCTTGATCTTCCTCAACAGTTTTATATTCAAGTTCCTATGACTTTATGAGATGAACATAACTTAAGTATATACAGTTAAATGGGATGAACAAATCTCAAAGTATGAGTTGAACATCATCAACCTGGAACATAATTATACTTTCCTTCATATTCATGTGTCTCATTGCTCTCCAATTTCATATACACTCAATTTCAGATTAGCAAATACCAGCATCTTACTGCTAGTTTTTCTTTCCACAACAGGAGAGTTCTTCCCTTTCAAAATCAGCAACTTGGCTTTTAAAGTTTCCATTACAACATTTAATAATGTCAAATAAAGTATCCTGCAACAGCTTCGAAAACATGTCACTGGAAACAACTTCAAACATCAAATGACTAAACAAAAGTACTGTATATTGCAACGTTAAAAAATTTACTGTTACACAAAGCACACGCCATAGTTTTTTTCCTTCTGAATACCACTTTGAATGCAATGAGGGAACAAACAAGACAATTCCAATCCATATTAACCCATCAAAACTGCATCAGATAGACAAAGTATCGCCCATGTAGTCCATACTTACATCATCTGATTCAGGGCCAAATGCTTTAAAAAACACCTTAGGAGCAACCAAGACCAAATATCAACATGAAGTCACTCACCAAAACAATGAAACTTAATAAGGCCATTCACTTGATCACTTCCTAAACTTCTAACTAACATAATAACTATAAACTACAAGATATATGCAGAATTATACCTAACATGTCTTAGACATGGTTCAGGAATTTTATCAAACACTTTGTACGCATTATTATACTCCCTTTTTGTAACTCACATTTTAACTTGACTATTTTACAGATAATGAAAGAATTTGCTCACCTCAGAGTCCCCCTTGAAAATATCCTATCTGCCACCAACAACTTCGCTCATGGAAATTTATGGGGAAAAGGTGAATTTGGAAACTGTTACAAGGGACAGCTCTTGTGGTCCGGTGAGTTGATTGAAATCGATGCTCAGAGGTTAAATAAAGACTTGGAGGATGGAGAACAACAATTTTGGACGGAGATTTCGATGCTGTCAAGTCTCAAGCATAAAAATGTGGTTTCTCTTGTTGGGTTTTGTGATGAGAATGATGAGAAAATCATCATTATCAAGTTTGAGACCAGGGGAAGTCTTTATAACTATTTAAGTGACCTGGTGTTGTTGACATGGGTGCGACGATTGGAGATATCTGTCGGTGTTGCGCATGCATTGAGCTTCATTCATTATGACGAGCCACGCGATTTCAGCGTAATACACCGGAGAATCAACAGTGGCACAATTCTATTAAATGATGACTGGGAACCCAAGTTATTTGAGTTTGAAAGATCCATGAAGATCAAAGCATCTGAAAGGCACCATTCATTTCATACTAATAGACTTGAGTATGTGAAAGGGTATGGAGACCCAACATATATTGAGACTAAAAGTGTGAATCACAAGTCAGATATTTACTCCTTTGGGATAGTATTATTTGAACTACTCTGTGGTAGGATAGCAGTTATTGACGGCCAAGATAATAAGTATTTGGGTCCAATGGCCATTTTCCATTATAAAAAGAAAATACTAGACGAGATAATTGATCCGGTTATATGGAAACAAATAGATCCGCAATCATTCGACGTTTTCGCGAAGATAGCATATGAGTGCTTGAATGAAGAAAGATCTCGACGCCCGGATATAAGTGAGGTTGTCAAAAGACTGGAGGAAGCCTTGAAACTTCAGTTGGCACGTGAAAATAGGCTTGTAAGACACTTTTTCTCTTTCATTTTTCTATATCATAACACCTACTCTATGTATTAATAACGGTATTTTACTTATTACTGTATTTGTAATGTTTAAGGAACACTCAATAGTTGCGGCCGAAGTTGAAGGTACATCATCCAATCGTGACAAGGTAATTATTTTTTTCTAACTCTTATGGTAAGTTGTTGAAATTTTCAAAGTGAGGAGTTTGGAACTAACATTTTAGCATGTCGGAGGAAATGTCAACTTTTCTTCTTTTGATAAACGATATAATTACTGAATGTTTTACCCTCTTTATCTACTCACTTGGTAATGTTGTCTTGTTCGGTACATAAAGGAATCAGTGACCTTCATATCTACAAATGTTGAATCCCATGTCAGCAAAACGACAAAGTCTTTCCTCAATGATCTTTCTCACTTAAAATCAGTTGGGAAGATATACAAACAGCAACCAACAATTTTGCTCATGAAAATAAGATCACAAATTTTAGGCATGGAATGATTTTCAAAGGCTGTCTCTTACATTCTGAACAATTCATCGATATTATTGCAAAGGGGTTCAATCCTAGATGTGTAAAAGATGAGAGCAAAAAGTTTTGGACGGAAGTTTCGATGCTTTCTGGTCTCAAACATAAGAATCGGTGTTTCTTATTGGGTTTCATGAGGACAAGGTCAATAAGGTTATCATATACAAGAAGGAGGCCAATGAAAGTCTTGCAAAATATCTAGGCGACCAGACAATAACATGGATACAAAGGTTGAAGATATGTGTTGGTGTTGCAAAGACATTGAGTTACATCCATTATGATGATGGGCGTGATTTTAGTGTCATACATTGCAATATCGAAGCTCTAAAATATTGTTAGGCGACAAATGGGAACCCAAGTTATCGGTTTTGAACTTCGTTGAAAAATACAATAGCTGGAGGCACCGTCTTGTTCTTACTCGTGATATTATCGAGAATGTATACCTAGACCCAAAATATAAAAAGATCGGTGGCGTGACACACAAGTCGATGTGTATTCATTCGGTGTTGTGTTATTCGAAGTCTTGTGCGGACGGAGTGCCGTTCTTCGGATGAAGAGTTGGGAGGGATTATTAACTAAATTGGGCAAACCTAATTTGGATGATATGATCGATCCACATTTACGAAACAGATGGACCCAAAATCATTAGAGATATTCTCGAAACGAGATATTCTTCGCCTAAAGAGGAAAGAGCAGATCGCCCATATATAGATCAGTTGTCAAACGACTTGAGAAAGCGTTTGAGCTTCAATGAAACACGAAAATCAAGTAAGAACATTAACTTGTTTATCAACTTCATGTAACAATAAGCATTATATTATCAACTCATTTCCTTTTCTCTTGCAAATATTATTACAGGATATTTCGAGGAATGTAGTTGATGGTACATTATCTAATCACTCGAAGGTAATTAAACTCTTTAAACTTTCCATTTACGGTTTTTTTAGTACCAAACAATTATGGTTTTAAACTTATGTGATTTTGATTTTACATTATAATCTTTTTAACATTTATATTATATTGAGACTATAAATATTACAAAAAACTAACGTTCTTTTTATAATTAATGTGGTGAATATGAAAGTATTAAATAATTTTTTTTTATTAATTGTATGTTCGACAAAAATAGCAATTTGTAAGCACTAGCGTTCAGAAGTAGCTGACGCCATCTGTTTTGTTTCGTATTTAGTAAGATAATTGTATAATTTTAAAGTGTGAAATATATCAAAAGTAATGTTATAATTCTAAATCATGCTGAGTATCATTAAAATAAATAAGGTTAGAATTTTAATGCTTCTTTTAAACCATGTTTGCCGAACAACCTTTTTTTATTGACATACTAAGGGCATATTTGGTAAAAAAAAAAAAAAAAAAAAAAAACTGGTTGTAAGTTGATAACATGTAAATATAAATGGACAACTATTAGCTCTTAGTGATAACTACAAACTCTGATTTTTATTTTTATATAAATGTTTGGTAAGTTAGTTGTGGGTGTAACTATAAAATGTAAAATGACACTAAATGACATTTGCATGATTAGAAACGACTAGAAAACTTAAAATTTAAAAGAACAATTATATGGATAAGTAATTTAATGTTATTAAAAAAGTTTATTGTAAGAATCATTCACGTCGTACATCAATGTTGATGTAGCAATATCACTAATGAATCATTTTATCTCAATGATGTTTCTTCAAACATGTTTTGGGTGTTTGTTTTATGCCCAGAATATCATGAAATTCTGTCAACTGCTATAAAATTTGGATGTTGCTCAAATTATATGTAATCGAAGATGTTTAAAGTTTTATTTTGCAATATTAAATTGTAGTCTAAAACAAAACGAGACCGCTATAAAATATGTTAAAACCACATTCTCCACAGTAGATTGCCATACAACGTTCGTATATCCATATGAATATTAGAGATAAATATGAGGCCCAAGCCCAGTATGTAGGCTTTGGGTCCATTAGGGTGGTATGTATTCTCTTCATAAATAGTGCATTAATAAAACGTATCCCCGGGAGAATTATGTAGTCCAACATGGTGTCAGAGCCTGGTTCTAACCCTAACCCTAATTATTAAGTTCTTTGCTCTTACTTTCATCGACACCCGAATACCATAGCTGCTATCTCCAAATTCTTCATTATTTTTGTTTGTCCCCACAATGAAAACAAATGCTATTCTTTGTTTCTCAAAGTAAATTCACAACCCTCTTTTTGTTTTCTATACTATTACTATTCATTTAATCATGACATGATCTACTACACCAAATCCTCATAATATAACTCATGCTCAAATGATAGCATTAATTTCCTTTTGTCGAACTGGTGTTGTTAATGGTTGAGACTTGAGATTTATGAAGGAGTTTAGAGTTTTGTTTATAGTATTTTATGTGATTTCAAGGTTTGTCTATTTTTGTTTTTCTTTGTTTTATAAAATTTTGGTGTTTCAAATAGTGAGCAGTTGATTTTTATATTTTCTTCAAAAAAACAAATGTTATAGAATACATTGGTTTATTCTCGGTAAGGATACTTTGGTTTATCCACTTTGTTAAGGACAATTTACTTTATTCTGGTCCGAGATATTTTGGTTTATCAGGTATAGAAAAAAAATTGCTACTTTGGGTTATCCCGTTAAAAAAAATAAAAAAACATTGGTTTATCCAGGTTGGCTGACGTTAGAAATTTGCTTCCGCTTGCTGTTGGATATCTTTATCAACAATTATTTATTTGATTTAATTAATGTTTTTAGTTTTTTACTTTAATCTGAGCTTTCGCGATTTCGTCGCTCAGATTGTGCGGAGTATTAGAGATAAATATGAGGCCCATGCCCGGTATGTAGGCTTTGGGTCCATTAGGGTGCTATGTATTGTCTTCATAAATAGTGCATAAATAAAACGTATCACCACGGAGTTATGTAGTCCAACAAAATAGTATTTTCATTGTAGTGACATCATTTAATATTTTTCTCAATCATCACACATAAATTATAGTAAAATCAACTAACATGCATAATTAATTGTTGTTATACCTGACACATAGTCCCACTCATAAATCACAAATCATTTTTAAGCCGTTTGTGGCATATACTGAAGTTTAAGGAATCCATTAGCCGAGGATATATTGGGGACTAAGAGTTTGTTATAATAATTAACATCCCAATTAGTAAAAATTTTGAATCTTTTAGCATCAATATTTTGTTACAGTGAATGCTGTATTGAAATGTTCACATATTCTATAGATTTCTATCAGTTATAAAATCAATTTCCTTATAATTTCACTCCCATATCTTACTAGCATTTATGCTGTTAATGTTGCAGTGGAAGAACTTGGAACACTTGAAGATTGGACTTGATGATATCAAGTTGGCAACCAACAATTTTTCCGACAAATATCTCATTGGGTCAGGCGCATTTGGTATGGTATACAAGGCACGACTCGAACACTTTGATAGCAGCAATTCATCATCGATAGATTGGGAAAATAATTGTGGTTTTCGCAAAAAGCTAAGCACGGTCGCTATAAAAGAATCAACAGTCCAAAAGGAGAACAAGGGTTCAATGTAGAAATCAAACGTTGATGAGTTGTAAACACAAAATATAATCTCGCTTCTTGGATTTTGTGATGAAGGTCCTGATCATATGATCCTTGTCTATGAGCTTGCTTGAAAGGAAGTCTTGAAGAATATTTGGGAAGCAGTGATAAATTGACTAATCTTACTTGGATGCAACGTTTGAAAATATGTCTTGATGTCGCTTATGGCTTGAATTACATTCACACCAACACAGATCAGGAAAACAAAAGATAATACACCGTGACATCAAAAGCGAACATTCTATTGGGCAATAATTGGGTGGCGAAAATTGCCGATTTCGGGCTCTCCAAAATCCCAGCAGATCAAGATGCAAGTACTTTCATTGAAAGTACGGTCGCAGGTACAAATATGTATTTGGATCCAGAGTATCAGAAGTTTGGAAGATTAAATAAGAAATCAGACATTTACTCTTTTGGAGTTGTGTTATTCGAGATCTTGACTGGAAAGGTGGCCTATGATCGTATTTTCACCGACATCGATAAGAGTGGGATTGCACCCATTGCACGACGTCATTTTCAGAAGGGAACACTAATGAAAATTGTTGATCACAAGATAAAGGAAGAAACAAATGAACATGTATTTTCTCTGAGTAAAGGACCCAATGACGAGTCTTTGGACATATTTACAAAAATCGCCTTTGGATGTCTATCAATGACTCAAGCCGAACGCCCATCAATAGATGTTGTCATTAGCGAACTCAAGAGAGCGTTAAAGTGTCAGGTGTAATTTTTTCGAATAACTTTACAATCTCATATATTCTTCATAGTAGTACGTGACATTTCTTACATTATACTGTGTAACTAATTTTTTAATCCTCAAAATTTTACCAAAAATAACGATCTTACCGTTTAAGTCATTTAGTCCTAATCCTCAACCCCTCTTCGACCATGAGGTATAAATATTTCTTCTTTAATTCTAAAATAAACCAACTAAGCTGATTTACGGCTGTAACCCTGAACTTATTAGAAACTTTAAAGGAGTTTTAGATGGCAAATAGTTTAGTTATTTTTTACTTATCTATCGACTTATTGTTTGATGATTCGCAGGAGAACCACACGGACAACCTCAAACGGTCACTTCAAGACATAAAGTCGGCCACTGAAACTTTCAATCAAGACAATCTCATTGGACATGGAGATTTTGGGAATGTATACAAGGGTCACACTCATGGGCATAACTTCATTGCTGCAAAGCGGTTGGGTAAGAAATCTGCTGAAGGAGAAGCTGAATTTGTGACAGAGCTTGAAATCCTTATGCAGTATAAACATGAAAACGTAATTGGTCTTTTGGGCTACTGTGATGAAAAGGATGAGAAAATTATTCTCTATGAGTATGCATCCAGAGGAAGTCTTGATAAGTACTTGAGCGATGATAGTCTTACGTGGGTGATGCGGCTTAAAATATGCATCGATATTGCAGTCGGGTTGGAGTTTCTTCATGGAACTGTTTCAAGTCCGAAATGGTAATACATAGGGACATCAGCAGCAGCAACATTCTCTTGCTTGATGATTGGAATGCAAAATTAGTGATTTCGGCTCTCCTTAGTATGCTCAACAAATCAGGATGTAAACTATGTCATCGACAATGTTACAGGCACAATTGGCTATGGTGACCCACTGTACTCAAAAACAGGCTTCTTAACCAAAGAGTCGATATATTCTCATTAGGTGCGGTCTTATTTGACATATTATGTGGGAAACTATCATCCGAAAAGCTAGATGATGATTATCTTTATTTACCCTTTTGGCTAAACACCACTATTATGCTGAAAAACTTGATAAGTTTGTGTTCGAGGGTATCAAAGAACAAATTGTGCCACAGTCATATTTTACCTTTACAAGGATTGCCTTTCAATGCTTACATCACAAGAGGGAAAGGCGACCAACTGCTCATGAAGTGGTCAAACAACTCAAGAAAGCATTGGAATTTCAGGTAAGTTTTATATTTTGACAAAATTGGCCAACTAATTTTGATTTATATATATCTAAATTATGGCCTTTAAGCTTTTATAAATTGTAAGAAAGTAACTATATGAAACATGAGTTTATTAATTGATTAATGTAAATACAGGAGGATCATGAGCTATGGGGCGAAATTGCCTAATGACTATAAAGAAATAATCCGGATGTCAAAGTGCCCAATCTATTCTAGAAAAAGAAAGAGGAACTTTACAACATTTTTGTAAGGAATCCTCCTTCAACAGGACAAAGTGGTAACAGTTCATTCTCATATTTCCTTTATTGGATGTCTACGTATCTTCTCCTTATTGAGAGATAATACAAAATCACATGCATTTATACATCATACACATTGAGTCTGATTTGTATTTCGGTTGTATAATGATTGTTGTCATTCGTTGGTAATGGAGAAAGAAATGAAATGGTTTCGACCACAATGTTTTCCTACATAAACAATTGTCCACATGAGTTGAAATCTCTTTCGAATCAAGGTTATTCTCTCTACCTCTCCGCCTTTGTTAGTTTTTAATGATAAGAAAACATATGCATTATTGAAAGAATTATGTTATGCTTTTTAATGTTGAAGTATAAGGTTATTCTCTTCACCGTTTAACGCATGACAAGTTGTTTTTGGTTGCATAATATGATTATTAATCATATAATAATAATTATGATCAAATAGGATCAAACTTAAGAACCCCTTTGACTATATTCTGCTAGAACTACTAATCCTTTGCGTTAATCAACAAAGTAGTAGTGCTTCATCATTAGCTCTTTTATACATACATATCAACAATGAGAACGATGTTGTACATGACAAAATAGATTTTAATACTCACTATATGGTTGGGAACTATAATGTTATAAACCTTCTAATAAGGTAGTTGAGGTTTGCCCTGTTTTGGGTCCTCTGTTCTCATGACCGTGAATTATAAAGTTTGCTTAGCATCTTGATAATGTTTTTATAATGTTCTTACCTTTATTTAAATAGAGATTTGTCTGGTACAATAAATTCTAATATAGAATTTATAATCTTGTTCAAAAATTACGAAATTCAGAAGTAGATGTGTATGTGAATATAAAGGCTGATTTAGTCTTGGATGTTTATCATATGCGCAGGTTTGGGACAGTGGTGGAGATGTTAGATATTTCCAACTTGATCATCGACATTAAGACAAGAGCTCAATTTTATCTCCAAGTGTTGTTTATGGGGTCTATTTAGTCTTCAAATTTTGTGATTCAAGAAACTTTTCAAGTAAACCTGTGTATGTAAACCTAAAGTATAGAAAGGGACACAAAAGTCTGCATGCATATTTCGCAACATGGAGAGATGAGCAGTGGATGATGATTGAGTTGCACCGTTTCTCAAACAGAAGGAAGATGTCGTTTTGAGTTTCTGCTTGAGAGCTTTTCATCGTACTATTGTGGGGATCTGCGGTTTATGTTGAAGGCATTGAATTTGAGCCATTGACAAAGTAAGTTTGAAAATATCCCTTGGTTACATTCTATGTACTTTTGTTAAAGTTGTATAAAGGGAACATATGTACGGTAACAAAAAAAAAAAAATCATGTTATAAGTTGCATATCTAAAATAACTGTATACAGGAGAAACATGAAGAGATCGGAAAATTGAAGGAAGTCCAACAAGTCTTGAAATCAGACTTTAATGTGGATCAAGTGCAACAATTGCCAACTAACTTTGAAGAAATATTCAAGGTATGCAGAAACTATGACGAGTTGTTCGGTTGGGTGAAGTCGATGGAAAGAAACTTCTTGTGCTTTCAGCAAAGGCATCTTTATACAAATTTTCTAATGTGGATACTTTTACTTCAAAACCACCACTCCTGTCCAGGTTTGTTCTCATTTTATTTTAATATAACTAATTTGTTACAGTCCTATTCAAGGTTCAAATCCTTTTCGCTCTCTAGTTAACTAGCAAACAGTGAATAGATGGTTGACAAACGTTTCACTTCCTGGATTTAGTTTCATGTTCTTAAGAATTATGTAAATTACATAATGTAATCATATAAATTATCGTAAATGCAGATTTCAAGAGGTGATTGAGCTTTTGCCACAACAAGTATTTCATATCAACTGTACGATCAAAAGTCAAATGCTGTCATCGGATTCGGAATACGTGTGCTACCTACTGTTCAAGCTTTCAGAAAACTGCCAAGGAATGCATTGTCCAGTGAAAGTACGAGATATACTCCACCAAGACAACAAAGAGGCTGAATTTCTCTATTTTATAACCCCAGAGCCATCGAATATACATGATATAACTCGGGTTCCGAAACAAAGGGAAGATGGATGGATGGAGATTCAACTATGGAAATTTAACTCAGCTCATGAATTCAAGGATGACTCTCTTTCTATGAATATGAAATTTACAAGTCATGAAGGAATTATGTCTGGCCTCATTGTATGTGGCCTTGAGTTCCGACCAATGTTTTCTGGAAACAACGATGGTATTCAAAGGCAAAGAGAAAATGAAAAAAAGGCTGCAAGATGAAGTTACCAAACCCACACGTACATTCAGCCTAAAAAAGACGAAAAGATGATAAAAGTATGTCCGATTTTGCTATGATTCCGCATGACTCTGCATCCCATTCTACCTGATTTCGCTCTGGTTATGATATGGCTTTGCATATGATTTGTATGTCTTATTCTACCATGTTCCCTCTGATTCGCACTGGTTGTGCCTTCGCTCTGGTTACGCTATGGTTCTCTGCCTGATTCTACCATGTTCCATCTGATTTTCTTTGGTTCTGCATCCGATTCCGTATGATTCGGATTCTGTTTGCATCCGTCTGATTCTGCTCAGGTTTTGTCTACATAGGCTTAAATTTGCTTGTGCATGTGTCTGTTGTTCTGGTTCCGTCTAGTATATTGTTCAATTCTATTTTGAGTTTTATTTGTAAACCTCTCAATACTAATTTAGCATTTGTGAGTTTGAGGTGATGTTAGCTTAATAAAAGTATGTTTGCCCATAATAGTTTCATAAGTTTGTTTTCTATTTAATCACTTGTACTCTCATTTTTCCCAAGCGAAATCAAGTTATGTAAATCTAATTTGTTATTGATTAACATTCATTTCGGATTGAGCCAACCTTCGCATCCGATGTATGGAGAATTATGTTGCGTGGTAGGCCTTTGATGTCGGGCTAAGAAGAGGACGTGACGACATTTCCTTGGACTGAAATAGCACAAGCCAAACCAGAGTAGCAGTCCACTCTAGACTCACCAAGTCTGATTCAGAGTGGCCATCCAACAAGCCTTCAACAATGCAAACAGACATCTATCTATACCAAGAGTATAGCAGCACATTCACCCTGTTTTAGTCCAGCAAATAATATGACTAGAAACATTTTTTTAAACTTCTAGGATTGGAAAGGTATTGTCTAAACTTTAAAAAGTCCATGCACAAGCAATATATAAAAATAGTATTTTGAAATTTCTTTCTTATCACTAAGGTGTTTTTTTTTTTTTTTTTTTTTTTTAAATCAAACTACTGAAAAGTATTATTTTATTTTATTTTATTATTATTTTTTTGAAAAAACTTTTATGGTGATGGTTTTAAAAGTCACATTTCTTAGACCATGCATAATGAAATCATCACCACCACGGTAGGCACTCTCCACGCGTGGTTTCCATGTGGTGTCTACCATCGCGCACATTGAAGAGAATTTTGTGTTGGTTTGATGGTGAAGACCACCTAACAAAGGGCACTTATGTGCAAGTTAGAACATTGTAGAAAAGACCATTTTCGGAAAGAATTCTGGTAAGACATGCATTTACTATTATGACATTTTACTATAGTCCATCAAAATTCTCAAATCTATCCAATTTCTCCCAACATCGGCATACATATACTCACAAGAGTTTACTGTCATGACAGCAAAACCTACAAACTCACAATTTATCCAGATAAATATGACACTGTTCATTTTCAAGGATTTATGAGTACTTCATTTATAATAATAAATTTAATTTTAGTATCACAAAAACGAGAATACAATAGTTGTCAAATAAAAAATTCCTTATTATGTCTGAACAACTACTACAAAAAAGAGCTTTTAGACCGGTTACCCAACCGGTCTAAAAGGGGGAGGTCCAAAAGATAAAAGCCATTTAGACCGGTTGAAACACCGGTCTAAAAGAGTTTTATTAAGCCCTGTTGGTAAAGTCATATAGACCGGTTGGTAAAGTCATATAAAAGTACTATTAGGACCGGTTGTTATCATTCTGAGGCGGCATTGGTCGTGGCGTTCTTGGTAGGCGAATTTTTTAGCCGAGGTTTTTTTTTTTTTTTTTTTTTTTTTTTTTTGTGTAGCATCCTTGCCCAAAATGCAACGTCATGTAGTGATCCGACCCTTATATTTTATGCTCCTATATTTTTTTGAGTTTTAGCCATTTTATTAACAAAAAAAACAATTATTTATGATTTTGTGCTCGCATTTTTTATTTTTACTACTTTAACTTGTCAATCTTTATATTTATATTATGTATTTTCTATTTCGTAATTTTATAATTTAACGAAATTATAAAGTAAAGAAAAATTACAGATATAAAAATAAAAATAAGACAAGATTACTTGTAAATTTGATGGTACCAATAAACAAAGGACAATCTAATCTTGCACGATATTTCCTTCCCATTCACCTCATGTAGACCAATTATTGGCGATCATTGGCTCAATGATTGGTTTCCTTACTTTTATTCATTTTTTTTTTTTTTTTTTTTTTTTGTCTTTTTTTTTTTTTTTTTGTGTATTATTGAAGAAGAACTTTAACCAAAGTACTTTTGTTAAAATACATTTGTGCAGTTTTTTACGTTATGTTTTTTTATTGTGTATTTGTAATATTTTTGTGTTATTTTTTTTCTTAAAATCTACTTAAAATATATATTGGGTTTTTTTTTAAAAAAAGTTTTTTCCGATTTAAAAAAAATTGCGTTTTTTTTATATAAATTTCTTATAAATTTTTTATAATTTTTTTTATAAACTTTTTTTTATAAACTTTTTTTATAAACTTTTTATAAACCATTTTTATAAATTCTTTATAAACCTTTTTTATAAATTGTTTATAAATATCTTATAAATTTTTTATAAACTTTTTATAAACTTTTTTTTATAAATTTTTTATAAACCTTTTTTACAAATTTTTTATAAACTTTTTTTATAAACTTTTTTTAAACTTTTTTTATCAATTTTTTATAAACCTTTTTTATAAAATTTTATAAATTTCTTATAAACCTTTTTATAAAGATTTTATAAACTTTTTTTCCGTCTTGTAGCATTGACCCAAAGCATGACGTCTTGTATCAGCAGTCCAATCTGTAGCTCATGAATTATCTTGTAGCAAAGTAGGTAAAAGCAGCGTTTTATTTGTGTTTTAATATATACTTATAATAACCGGTCTAAATGTGAATTTTATTAAAAAAAATCCAATCCCAACAAATTATTATATGCAGATTCAATAAGCAATTTTATTCACCTCAAGACAAGCAATTTTTAATCGAAAATGCTTATAAAAGGGTTGTTTGGATTGCTTATTAATACCACATATAAAGGTTGTTCGGGATTGCTTATTGAATATATCTATATTTACGCTCGGGAATAGGCAAATGCAAAGAAACATACATAATCGTTCAAGAATTATAAACCAAACAAAGAAATTTTTTAAGAATTACAAACCAATACAAAGAAACATGGACATTGCAACGACATACGCAACATCCTTTAATAATGATGAACTAGAGTTCATTTGAGACAAACAATTTACCGCTTGATTGGCTATAAGCGCATGATAGTCTGGGCATCTTCTTCCAACACAGGATAGTGAAAGGCACTAAAGCGCTTGTCATATAAAAACCCTGCACCAGAAAAACAATTCTAGTGAATAAGTAGCATTATGATATTTCTGAATGGACAACGTTGATAGCTACAATTGACGGGCTACATGCTACATGAGAGTAAAATGACGTCCGAAATAGAAAAAGTCAATGCAGAGTGGGATGTAAGTTATAACATAAGCAAATGTTCGCTAAGCTATAGGTTATCGGTAACTTGGAAGCTTTCTTATTGAAAGGGTGGACCACCAGCTTGGTAAGCACTCGACCCATAGAATATGAGTCCTGATGCCATTCATAAAGATGACAAACTATACCCCAAACGCATTATATTTGGATGTGTGTATGCAAATGGTATCACAGGAAGCTGCAATATCCATTTCTTTTGGATTGAACTTAACAGTGCAAATGGAGTGAGCATGCCTCCATTAACATTAGTACCATAATGAAACAAAAGAGTAGTTTGTGGACTAAATATGTCATCTGAGCGTGGATTAGGTTCCTGCCTCCATATGTGGATTAGGTTCCTGCCTTGGACATCATTTTCCCTGTCTCAAGAAGATAGCCCCAAAATACTTTTGACACCACTCAGAATGCCATAGAAGAATCAGACTCCAATTCAGAATGCCATAAATGTATCTAGAACATACTTAATTCTATATTCCCAATAACATGTTCCAAATTAAATGTGATGCTAAAATTCTGATTGTTATGGGTTGTTATTTTTAGAATATAGCATGGTAATCTCATTAAATCATGCATGTGCTTACTTCTGAATATTTTGCATGTCATAATATTGATGATGATGATAAATTGTGTCAGGGAAATCGTTATCATCTAGTGTATAGATAGCAGTCACAGTAGAAAAGATTCAAAACAACGAGGAAAAGCTTACCGGTTGCAAACATCGCATAGGCACATTCTCAATCTGCGGAGGGCATGGCCCTCGGCCTCAGCTTTAGCTTTTAGGCAAATTCTCAAGGAGCCGGTGTCTACCTTTGGCGCCTTGCTGAGTTCAGAAACAGCAACCGACTTTTGGGACTTCTTTGCAGCTCCCTCTGATGGTATTGACAAAACAGCTTCAATCAGACGGTCAAAAAACATACCCTTATCTTCCATTGATGGCTTGTCCATTTGATAACTGTAATAGGTAAATATATGAACTTTTTTCGTACCTTTTCTGCTGAGTATACCCAGCAATGTTTTCCCATGATATCTCAGATTTTGAGTCCTCTATTTTAGGCTCCTTGAGTCCATAGATCTTTACCCCCATCCCCTCTAGACTAGTGATTGACTTATCCATGGACGGTGTAGGAGCGGCTTCCCCTCTCCTATCCGCAATCCTACTCTGTCCACTTCCTGCTAATTTTAGCACGGACACTAAAGCATCAAGCTCCTCAGCAGTAAAGCTCCCTTGTTTTATGAACTCCATTTCCTACATAAGTTTTTCAAAACATTTGGATACCGTTAGGAGATCCCAGATGCGTAAATGCAGATTTAAAAATGGTTTTAATAATGATATCAGGGATTATTGGCAGTATTTTTTTTTTAAATATTAAAAAAGGAACTACAAACAACTTTGTAATATCCAATAACATTTTAAATTTGTCTCGTGTAATTAAAAACAAGAAATAATGTATGTGACTATTTCTAGAGCACATATCTTTATAGCCACAGAGGCCCAAAGTTTTGCACGATTGAAAGTATCGACTTCTAAAATGATTAATTCTAAAGACTTCAAAAGTATTTTTATCTCTTGGGCTTCGATTTGAGGTTCGATTACAATCTTGAACAATTTCACACATATGAAAGCATATTTGTCATAAAAGTAAAGAAATTATAAAGCTAAGCGGATGGAGGGATAAGCGGTTTGTCGGCACTAATGAGTGAGCGGAAAAGCGAGCATAAAATCTCCATCATTTGAATTTGCATCAGCTTCCTTCTTCACCACCGGACGGTTGTGGGTTAGTTTTATTTTTCAAAACCCGATAGAACCGACCGATAAGCCTCTAACCCGACCCGACAACCCGATTGACACAAGGGTCATCCGGTGATTAGTACGTACTATATGAAAGTTGAATGATACATACATCGACCTTCTTGTTGCGGGATACTAATTATTTCGATGCATAATTTATAGTACCTAAAACATTGTGAGTTCTAGTTTTGGCTTAGGAAAAGGGTATGAAACACTCGACTTGGGACGGATAACAAATGCACCATAGGCGGTGGCTCTTAACCATCGGCTATGTGCATGCCACCTAGCGTGCCTTTACGGTCTTGTATGATGAACTTATGTGTACAAGTCGCTTGTGCGAATGGACATTGAGTCACGAACTCGGACCATCGGCTCTGCATCATTCTAAGTCCATGCCTATAACATAAAGTACCAAAAGGTCAATCAACAAATTACATGGTTGAGTAAAAATAATGATAGGGTGTTTAGATTAGTGAATTTTTGGCCGAATAGAAACAACACCAACAAACTCAAAAGGATTGCTTATGAAATTGTTAATAAAAATATTTTGCGACTAATATAATCCATACGTTACAAGTTACAAACATTAAATAAGTAGTCACCTTGCAATCTGTTGGCTCACCATCTCCGTATGTACATAACAAATCATCACAACCAAGTTAGTGGTAAGTTCATATCGACCACCCTCGCATCTATCAATATCCAAGCATATACCATGTATAACAAAAAAAAAAAAAAAACAAAAAAAAACAAAAAACTTACTTAATTGTAAAATATCAAAAATTTAAACATACAAAAACACTAAACTAAAAAACCCCAATTCTTATGACCTACCCTAACAAAGCTATTTTTTCAACTTATATGAAAAATTAAGCAACTAAAAAGCATAAATAAACATATACCCACATGATATAAGAACCAATTTGACCAAAATCAAAGGTTAGGGTTTGGGTTGTGATGAACCCTAATAAAGATCTTTGTAGTAATCAAGTTTTGAGATCTAACACTGAAGAACAAATCCAGTTGATAATAGAAGCAATGTTACATACCTGATTCTTGAACAAATCCATTTTGGCTCAGATCGTCAATGATGATGGTTTCAGGGGATTGTGGGGAATGAGGACTCTTCATCGGATGTGACTTCATCAAAGTTGATGGAAGTGCCATGAGGTTCGAATCATGGAGAGCTTTCTTCGCCTATTGAGCTCTCTTTCGGGTTTTGCAAAAGGTTCAAGAAGAGTTTTGGTGGAGCTGCGGGTTCTAAGTTGTCTAAAGGGGTTGGTAGGGGGAAGTGGCGGTTGGTTATCACCTTCCATGATGAAAAGTGATGGGATTACGAACAAAGGTCACGAAGAAGGGGATAGACTACGAAAGCTAAAAATGAGAAAAAGTTTACTTGATAGGAATCAAGCAAAGAAACCTAAGCGAGGTGGACTACTAACTAGCTATTCTATTCCCGGCGCCAAAAACTTGATAACGGTACACGCGTCGTTCGGGTCAAAGGAACTTCCTTTTCGTCGAGCAAGTTTTCAACACCCAGGCGGTGAACCTAATCGTTGTAGTGTAGTATTAGGGTAAGCCACGGGTATTGATATCGTTCTCTAGGGGAATAGGAATGCTAGTAAGAAGTTACTACGCTAAGGTTGGGGTTGAGGAAGATTATTTTTTTTATCTTTTTATGTTTTTTAGGAAATTGAAAGGTACGAATCTCGGGGTATAGGATTTGGGGGGTTGGTATCGCTACCGATTACTCTACTTATCTAATTATCTAATCTAAGGTGTATGTAGTCTATGTCTAATTATTGTGTGCTCGTATGATAGTTTAAAGATGTGTTTACTTAGGTTTTACTACTCCTTAATTATCTCCTATTGGTGGTTGAATTGTCACGTCCTTATTCCTAGTTGCGTTGTGTGTCTAAGGTTGTAGGTGTCGTTTCTCCCTAACTTTTGAACTTACCAAAGGGTCTCGTCTACAAAACCCACTAGGGATAATAAACTCTTACTCTAAGGCACTCTTTGGATGGTTTAGCTTACAACTACTCAAGGAGTCATATTCTAAGGTTCACAAAGATTTAATCAAGCATTAAGTACACAACGAATGACCTATCGCATTACTAGATCATTAATCAACTAAGATAAAAGACAACCAATCAATATTCAATAATTAAGTTTCATATTCCCTAAGCAAACACACAAATAAATTAGCCGGACATGGAGAACATGCAAGCACACACACAAATAATCAAAGACATAATTATATTAATGAAGTAAACACTTATCTTGATGTAAGATAGGGTTTGGAACCCTAAAATACTGTACAAGACAGCCTTGGTTCGGTTTTAGGTTTTTACTCCAAAAGACTACACACTAAAACTGAAAAATTCGGATTCTTTATATAAGATTACACATGCGACGGCGTCACCTTATGTTCTGTGACACCGTCGTGTCGCCGTCATTAGGGTTTCGTCTTGGCGCGTTAGACTTGCGACGGCGTCACCCTATGCTTGTAACGCCGTCCTCTTGACTTTCCGGCGCCGTGCGGATTGCATCTAGGTCGTGCGAGTTGCGACGACCTACTCTTTTATAACCGTCGTCGTCAACGAAAATAGGAGTTTTGGCTTCGAGTAGTCACGAAACCTCGACGGCGTCGCAACTTAACACTGACGCCGTCATCTTATGTTTTCAATGACTTTGAGTGTCTCGATTCGACTTTGGCCATTTTCTTCATATATTCGCCTTTTCGTCAAATAAGTTCCATTCCCATTTTGCCTTCAAGAGACCTAAAAAGTGAAAAGGAACGATATTAAGCAATAACGGATACAAAAGTGATCAAATAAGGGCTTAAACGACCCCTAAAAAAGGTACATTTTAAAACCTTATCAAGGAACAAGAGTAGAACTAGGAATGTTCTTGAGTTTTTGACAATGCAGAGAAAAGACAGATTGCATGTTAGGAACAAGAGTAGAACTAGGAATGTTCTTGAGTTCTTGACAATGCAGAGAAGAGACAAATCGAGCCACAAGAATCGATTAAGAAAAGAAAATTGATCATGAGTAGATCATTTTAAAAAGAAAGAGAAAAGGAAGACCAACCGGGTTTTGAATTCAATCAAGAAGAAAATCGATTCGAAATTGGGGATCATTACAAGAGAAGAACAAATCGAGAAATAATGCAAAGCGTAATCGGAGAAAGGAAAGAAAGAGAAAGAGAACTTCTTGGTTGCATTACAACATCGAGAGAAGAAGAAGGGACGGGACATAGGAGCAATCATCGGAGGAAAAGGAACTACCATCGTGCACTTGCGGTGAAAACTAGAAGCGAAACCCATACTTGTTGGGTGGTCATGAATTAGAGATTGAAGGAGATTGTTGTTGTGTTAATTGTGTACGAGTCAAGAAACATCAAAGAGTGAAGAGAAACCGATTGCCACGAATTGTTGTTTGAAGACTATAGTGAAAAAGAAGAAAAGATGAAGCGGTGGGCGTCTGATGCAACTTGTTTGTGGCCAACGACTTGTGGGCTTTTGGTTAAAAAGAAAAGGGCGAGACTTTTTAAGGGACTAAAGGCTAGAGGTCGACTTGTTGTATTTAAAGACAAAGATGAAGACCCGTTACAACATGTTCAAAGATAAAGATGATCGAGTTGAAGACATGAAGATATTGAAGACATGGATTAATAAATTAAAGCAGTATTGGATGTTAATTCATTAATCCATGTTTAGAAATCGTCGTGTAATTAGTTTATGTATTTAGAGTCGTGTATGTAAAGTGCATAAGTTAAGGGTCTAATATGTCAAGAATAAAGTTAATAACCGAATGGTAGTTAATTTCGGTTATAGGTAGTTATTTATGGAAAGTTGTGACTCTTGGGAAAACACCGGTACAAAAGCGGTAGCTTTCTTGTTATTATAAACTCTTTATTAGTCTAAAGGACCTCCCATGTAATAGTTTCTCTAACGAGGGCTAACCTTGCCTAACGATGAAACTTATATTTTAGCACTTATATGAGATAACTTAAGATACGGAAACTTCATTTAGTTTTATCCTTACCTCCTTCTCGCTCCATCTCACGACACACATACAAATACAAGGATAACTAGGGCTTGATTCTTATTCGACTTTTATCAAGCTCAAGCTAAGATATTAGCTTATGAAGGTGTAAGTGCGAATTCTAGTTTTCTCTTAATCGATTCGAGGTAAAGATTATACCTAAGTTCTTAAATTTGTGTTTTATGATTACCCAATAGTGGGTTATGATTAAGATGATGATTTGATGCCATATATGGGGTTTTTAAGAAATTTATAAGTTTATGTTAATTTGTGATTTTAAAAATAATCAAGATTATGTGTTAATCATGCTAAGACAAGTGTTGGGTAAATTGTTAAGATGACATAACACCATTTTATGGTGTTAATTTTGAATATAAGTTTATGTGTTATATAAGCATGGACCCAAACACCCCTTATGGCCTAGTTTAGTTATAAAGCTTGTTTATGACAAGTTAAACCTTATATTAAATAAGCTCCATGTCAATTACGTGTTCCTTGGTTGTAAGGTTAGCGGGACGTTCACGAGGAACTCGTGATAGATTTCAAGCTATATCGAGGTGAGTAACGATATAAGATTAGAAACGGACTACAAGAGCCGTTAGATATACAATATGTGTTATGGTACTTACGTTCATGTTTTGTTATATGCTTATGTATTACTCTTGTGTTACGAGTTTATGATAAGTGAGCACATAATCATGTTGAAGTATATATCATGAGTAGAAATGGATCTCGCGATATGAGATAATATATGAAATAACTTAGACGGGTCAAAACAACCCGTGTGGTCTTAGTAACATGTTTTAGCATAAATGATGCATCATTGCTCATTTAACGGATCTTTAGTAGCGTGTTAAAGGTGTCGCATATTTCGTGATACTTATATCTAAGTTCTATTGTATGCTTATGTGTTATACCCGTGTTACAATTTATATTGCTTATTATGAGTTTAATAAATTTAACGGTATAAGTGTATATGTGAAATAAAGTGAGCGGGTCAAACAGACCGTTATGACCCATGTGGTCCTAGTAAAGTGATTTTAGCCAATATTGTCTATTTTCACTTGTTTAGCGTCGTTTGAGGACAATATGTGTTATTATGTGATCACATACACTTGTTCCAGACAAAGTTAGAACTTAGACCTCCTTAGTAGAGAATCGAGCCTCAAGTAGAAGTTCCAAAAACAGAACTCAGACATCCTAACTGGATGATTAGTATGTTTATGTGGCTCGTCAGTTATGAAAAGCACAACTAGATATGAAAAGTCTCAAAAACAGGACTTGACTTCCTAAGTGGACGACTAGAGCATATAAGATGCTAAATTGAGCCAAATCTGGGTTCATCGAGGCCCTAGCGGACAACTAGTGTATTTAAGGCAAGCATGATGCCTCTAGCATTATGATGAGGTATCTAGCCCCAAAGTGCATGTTACGATGCAAGAATATATTCCGTGGGGAATTAGCGGTGTTATAATCACCAAGATAGCTATGCGGGGAAAGTTATTATGAAGCAACATTTAGTAACGTTGACATGTTTATTTTAGCTTTATATATGTTATCTCACTAAGCTTTATGCTTACGTTACTTCATTTATGTTTTCTTATAGGTGAGATCAAGTTTAACGCATAAGGTCGCGGTTTAGCTACCGGTGGAGCTCATGGTGGCGAGCTTATCCTAAACCTTCTCAAATATCACGAAATGCCTAGGACAAATGTTTTAATATCATGTTTTGTATAAACGCAGAATTAATGAAGTTTATAACTAGTTATGTCATGTTTACAAGTTAAAAGGGGTGTTTGGCATTATGCCATTTTTTACCCATTTTGACTTCATACGGGTTCAAATGTGATTACCACTCATGTCCGGAAATGTTTTGTTCAGGTTTTTTCATGTTTATGTCGCGAAAAGTGATTTTCCGAAAAATATGAAATGTTCAGAAAATTTGGTGCATAAATGAAGCGGTCGGGGCCATACTAACAGTATAGTATATGTTCATACAAACGGTAGTATGCTCTAAAAAGTGTTTTAGCGGAATCGTATAAAGACCATACAAGTAGCTATTTTTGCATACATCCAGATGCTCGAGATGACCATCTGATAGTATGCTATTTTAGCATCTGATAGTATACTCCCAAAAAAAAAAAAAAAAAAAAAAAAAATCTAGTCGCAGGCGTTTCAAGTTGGTATCGAGTGTGGTTTGAGGGATTTAAGTATCTACAGTAGATGGGTACTTAGACTTAAACCTAGGCTCTAAGCGACCTATAGAGTTACACGTTTCCGCATGTGCATATGGTTTTAGTATTAGTAGAGTATATGTTATCAACATGTTATGCATATATATTATTGTTCATAAATTTAGTATTATCGATGTGGTGAAGACTTGCTATTCGATGAAATTATTACGGTAGCCGCCAGCGTGGTAATAATTGCATCACATGACAAGTGTTTACTTGCATAGTATTGTACCGTGATTGAACCTTATTAGACATATGTATTTTATGTAAGCTATAGTTCAGAATTAGTAATTAATCATATAATGAGTCTGAGAGACTCCATTCGTAGTAACCTTTCCTTAGTAGAAATTAAGAAATACGTCGGAAGTCGTTATCGACGTATCAGATCCGCTTAATAGTTTACAGACATTTCTACGACCGAATCTAGTTATGATATACGTATATGATCATAGAATCTTGGAAATTATTTCAGGTATATGTTGTAACAGTTGAGCGTGAAGATGCTCATATTCCATAGCTCGATGCTAAGACTTTTAGATCGTGCTTTCTAGTAATAGTCAAGAAATTTATAGAGACACACGATATCACGACGGTGCCTCCTCCATGAATAAAATGCACGCTCGTATGTTTTCAACTAATTCTTATGCGATTCGGTCCCTATAACTAAGCCATCTGGCGAAAGCTATTATTCGACGAGTCGATATAGGCCTCGCCTCCTTGGATTTAAAAAGGCAATAGATGATAAGATTTGATATATGGCCCTATATTTCGGAGGGTGAATTAGAATTTCGTGATGAAAAGTTCTTAGTTGATTCGGTTCCTATGTCTATAGAAATTGGCGTTGTCATTTGTACGTAATAATTCAATAAGAATAAGCTATCATTCATGTCACAATGAGTTAATCTGGGATAAACCCTAAGTGGGGGAGAAAAGTTCATTTACGTCTAGTATAAGAAAGCCTCCCCGACTATAAGTACGAATGCTAGAGCCAAGAAATACCGGCTCATAACTGTTAAGTTTATTTAGCTCATGTTAATGATTCTCAAGAAACCATTTTAGAGATTTGACAGTATTCCAACTATTCAAGACTTTCCCGCTATATTTCCAGAAGAATCCCCAGGTAATTACCTGACAGATGAAATAGAATTTCATATCGATTTTATCTCGGGAGTACCTTATTGTTAAAACTCCCTACTCTGTTGTCCTGTCAAAGCGCAAGAATTAATGAAGCGATTATAAGAACTACTAGATAATGGCTTTACTTGCCCATTAGTTCCTCTTGGGAGCTCCAGTTATTTTGTTAAGAACAAAGATCGTAATATATTAAGGTATATCGCCAGGGAATCTATTATGTTGTTGTCCCAAACCCATAACCCCGGGTTCGGGATCGATGATTTAATTAATCACCTTCGTGGTTCGAGTTCCCTTTAGATATCTAAAGATCTAAGATCGGATACCCTAGTTATAGATTCGGAAGGGATACCCCAAACAGTAGTCTTTTAAACCAATCATGGACGGTATGAATTCGTTGTTATGCCATTTGGCTTAACGAATTCCCAACGACTTTATAAACTTGATAAATCGATTACGCCATCGAATGTTAGATAAGTCGGCTATTGTATTCATTGATGATATCCTGATTCACTCTAAGTCAGTCAATAATCATGAACTAATTTGTGGCAACTTTTAGTATGTTGAGACAAGAAAAGCTTCATGCTAAGCTCTCAAAATGCAAATTTTAGTCATGAGAATTTTAACTCCTCGGACATGCCATGAATAGTAAAGACATTAAGATCGATACAGCTAAAAATCAGATTGAGTTAATCCCGTGGGTTAAATATATAGCTTTGTAGTGAGCTCGCGAGGACTCGTAATACAATCCAACAGATTTAAGTACTCAAGTAAAGTAATAAGTAGTTCACGATGTATCGCTCGATACAAAGGCGGACCTAGGTATTAAGTGCACGGGTGGCGGCCCCTGGCTAGTCAAAAAGTTGCAATGTTAGTGTAATTTTTTTGATCTTTTGTGAAAGTGCACCCCACTCAAATTTT
This sequence comes from Chrysanthemum lavandulifolium, assembly GCA_022545495.1. NCBI lineage: Eukaryota > Viridiplantae > Streptophyta > Magnoliopsida > Asterales > Asteraceae > Chrysanthemum > Chrysanthemum lavandulifolium. The sequence goes on from CM040240.1 coordinate 293,988,024, forward strand.
AAATTGCCCCACCAACATACTAAAACACAACATTCAACACTTTAAAACTTTATAAATCCTCAATTTCTAAGCAATAATACTCGATTTATCATTTAAAATCCAATTTTTTCATCCGTATTTTGATGCTATCGTCAAAAAAAATTTTTGCCCCCCACATTGGATTTTTCTGGGTCCGCCACTGGCTCGATAGAGCTCACGAGTCAAGTCACTCTATACATTTGGGTGCCACCTAAATGTGCTATGATTCTAATAAGTAATCGAATAAGAGGAAGACATAGTAAGTCATGTAGGGCAATGCCTTACTTGCTATCAAGTTAAGTCAGAACATTGATAGATAGTTGGCAAGTTGTAATCCTTAAATTTCCTGGTTAAGAATGGGATAATATTGTAGGAAAAATTTATCACAAAATTTCTAGAATTATATATCAGCATGATATTTCATGAATATCTATTAATTGTCAGAACAACAATATGATCGGTTGTTTATCGTGAAGGCTTCATCACTGGAAGCCTTTGCAGAATTGTGTTTATAAGAAACTGTAATCAAACATAGGATACTTATCCTCATTGTAACAATCAAGATCAACATATTAGTGCTTAAATTATTTGCCATGAAATTCTGGCACAGTTTTGATCAAAGTCTCTTAAGAGAGTCCTTATGTAACAAATTCTATGTGGTTGTATTTTATACACCTACATCCTTTGTAAATATTATGCAATTAGACAATTAAGTATTATGTTCTGAGCATTCAGTTAGTCTTGTGTGGAACAATAATGCTTTATGTATGCAGTCAACATTATACTTATACATATAATTAGTGGTGTGCTTTATGCACTCGGTATTATGAGTATGCGCTTTTCATGAATGCGATCATATGATCCGAATGGTATTAGATATGTTAAGTTAGAATGTACTTATGCACTAACAATGTTCTTATGTACTCGATCGGTTATGCACTCGACAATGACATACTTTATGTCTCGATATTGATTATGATGTTATAGGCAGGCGATTTCGATAGTAAGTTCCACATAGATTTATTATTAGTCAAGCTCTCAAGAATAAAGTTTGACTTGAGAGATACCTAGTATCGAGTGTTGAAAACAGACACTAATCGGTTCAAGTATAGCGGTACTACTTAACTTGTAACCGCTAGAAATTTGCTTAAGAACGCTTAGTTCTATAATTCAATTTAGCATTTACTTTAAATTCAATCGGAAAAGTGTTATATGCACTTAATATGAGTAAGGACAATGTATAATTGGTCAATTCTATAGAAAGAATAAACTCAAGATGTTTAAATCATCCGCATGATAATAAGTATGCCTATATACAATCATAATCATGTTATGACGCATGTCATGTGAGATAATATAATGTTAAAGTGTGATGTCCGTCACTAAAACACGATTCAGATCTTCAAATAATAGTTACTAAGATATCAAGATTTGCGAAACTTTTGAGAAATGAGATCTTTATGTATCGTAGTCAATTATAGAGTACATGTCTCTATAATTCTGTCGATTCACTTATGAATTCGACATAAATTCCATAAGAATTTGGTCACTTGTGTTAATTTCAACACATCATATCATTCTTAGATAGATGGTCAAACATTGAGACCATTCACATGAATGAAAAGACAGATCAGATGATACAAAGACTTAAGATAATGTAAGATAGGATGAGATCCTATAAGAATAAGAGAGGCCGAGCAGTAGAACTTTCAATTGTCTATCCAAGTATGTCCTTCTAGTAGATATCATGATTATAGTATACCTCAACTATGTTGAGAAACCAGTTGAAACTCTTGACACTTAGGTCAAGATGCTCGGAATTAAGAGGTCCTTCTTCTCTAAGTCTAATGGAAGCAAAGAAAAGGGGTCAGAATATAAATAGAAACTCAGCTAGTACTCCCTAGCGTTCATTAAGAAAGGCTTGTGAGGACACAAACCGGATAAGTAGGGAGAGTTGTAACACCCAATTTTACAATAATGATTTATTATTAATTTAAAGGCTTTTCGAGTTAGCTTTCATTGTTATTATAAACTCTTTATTAGTCTAAAGGACCTCTCATGTAATAGTTTCTCTAACAGGGGCTAACCTTGCCTAACGATGAAACTTATATTTTAGCACTTATATGAGATAAATTAAGATATAGGAAACTTCATTTAGTTTTATCCTTACCTCCTTCTCTACTCCACCTCACGACACACATACAAATACAAAGATAATCTAGGGCTTCAATTCTTATTCGACTTTTATCAAGCTCTGTTAGATATTGTGACTTCACCTCCTAAGGGTAGTTTAGTAATTTTGGTCTAAAAGATATTTACTAAGAATAATCTAGAAATAAGCTAGATACTTTGGTAGAATAATCTAGAATAAGCTAGATATTAGCTTATAGGAAAATCTAAGATATTTGTATTAGAATCTTCAGAATCCAATAAGCCTAGTATAAATAAGGGCTTATCCCCATTTGTAATCATCTATTTTGTACACACACTACTCATCTTGTATCCTTTGATTTGTAATACAAGAAACTTTTGTCGATCTCCTTTTGTTTTGCTACTGATTATTCCTGATTATTCTCCCCGATCTAACAAATTGGTATCAGAGCTAACCGATCGTGTTTGAAGCAAGCTTCTGGTTGATTTTCAAGATTCAATATCTTGATATCATTTTGGATCTGTTCTTCGTTTTGGTATTTGGTGTTTGTTGTTCGATCGGGTTTCAAGGTAGGAGAAATCAAGATCGAATTTGTGTTGTGGAAGATCGAATTTGTATCGTGGGAGGTTAGAGAACATCACTAGTAAACCCGTTTGAATAATATGTCCGCTCAAACATCATCGTCATTAGTTAGCATTGAGAAGTTTAATGGGAAAAGTAACTTTGGTTTATGGCGAATTAAAGTTCGAGCCTTATTGAAGCAACAAGGTATTTGGGCACCTCTAGTCGGTCCCAAACCTACCGATATGACCGATGCCAAATTCAACTCACAAGATGAAAAGGCCCATTCCACTATTTTGCTATCTTTATCGGATGAGGTTCTTTGCGAGGTTGCGGATGAGAAAGCGGTGCGGGTGTGTGGAAGAAACTAGAAAAGCTTTACATGACCAAGTCGTTGTGAATAAGTTATTCTTGAAAGCAGCGGTTGTTTTCATCGGATGAAAGAGGGCTCGGCATTAAAAGATCATCTTGATGCTTTAAATTCCATCCCGATGGATTTGAAGAATGTTGATGTCAAGATTGATGATGAAGATGCTGCTCTTATTCTGCTTGTTTCGTTACCTCCCTCGTATGAGAACTTTGTAAACTCCTTTGTTGTTGGTAAAGAAACCATCACATTAGAAGATGTTCGATCTAGTTTGCATTCCGAGAGCTTAGTCATCAAGCATCGGAACTTTGGAAGATCAACACAGCCGACTTATCAACTACAAGTCGTGATAGGGGTCAATGTCGATTTGAAAAGGGTAAAGATAAAGGTGGAGCATCATCACGTTCTCGAGGTCCCAATCCTCGAGATATTTGTAATTATTGCAAAGAGGAAGGCCATTGGAAGTACAATTGTCCTAAACTTAAGGAAAAAGGTCAGGTAGCGGTTGTTGCTAAAGACGACTCGGGTTCAGATTGTGAGGTGCTTTGAATGTTTGACCGTAATCCTTATTATATAAGTGGGTCATTAGAATTTGAATTTGGTATTTGCATTTGAAGATCGATTTGGTGTTTGAAGACTTGGTTATAATCATGTCGTTTGAATTTTGTTCGATCGTTTGGAATTTGTCAGCCTGGAAATTTGGATCTTCGTTTGTCAGGTTTTTTTGAAGTTTGTTGCCTGAATTTGATTGTCGCTGGTGAAGATCGTTTGAGCCGATTGGTTTGTTCGGTTAGCCGTTTTGAATTTTTCGGCTAACATTTGATTGTTCGTTTTTAAGTTATCGGCATTTGTTCTGGATCGATTTTGTTTCGGATAGCTTTTGGGAATCGATCGTTTGATTTGAAATTGGCTAGTATCTCTAGCCTTTGGAACTTGGAATTAGATATGGTGTTACTTACAAGTTGAACTCAAGGTGGAGATTGTTAGATATTGTGACTTCACCTCCTAAGGGTAGTTTAGTAATTTTGGTCTAAAAGATATTTACTAAGAATAATCTAGAAATAAGCTAGATACTTTGGTAGAATAATCTAGAATAAGCTAGATATTAGCTTATAGGAAAATCTAAGATATTTGTATTAGAATCTTCTAGAATCCAATAAGCCCTAGTATAAATAAGGGCTTATCCCCATTGTAATCATCTATTTTGTACACACTACTCATCTTGTATCCTTTGATTTGTAATACAAGAAACTTTTGTCGATCTCCTTTTGTTTTGCTCTTGATTATTCTCGATTATTCTCCCCGATCTAACAAGCTCGAGCTAAGATATTAGCTTATGAAGGTGTAAGGGTGCGAATTCTAGTTTTCGGTAATCGATTCGAGGTAAAGATTATACCTAAGTTCTTAAATTTGTGTTTTATGATTACCCAATAGTGGGTTATGATTAAGATGATGATTTGATGCCATATATGGGGTCTTGGTTTTAAATTGCGATGCGACGATCCGTTCGCTCGAGGTCTAATAGACCGATCGTGATCGTGATGCGGATTTGCGGCGCATCACGAGACGCTGGCGCTAGGTAAAAATACATAATATAAAATATTTCTACTTAAATTATCGACAAGTAAATGATTAAATATAAAATAAGTCTCATGCATATTGATACTACTTAATGTTATAACACCAAATGTCACCTACATACATATTCCTAGCGAGTAACGACAATGTCAAAAGTCGGTTACTATTTACTATGCTGAGCAATACACTTTGTTGCGACATGATGCGTCCATTGCGTGCATTGCGAGCATCACTCTGCGGCGACACGATGCGTTCGCGTTAGGTCGCATCCTCGAACAACCTCGCATCGGGTTTCGCGTTGCGTTTTCAAACGATCGCTCGACGATGCTGCGATGCGAGCGCAACGATGCGCGCAATTTTAAACCAAGTATGGGGTTTTTTAAGAAATTTATAAGTTTATGTTAATTTGTGATTTTTAAAAATAATCAAGATTATGTGTTAATCATGTTAAGACAAGTGTTGGGAAAATTGTTAAGATAACATAACACCATTTTATGGTGTTAATTTTCAGAATATAAGTTTATGTGTTATATAAGCCGCGGAACCAAACACCCCCTTATGGCCTAGTTTAGTTATAAAGCTTGTTTATGACAAGCTAAACCTTATATTAAATAAGCTTCATGTCAATTACGTGTTCCTTGGTTGTAAAGGTTAGCCGAGACGTACACGGGAACTCGTGATAGATTTCAAGCTATATCGAGGTGAGTAACGTATATAAGATAAGAAACGGGACTACAAGAGCCCATTAGATATACAATGTGTTATGGTACTTACGTTCATGTTTTGTTATATGCTTATGTATTACTCTTGTGTTACGAGTTTATGATAAGTGAGCACATAATCATGTTGAAGTATATATCATGAGTAGAAATGTATCTCGCGATATGAGATTATATATGAAATAACTTAGACGGGTCAAAACAACCCGTAATGACCCGTGTGGTCTTAGTAACATGTTTTTAGCATAAATGATGTATCATTGCTCATTTAACGAATCTTTAGTAGCTTGTTAAAGGTGTCACATATTTCGTGATACTTATATCTAAGTTCTATTGTATGTTTATGTGTTATACTTGTGTTCGAATTTATATTGCTTATTATGAGTTTAATAAATTTAACGATATAAGTGTATATGTAAAATAATGTGAGCGGGTCAAAAGCGACCGTTATGACCCATGTGGAACTTAGACCTCCTTAGTGGAGAATCGAGCCTCGAATAGTAGAAGTTCCAAAAGCGAACTCGGACATCCTAAGCTGGATGATTAGTATGTTTATATGGCTCGTCGGTTATGAAAAGCACAACTAGATATGGAAAGTCTCAAAAGCGGGACTTGGCGTCCTAAGTGGACGACTAGAGCATATAAGATGCTAAATTGAGCCAAATCACGGGTTCACGAGGCCTAAGCGGACAACTAGTGTATTTAAAGCAAGCATGATGCCTCCGGCATTATGATGAGGTATCTAGCCCCAAAGTGCATGTTACGATGCAAGAATATATTCCGTGAGGAATTAACGTATTATAATCACCAAGATAGCTATGCGGGGAAAGTTATTATGAAGCAACATTTAGTAACGTCAACATGTTTATTTTAGCTTTATATATGTTATCTCACTAAGCTTTATGCTTACATTACTTCATTTATGCTTTTCTTATAGGTGAGATCAAGTTTAACGCATAAGGTCGCAATTTAGCTACCGATGGAGCTCATGGGTAATTGAGCTTATCCTAAACCCTCTCTAATACCACGAAACGCCTAGGACAAATGTTTTAATATCATGTTTTGTATAAGCGAGAATTAATGAAGTTTATAACTAGTTATGTCATGTTTATAAGTTAAAAGGGTGTTTGGCATTATGCCATTTTACCCGCTTTGACTTCATACTGAGTTCAAATGTGATTACCACTCTTATGTACAGATTAGCGTTATGTTCGAAATGTTTTGTTCGTGTTTTGTCATGTTTATGTCATGAAAGTGATTTTCCAAAAATATGAAATGTGCGAGAAAATTTTGTGCATCGAGCGAGGGGCCATCTGACCGCATAGTATATGTTCATACGGTAGTATGCTCTAAAAAGTGTTTTTGGCGAGAATCTCTATAAAGACCATACAAACAGTATGCTATTTTTGCATCTGACCATATACTCTTGAGATGACCATACAACAGTATGCTATTTTAGCATACTGCGTATACTCAAAAAAAAAAAAAAAAAAAAAAAAAAAAAAATCTAGTCAGGCGTTTCATATACACGCCTCTATCTATTAGTATGGTATTTCAATCAGTTAACATGATCAACTATATGACACGATAACAAACACAATGCTTAACAGAACCTGGTGAAACGGAAGTTGGAGGCGGCTCTCGCTGATTTTCAAGGGTCGATTTAATGGTGAATTTGTTACTCTAATGGATTTAAAAAGCACAAGCCTCCTTGAAATTTTATGAGATGAGAACTAGATAATGTTGATTTTAACAACTTCAACAGTAGGATCAGCTGCTGATGGGTTGCTTTTCTCCTGTACGTGTCATTAAGACCAAGAAATCAACATACCAAGAGCAATACTAGTTATTGAAGGTCTATATAAAAGATACGATTGTTAATTACCGCATTGTAGATTGCTTTGAGTTTTGGAAGCTGCCTTGGACATATAACTGACAAAGAAACACAAGACTGCAAAAGAAAACACCTTGACTAGATAGATATAAGCACAATACAGTTCCTTAATGAACAACGGTTCCATCATCATTACAACAATACCTGAGGAAATGATATAGCAACTGCCTCGAGTCAAATAAATGGATCTTTTGATGGGTCTCAGTCTTATTCGGTGGTCGATAAACTGGTGTAGGAAGTGGATAAGGATTACTTGCAGCAACAAGGATGCAATGCCTTTGCAGACCCTCATTTTGCTGAGTTTGGCTCTCAATTGGGGAAGGACACATCTGGTCAAGATAAAACACCGTAAACTAGGAAGTGTTTAAAGGGAATTAACTTAACTCTAAATTTAGAATAAGAAACCGCATGAATCAATAAAGATATGGGTCAAAGAACAGAAATGCATACCATTAGAACTTCAGCAAGTCCCCCCGGTATTCATTGTCCAGCTCCACAAGTTTGCAACCTCCTCCTTTCAAGCTCAATCTGAACAAAAGAACAGGAAAGAAGAATATCAATATCACGTAGTCCATGACTTTGTTAACATTTTCATACAAGCTCAAGTTGGGAAAAGTAATTTTAACCATTTAGAACAGGGATTTTAGGACTAGTTTACTGCCCGGTGTTGCCCGGGCTTTGTAAAGACTGGGTCTTGAACATCTCTAGTTGGTGTCTTTGTTGGTTGTGCATTTTTTAATCAATGGTCAGAAACCAAGAAACGGAACTTTAAACCCTTTTGACCCACTCGACAAATTAGCCTTTCAGCTAAATAAAATTAAATTGGCCCATTTGAGATACAAGAGGTTACACAACCCAAATCAGCCTAAATGTGTCAAAAGTACCACCTCTAATTTTGACTATTCAGAAGGGCTTATATATCTTACCACTTTTCTCACTCGCTCATTGGCAGCAGCAGTTCCTCCAGTAACAGATTCAGCAAGATATGGACTGCTCACAAGAACCTCATTCATCACCACTATTGCAGTCTTGTCCCAACGAACACGTAGCTTGAGTACAGTAACAATTTTGGAAATTAATGGAATTTCCAGAAAGCTTACATTCAAGTTAGTACCAAACGGCGTTAGGCTTACTCAGCCTGAACTTTATTGTTCCACATGTATGAAAAGGTGTCAAATGCAAACGTAAAGAGTGAACATGAAACTGAAAATTTAATGACTTTCTGCATTTTGATTGAACTATATATTTTTTCAAACAGTTTGTAAAGATAGCATAGGCTTCCTAAAAAATATAATCGACTTCTGTGAGTAGAACCGTACAACACTCATCCCACCGAAATTTAAGTTTGTTAAAAACATCACCTTATTTCTGTTTACAATAAGATTTTGCCTGTGTACGATAGCTTTTAGTTTCATATTAACCTACCCGGCCATTTAGGGATAAAACATAGAAAAATGTAATAATGCTGTAAGAACCAGCATTAGTAACAAGGATAGCATCTACGAATGTTTATACCTCAGTTGGTTTATATGTACAGAGCTGATAGGCGACCGTGTAGAGTGAGTGGACTCAATGGGTAATGATAGCATCGAATATTGACTATTCACAAAGTGGTCAAACATATATCAATTCAAGGCATTGACATGTTTATATATTAAGCCCTTAATGTTTGCAGTTCACAAGGCGTGCAGAAAAAATCGAAGCTTTTCATTTACTTCACCAAAACACACCATACATAGAATTTGGCTTCATGTCAGCAAATGATGCCATGGTACAAGCATGCCGCAAGAAAGACCGTTTGCACATTATCTACTTAGGAATGGAACACACCTTACAGTGGCCTTCCCTTATAAAACACTAGCTTCAACGTCAAATCAAGAGGTCCCACCAAAAGCATACTGAGTGACCAACTGCAGAAAAAAGGGTGGATATGAAGTCTAAAGAGGAACACACCTTCTGAGTTCATTGTAGTTATAAGGCCCTCCTGCAAAAGGTTGATCATCCAACCTTGTGTCCATTAATTTCCCAACAGAATCTTCTGATTTTCTTGATTCTGTGCTCCCATCTGTTTTTTCTTTAGATGGATCCAACAAATCCACACCAAAAACTAGAGGTGGCAATTTGTGCGAAAATCAAAAAAATAGGTTAAATGGGCAAACCTTTAAAAGATTTTGGCACATTTGGGCTCACTCCTTTTTGGAATGGGCGTATATTACCCATTTTAAGTTAAATGGGCATAATGGTAGCATCTTTTTCGAACATTAGATTGTTTTTAAAGAAAAACTTATATTTATTTTTAAATATAAATGAGATGTTACGTTAGAATTTATTTCGTTGTTTTTGTCTTTTAAAAGCGATTCATATAACGTGGCCGTTTGGCGTCTGCTAGTTTAAAGCACCCATTTGGACTGTAGCCCGTGCCCACCCGGCCCGCCCTTTTGCCACCTTTACCAAAAGTGTTAGAATGAAAAAGTAAATTGAGTAAGAATGACCACTGACTTATAAAAAGTGATTTCGTGCACCTTGAGCTCGAAACTCGGCGTTTAGCTGAGAAATGCCTTTTCATCCCCCATTGAACATTTCCATTGATTTGGTTCCACAACTCAACCCGACTCAACATTTCCATAGAACATTTAAATCTAGCTTAAAATTTGGCTCTTTTACAGGTTTCTGATTCATTTCCATTGATTTGGTACCACGACTTGCAGATGGACCAACACCTTCATTCTGATGATTGGCTGCAATAATTTGTATAATGTTATAATCCCTTCATTCCATGATTACAGATGCACTTTTACACCTGTTGAATATGAAAGACAGAGGGTCTCATGAACCCTAATTTCAAAAGTCAACCAAACACGAAATTGACTCATGAACACCACGAATTGATGATTAAATTGAACATATAACACATTAAAGTACCTGATTTATGGAAAATGTGGACCTGAAATCGGGAGTGGAACTAAGTGAGGGTTATGTGACCTAGATGACTATTGGAGGGACAATGAAAATGTAAATTTGATTTGGGGGAAAAAAGCGGGTGGGAGTAGTGAAAAAATGTGAGGGAGATATCAAAATTTGAGAAATATTGTAAAATCAGTTTATAAAACATTGAGTAAATTGCAAAAATCTTCCCTGTGGTTGGCTAATTGCAGGCGGCCCCTGTGGCGAAACTTTGTTATCGTTTTGGTCTCTGGATTTAATTAGCGTTAAATGAATTACGTTATAAGTTACACATTTAGCCCTTTTGGCCAATAAATGTTGTAGCGTCCATCCTTTAAACCACAGGGGCGATTTATGCAATTACACAGTTAGTCCTCAATACAAAAACAATTGCACCTTTAGTCCTTAATACATAATTTCAGTTAAAAAAATTGCACCGTTAGTCCTTTATACATAACCTAAGTTAGTCCCACCACCACCACTACTCACCGCCACCCACTGCCACCACCACTACCACCACCACCACCACCACCAATACCCACCGCCATTCACCACCACCACCGCCACGGTTACCACCACTAATCACCGCCTCCATCCACGTCTACCACCACCACGACCAATCACCACCGCCATCATCATCGCTTTAACCACCACCACCCAACACCACCAATCACCACAAAATAAATCAAAAAAAATTTGTAAAAAAAATCTTCAAAAAAAATTTTGATTTTTTTTCAAAATTTTCAATATTTTCAGAATAAATTTTTTTTCAAAAAAAATTTTCGAAATATCTTTTTTCCAAAAAAATTTCAAAAAAAAAAATTCGAAATATTTTTTTCCCAAATTTTTTTCAAAAAAAAATTTTCGAAATATTCCAAATTTTTTTCAAAAAAACTTTTTCGAAATATTTTTTTCCAAATTTTTTTCAAAAAAACTTTTTCGAATTATTTTTTTTTCCAAATTATTTCCACAAAAAAAATTTGAAATAAAATTTTTTACAAAATTTTTTTTTTGAAATATTTTATTTCAAAAATATTGAAAATTTTGAAAAAAATTCAATTTTTTTTTGATTTTTTTTACAAATTTTTTTGATTTTTTTTTTGTGGTGGTGGTGGTGTTGAAATGGTGGTGGTTGTTAGTGGTGGTGGCGGTGGTGATTGGTTTATGGAAATGTGGACTTGAAATCGGGAGTGGAACTGGCTAATCGCAAAGGGTCTGTGGTGGATAAAGATGATGAGCTAAGAGAGGGTTATGTGACCTAGATGACTATTGGAGGGACAATGAAAATGTAAATTTGATTTTAGGGAAAAAAAAGTGGGTGGGAGTAGTGAAAATATGTGAGGGAGATATCAAAATTTTAGAAATATTCTAAAATCAGTTGATGACGTATAGTCTATATTCGGGTCACGAACCCGACCAAAGCCCAATACTAATAAGCCTAGCACGAACTGGGCTACGCCGATAAGTGTTTGGGCCCACGAAGGCCCAAGCCCAATGTTAATTACGGAACACGATATCGGATATCTCCTAATTATGGAGATAATCATTCCCCAACCGACTTAGGCGGGATACGCCGAAGGTTGAGGAACACGGAACCAACAAGGATTCCGTGTGTATATAAAGGGAACCCAATCCCTCGTTAAAGGGACGATCTACAAACCCTAACTCTCCTTTAACCCTAAACCGATTACTTAATCTCACGCTGGAGGATAATCGTGGGAGACAATCCCACGATAAGCCTAACGGTGTTTTATGTCTTCTTAGTGCGCAGGTCTCAAGCAACGATCATCAATTGAGTACGAGCGGAGCCCAAACAAAGAACGCCCAACTTTTGTATCAACAAGTGGCGCCATCCGTGGGACCATTCACTAAGAACTAAGAACTAGAATGACGAAGCATGGAAACCGGTGATCGCAAACAGACCTTACGGGAAAGAAGCTGCATGTCGAATCGGCTTCCAAGCAAACTTCTGGGACAACCGGTGTTGCTAAAAACCGTGGATCGAGCCAAGATTTGGTCTTCCTACGGTGGAACCACGCCGGGGATAACCTAGGCCATGGCAACCACCGCTAGCACAGGAGATCCACTGCGCACTCCTTTTGCCACTCCATTCCAAACGGTGGTGGACACAAACTTCACAAAAGCACCTGATGCACCCGATAAAAATAAAGTGCAGTGGTGGGCGATACTCCTACTCTAGAAGGGGTTGTGTCGGAACTAGCGCCAGACGAGTTCGTATCGCAAAACTACGAAACATTGGATGCTCTCATGCAAAAGGAAGCAAAGAAGAGGTCAGGTCGGAGTCTGCATGCCCGACTCAATTTTGGCCCAGAGTTTGAGACATCCCCACCGCGCCGTCAGAAAGAGAAGCGCGGGAGGGATAGTCGCCGACCCCAAGTGTTTAACAGAATTGGGAGGAGAGTTGAGGATGATGAGACATCCAACTCACAGCATCTAGAAGGAAGTGAGGAGGATGAACGGCGTACCAGTGTCCACGCCAGACTTGGTAACCGGAGAATTCATGACAGACTTGGGCGACGATACTCCCCAAGTGAAAGCCCTTCAAGTCCAGATTCTGAGGACAGCCGGCGCAAGCGCCGAAGGAAGGAAAATTCATCCTCTGATAATTCCTCGGACAACGAGGATAGCGATACAGGACATTGGAAGTCCAGAAACAGATATAATGACCAAGAGGATGAAGATATATCTCTCCCGTGGCGCCGTCAAAAGGTGGATGCGTTCACTCGACGCATCAGTGATTTCTCGAGAACAAAAGAAGGCGCATGCCCGCCAGCGTGAAAACCTATGGCGGAACGGTGATCCCGATGATCACCTAAAATATTTTGAATCACCGCTACTAATTGGCCGGCCACACTGTATGATGCCACATGTTCAACTCCAAACTAGTAGGAAATGCGCGGGCGGTTCAACAAGCTTCCGCGAAGCATCAATGGTTTTGAAGAATTGAGAAAGGCGTTCCGCCTAAACTTTACTCAACGGAAAAAGTGTGCTAAAAACCCCATTGAACTCGCCAGGGTCAAACAGCGCCAAGGGGAATCCACAAGCGCTTTTATGGAGCGCTTAAAGGATGAATGCATGCAAGTTAAAGCATGTCCCGAGGTGCTCAAAATCTCAGGGTTCATGAATGGGATCAGCAACCCATAACTTATCAAAAGGTTGAATGACAAGATTCCCCAATCCTTTGATGAGGTCATGAAACGCACACTGTCCTTCGTCCAAGGAGAGGCTGCGGTGGATAGTAAAGAAGCTACTCAAACTACCGGTCACGGGAACAACACGGGAGACAATCCACCAACCGGAGTAGTGCTTATAATAGAATTATCGCAACTGAGGGAGTGGGCGCGACAATGACAAGTATATCCCACTGACAAAGACTCCAAAGGAGATACTTGCAACAGAGGGCGCAAATTACCCAAGACCTCCACCAATGCGCACCCCGGAGGATCGGCGCGTAGGGAGTGGGTACTGCGACTATCACGGACAGAAGGGCCACACTACTAATGAATGTGTCCAACTACGTCACTCATCGACAAACTAGTCAAGGAGGTGAGGCGGACCATTGGTCAAGAACATCAAAGAAGGAAAGATAGACAAAAGACTGGGAATAAGAAGGAGGGGCCCAAAGATAAAGCTGACACTATTTACATGATACAATCATGGCAAAGAGTAACTAGGCAAAAGGTCAGCCAGAAGTTTTCCCATGGAAGTGCAATCACTTTCCCTACATTAACTACGAGCAACGCAGTAGTAGAGCCGCTCATCATCGAAATTAATGCGGGGGGTCACGACATCCAACGCATGTATGTTGATGGTGGAGCATCTGTAGACATAATGTACGAACACTGCTTCAAACAATCTGCGCTGGGATACGCGATCGGTTGAGCCGATCACGACAACGCTGACTGGCTTCACAGGAGAAAAGATATGGCCAATGGGGCAATTACGACTACTAGTTAGAGTAGGTAATAACGAGCACTCCACAACAGCATGGCTGGATTTTATGGTAATCAAATCCCCCTCGCCATACAATGGCATTATTGGAAGACCGGGGATATCAGCCATACGCGCAGTCCCGTCTACAGCACACGGGATGCTCAAATTTCCAGTGGAAGGAGGTGTCGTTACCCTCTACAATGCTGCCGTACCACCTAAAGAATGTAACGCGGTCACATGCGAAACAGCACCCATTACATCACAGTGCGCAACCAAAACTCCAAATCTGAAGGTAGCAATTCATCCCGATTACCCAGAACAGGAAATATCGATAGGAGGATCACTGTCGGACAACGGCAAAGCAGCGGTGTGCGCACTCTTGCAAAAGAACCTGGACATCTTTGCATGGGAGCCAAAACACATGACTGGGGTACCACGTTCAATCACAGAACATAAGCTGAGAATCCGACAAGGATACTCACTGTCACGCCAAGAAGAAGCGGCCGGGCTCGGGCGCGCAAGCAATCTGGAGGTACACAAGCTAGTAGAGGCAGAAATCATGCGGGAAGTATACTACCACGACTGGCTTTCCAACCCAGTTATGGTAAAGAAGAGCGATGGTAGTTGGCGGATGTATATGGACTTCACCGATCTTAACAAAGCTGGCTAAGGAAGGTAGAATCTTTGTGTGGATGCCCACTTAAGTGCTCCTCGATGCATACAAAGGATACCACCAAATCCAGATGGCTAAGGAAGACGAGGAAAAAACAGCTTTTCATACAAGCCAAGGTGTCTACTGCTACACCAAAATGCCCTTTGGCTTGAAGAACGCATGGGGCCACCTATCAACGGCTGGTAGACAGTGCGTTCGAAAAACAGGTTGGCCACAATCTCGAGGTGTACATCGATGACTTGGTCATAAAAAGCCATACTGAAGAGGAATTGGTGTGTGACATAGAGGAAACATTCAGGACACTTAAAGAGATCAACATGAAGCTAAATCCTAAAAAATGCACCTTGATTGCTCTGAAAACATGTTCCTTGGATATCCGATAGAACGACGGAATAAAACCGTGTCGAGAAAAGACTAAAGTCGTCATCGAACTTCCTTCACCGCGACGTTGAAGGAAGTCCAATCTCTCAATGGAAAGGCGGCGGTCTAAGCAGATTCCTATCCAAGTCGGAGACAAATCATTACCTCTTTTCAAAACACTCAAGAAGTGTATAAAAAGGGAGATTTTCGTTGGACTACGGAGGCGAAGAAGCCTTTAAACGACTTAAACAACACTGGCAACACTCCTACACTTGTAGCACCGCGACTGTGGGAAGAGTTGATCATGTACTTATCTTCGACTCATGGAGCGATCGGTGCGATGTTACTAATGGATAGGGACTCAGTACAAACTCCAGTGTATTTTGTAAGCAAAGCGCTCAAGAAAACAGAGATGAACTATAGCGCAATGGAAAAGTTGGTCCTAGCATTAGTCTTCGCCGCTAAACGGGCTGCGCAGTACTTCAAAGCGCACCCGATAGCGGTGATCACGGACCAACCGATCAAGCAAATCATCTCCAAGAGCGACGCATCGGGCGGCGCAAAAGTGGAGTGTATTGCTAGGTGAGCACAACATCTCCTGAGACCACGTCTGCGGTAAAAGGGCGGTACTAGCGATTTCATCATCGAAAAACCGAGAATCGATGATGCACCGCACCAAGCAAGAAGGAACCGCCGGATCCATGGATCTTGTTCACAGATGGATCTTCATGCGTGGGCGGGTCGGGGCGAGCCTCATTCTCACAAACCCGGAAGGAATGGAATTCACTTACGACTGCATTCAATTCACATCAACAAATAATGAGGCAGAGTATGAAGCCCTAATAGTCGGACTACGCATTGCAGCTCGAATGGGTGTACGTAACCTGGAAGCGAATGTAGATTCCAGGCTATTAGCCAACCACGTGATGGGCGAATACGTGGCCAAGGAGGAAAACATGATTCAGTACCTCGACAAAACCAAGGCACTAATCCAAGGCTTTGACAGGTTTACCATCAAACAGTTCCTAGAGGGAAAGCAGGAGGCGGATGCACTAAGCAAAATTGCATCCACAAGCTTTGCACACCTATCCAAACAGGTGTTGGTGGAAACGCTGAAAAGCAAATCCATCTCAGAGATGGAAGTATCCACGGTAATAGAGGAAGATGGCCCTACGTGGATGACACCGATAATGGAATTCCTAAACAAAGGAGTGTTACCCCAAGAACAGAAGGAAGCTCGAAGGATACGGCGCACAACACAGAGGTTCGAACTTCGAGACAACATACTGTACCGACGCTCCTTCCTACAACCATGGCTCTGATGCGTTGGCCCTCTACAAGCAAATTACGTGCTGCGAGAAATCCACGAAGGTTCATGCATCATGCACTCAGGACCACGGTCCGTGGTGGCACGCGTTTTGAGGTCAGGATATTATTGGCCCACCATGCACCGCGATGCGCGGGACTTAATAAGAAAGTGCAGCGACTGCCAAGTCCACAGACCCATTCCTCGCCAACCACAACAGGAGCTAACACCAATTATGGCACCATGGCCATTCTACAAGTGGGGCATTGACATCGCATGTCCTTTTCCTGTTGCAGCAGGAGGATTAAAATTCCTCATAGTCGCCATAGACTACTTCACCAAGTGGATCGAAGCAAAGGCAGTGGTAACAATCACTGGCAACCAGGTGAACCGCTTTGTCTGGGAAAATATTGTATGCCGCTTCGGTCTACCTGGGGAGATCATCTCGGACAACGGGAAACAATTCTGCGACAACCCTTTCAAGGGCGGTGCGAAGCTAAACATCACACAACACCGGCGTCGGTTAAACACCCACAAACCAGCGGCTTATTTGAGCGTGCGAATCGCATCACGGGTGAAGGAATTAAAGCACGCTTGGACAAGCACAAAGGAAGATGGGTGGAAGAACTATCGCATGTTACGTGGGCGCACCGTACTTGATTAAAACCGGCACGGAGACACCCCTTCTCTAGTCTATGGGATGGGCCGTCATACCACCGAAATTGGAATGCCAACTATCTGCACTGCTGAAATCAATGTGGCAACCAATGACGACGATCGACGTATAGACTTAGACCTACTAGAAGAAAGGCGCGAACGCACAGCTATACGGGAAGCAAAATCAAAGTCAAGGATGAAGGGATACTATGACGCTAAAGTGCGACGTGTTTCATTCAGACCAGGAGACTTCGTCTACCGCGCCAATGATGCAAACCACGCAGAAGACACGGGTAAGCTTGGACCAAAGTGGGAAGGACCCTATGAGGTCACTGAAGCATTAGGAACAGACGCGTACAAGCTACGAGGCTTGGATGGTCATGAACTGCCACGCACATGGAACATCTGCAACCTTAAGAGGTGCTACCTCTAGGAATGGCTATGGCCCAGCGCACAGACGCTCTTGCACTTTATTGAAGTGCCCAATAAACATCTATGTATTTACTTTTTGTTTTACTTAGTATAATGTCTTATTTATTTCTCATAAAAACTTGCAAGTATCAATAAAACGTCGTGGTTTCTAGCTAACTCCGCGACATATTTTAATTTGTTATTTCCATATATTGTATGTCTTAACAATTTTTTATTTCTTGCCTACATGGCGTGCATGCACTAAATAAACCCACGATGGTAAAAGGATGAGTTCACCTACCAAACAACTCGTTGAGTAAGAGGGTTGCAAACCCATCAACATTAGGATCACGTATCCTTGTTAAACACCTTGTTCTCAAGACGTTGGAATAAGTTTGTGCGTATCTCACGACGGGTGCGCACAACGCATATGGTGCACGTTTAACAATTTAGGAACCAAGACATTTGATTCCTTGATATGATATTTACAAGTACGCTGCATATCACAACATACACGATTATGCTAAAAAAATACTTAGAAATTATCTCTTAAGTGTACTATGATCTTCATAGATGACTATGGATTTCTTATATTATTCGCGCTTATATAACAGTTTGTTTCTTAGGCAATGCACACGTTTTTTCATGGAAAGACAAGTCACTAAGTACAAATATGATAAGTCGCCATGACATTCAACAAAAGTAATATTTTATTAAGTACCATGCATACTTACAAAAAGATATTTGCATGACAGGTTCTTATCTAAAAACTATTACAACGTCTAAGAGATGAATTTCCTACGCAGCTCGAAGCATCCCTAACCTCACTCAGCCTCTTCAAGAGACCGGAATCTTGGCGCGACACGGTTGCAACACTAACTGGTATCCCATCAGATCTGGGGAGATGTGCCGTGCCCACACCACACAAGACAACCTTACCCTTAATCCCTTCCTTTTTGGCAAGTCTGGTAGCATGCGCTTCCAGAACTTGCTTCAAGGGCACTTCCTTCTCCAACGCAAAAGGATTCAAGATATCCTTGGGGCGCGCAAATACAGGCACTTGAGTTGAGATTCATCAGGCTTAAGAAAATGGTCTGGCTGCGCTACGGCCTCTTCACCACGATGCCGAGCTAAGGTCAACCCCTCCATAATGACCCCTATTGGGTAATCCTGATCGCGCTCTAACTCAGAAATCATGGGCAGCTCCAATGACTTCAATTTCTCCATGGCAGCTACCAGCTCATCATACGCTCGCGCATTATACCCAGGTACTTTATCAGTGGGTACCTTCAATAACTCCGCCCTATGTAGCTCCTCAACCGCCTCTGATTTACCCCGCGCTAAGGCGCACTGAACCACTGCCCCAAAGGCATCCACGACTTCATGCGATTCCAAAGTACCTAGCGCAACAAGTCGCAGACCATGCCCAATAAGCCACCTGCGCTCTGCGATTGTCGAAAGAAGTTGAGGATATAACTCCTCGTCGTATTCCAGACTGAGCTTACGAAGTTTTACCTCTTGCACTTCCAAGGCACCACGCACAGTAGTGCCGAACTCTTCTAGTTGCGAGGTTAATTCGTCCTTGCCCTTCTCAAGATATTTTAGTTCCCACATACAGGAAGCTTTGTACTCTTAGTTGCGGTACGCTCTTGACTTATTTGGCTCAGCAGTAGCATTTTTTCATCAGCCAGTCCTTGGGCATATGAGCTCATGGCAACTGCTACCATCTTTGCACTGGCCAGCTGGGCTTCCAAATGGGCAATATGTTTGTCCTTCTGTACATTCTGGGAACTTTCCCCGGAGTAACTAGCCCTTAGCTGTGCAGTCAATGATGCCTGGTGCGCAGCGGCCAAACTCAACTCCTCAATAAGGTGGTACATTGGTGTTTTCTCAGGAGCCGATGGTTCAGCATCTTGACTCTTCAGCTCAGAGGATTCGGTACGCACAGGACTTTCAGGGGATGGAGACTCTGTAGAATGTTCAAACCTACATGCAGTACGAAGAATTAGCAGTTACTCCATAACATCATCAGGAAATGCGATAAACAATTTCGTAGTAACACTTACGCATGACTAGCAGTATCAGGTGACGGGGGGCGCGATGCCACATCACTGGAGGACGACTCCACGTTGAACACAACAGGACGCTTCTTCCGGGAAGAGCCAGCGCCATCGCCACTAAGCACCCTTTTGCGCTTCAATCCATGGCCGTCCTCTTCCTCCTCTTCTCCTTCCTCCATGTGCTCTGCTGCTACTTGCGATGGTTGCACTGGTGGGGAAGGCACTCTAGGGCATGGCACACTTTGTAGTGGTGTTGCTTCAGTCGCAATGGATGAGCTCGTCCCTGCTTCTCCCAGGTTCATCTCCAGGGTACGCCCCGCTGTTGCAACAAGTATCGGATCTTCTCCCTCCCTTAGCGGACGTGTCCCCACTTCCACTTGCAGTGGCTTTGCCAGTTGAACAACTCTGAATAGGTCCATTTCTGCGCAACAGCAAAGAAACACAAATAGTTTACGACAAGTACAAAGAAGAAAATAAAAACACACTTACAGTAATGTAACTCAACGGGGTACGAAAGGACGAGCACCCACCCTGACCATCCGCGCCTAAGAAGATTGGAACTTCTTCCGAACTGCCAAAATAGTTGCGGCTAATGCCTATGTGCACCAAAAACTCCTCGGGGTAGGAGTTAATGGGGATGCGGTTGGCGTTTATTGTGTCCACATCCTCCATATTATATGATCCAGGGAGGGGGCGCTCATCCTCTGGCAGTGTCCCCTGGGAGTAGAAATCAAAGCGAGAAGGGAAGCACGTGTCGTCAACCCAGAAAAATGTTTCCCTCCAATTTTTGAGCGCATCTAATTTTTCTGTATAACATTGAAGCCGTCCAGGGCGCTTCGCGAAGGATACCCACCCGTTTGACCATGTGGTGTGGTAAAAGGCGCGGAACAGGTGGATAGTTGGGTTAATGGCCAATAAGCGGCAATTCACCTCAAAATTGGTAAGTTTCGCTGCACCTATGCACTCAAGAATAACGATATGGGTATACACTGATTAGCGAATTTGAAGAAACGCGTATATACCCTTATCTTCCCTTCGGGGAAGTCCGCTATTCACGCATTCGCAGCTGGAACTTCCGGGTGCATCGCGCTGGGAATATAGTAGTCAGAAGCAAACTCTAGAAGTTCGCCCTCAGTTATGTCAGATGAGAAATCCGATAACACCTTAACCATGATCTTGTTTTTATACACGCACGCGCGGTTACCTTGCGAATATTACGGTATGGTTGCTGGAAACGTTTGCAGCTTTGTTAATGGTGGAAATGTTTTACTGTGGTAATCACAGTAATAAGGATGTAGGGGTTATATAACTTTTCTCATCCACGCGATGGGCGACACGTGGATCCCACTATCTCCGATATGTGGCTCAGATTACTTGACATGACGTAGGTGCAGTTACTTTCCCCCGACTTACGAGGAGTCCATTTTTTAATTACTATGTCTAGATACAATGTATATCTTTCAACGCGGGAACCTTTTTGGCTTCTTCGCTACGCTTCGCAGTTTTTCTTTGATTGCAGTTATTAGTCTAGCATCCATGATCCACCACCTGCATACTAGGCGGGGGACATGATGACGTATAGTCTATATTCGGGTCACGAACCCGACCAAAGCCCAATACCAATAAGCCCAACACGAGCTGGGCTACGCCGATAAGTGTTTGGGCCCATGAAAGCCCAAGCCCAATTTTATTTACGGAACACGATATCGGATATCTCCTAATTATGGAGATAATCATTCCCAACCGACTTAGGCGGGATCGCGAAGGTTGAGGAACACGGAACCAACAAGGATTTCGTGTGTATATAAAGGAACCGATCCTCGTTAAAGGGACGATCTACAAACCCTAACTCTCCTTTAACCCTAAACCGATTACTTAATCTCGCGGCGGAGGATAATCGTGGGAGACAATCCCACGATAAGCCTAACGGTGTTTATGTCTTCTTAGTGCGCGGGTCTCAAGCAGCGATCATCAATTAGTGCGAGGCGGAGCCCAAACAAGGAACGCCCAACTTTTGTATCAACATCGGTTTATAAAATATTTGAATTATAAAAGCAAAGTGTGACCATATTCACATGATTCCACTCAAGAACCAGCTAGCCCAAGAGTGAGTAGCTACTTGGTAAAGGCTTCTCAAATCTACTCAGTTCTGATCTTCTTGGTTCTGATCTTTCTACTCTAGGAGTTGCTGATGGGATTATGGACTTCATGGCTGTCTCTGGTGGTTCTAGGTGTTCTGCTGGTGATTTCTCTGGTTTCAGTTGCTGGTTCTACTCAATCCTCTTGCATGGCAAAGATCTATCTGGAAACTTGAAGTTAACAGAGTCAAATTCAAGTTTAGGGGAGGATTGTTAGGAATTATGTAACAGTGGGTTCCTGCTGATAAAGGATCCTACTGATAGTATTATCTGCTGATAGCATGGTTTCTGCGGATAGTGCAGTTGCCACGGATAGTTATTTTGTTTCTGCGGATTTGTAGTTTCCGTATTATTAGTTATTTAGTTACGATATGCAAGAGATAAATTAGGAATAGATAGTGCATATATTTTACGTGATTAGCAAGCTGCAACATTAGGGTTTCTTGTACTATAAAAGAAACTAGCGGCTAGGGTTTGATCAAGGTTTTCAATAACATTGTTTAGTAATTTAATATAGATCCATAGAGGATCAAACAATTGGTGTTAATTGTCTTCTTGAGTATTGTATTTATTTTCCGCGTGAATACAATTCTAGTAAAGGTTCTCCATAGTTTTCTTATGATTACACAGGTTAACTGTACTCTCTCTAAGGCTCATAAGATCTATCTGGGACTGAACCCAACAACAATAGTACACTTAACTCTATATAATTTTTAAAAATTCAACCACTAAAGTTTTATTAATTACCTCATCTTTTTTTAAGTTTTTGTTTTCACAAATTTGACACCTATATTTTATGTGTTTTATTTTACCAACCAAATTTCTCCACCAAATTTATTAAAGTTTGACCCGAATCAATTTAATTTTGACTTTTATTAACCAATCATATCATACGATTTTGCTTTCGTGGCAAAATCGATAAATGAGTTCTTATTGAACATATATAGTAAAAACTGATACTTATAATTTTATGCAAATTTATATGTTGTTATTTTAAAACAACATATACATTGTATTTTTTAAGATATAAAGTGTAAATGGTATAAAGTATAAGGGGGTATTTGTTTAGGCTGCCTCCAGTAACAAACAACGATCGACTATGTCGATCGATTGTATGTCAATCCTCTTACTGTGGAACCATATGATCGATCGATTGATTGCATGTTTTTTTTATATGGGTCGTCCATGCGATCGACATTTACTAGCATTTGTGTGTGTGTTATTTAATTAGAAAACAATATTTGTGGGGTATGTTTTTTGTTTTAAAGGTCGTCTTTAATGGGGCACCCAATCGCCTGAAGGTCGCTGGAGAGAGAAAGTTGACGTGACAGGGAAAATGAGAGGGATTAACCCTCCTTACTGAGGGCAGCCTTATAATCTAACGTTATTAAAAAATATGGAGGCTTATAATATTACACTTAACTCTTTATAATTTTTAAAAATTAATCACTAAAGTTTTATTAATTACCTCATCTTTTTTTAAGTTTTTGTTTTCACAAATTTGACATATATATTTTTACTAGGCGAGTACCCGCGCCTAGCGGCAGCGGTTTCTAGCGTCAGATAATTAATGATTTGTGATATTGTGGTGAGTATTTTGTGTAGCGTTTAAAATAGAACGTGAACCGATGAAAATGCAATTGCAAACGGTTGTATTATACGATAACTAAAGTCTAGACAAAATTCTTAACATCTATCAAACAACATATAAAAGGATTTAATGAAAATGAAAGTAAACATTACATCAGTTATGAGATAAAAACTAACAACACACGTTACTTGTAGCGTAAAAACTAACAAGGATGGGATTAATGGTGTTGTTGTTAAAAAGAACGCAAGTACCAAAATTAGCATGAATGTGATTAGCCCAAAAAAAAAAAAAAAATGGCTAATTTTGGCTATTTTGTAAAAGATTTGGGCAAATTTAGCGCCATCTTTTTTTTAAAATGGGCGTATTTAGCCTATTGAAAAGTTAAATGTGCACTAACGGACACATATTTTCTCTTAATTGTAAAACATTATAATCGTTTTTAAGAATAACTTATATGAATATATATATATATATATATATATATATATATATATATATATATATATATATATATATATATATATATATATATATATATATATATATATATATATATATATAGTGTAGAGTTATTGTAAGAACCAAATAAATTGCAGAAGCTGTGAGAACCACCTTTTACTCTTAATAATACATAATGTACATATGTCAATGCAAAATGGCTTTTGGAAAATATACACAATTTAATTTGAATGAAAAAAAATAAATGAGGGGTAATATAGAATTTAATTATCCACGAAAATAGGATCTTATACACAACCGTTTCCCAAAACACATTGTTTCATTCTTTTCACAAATATTTTCTCTTCCTCGATAACCCTAACCTAAAACCGCCTCCCTACACCTCTTCCTCATACTAAAACTACGCCTCTACCCATCTCCTCCTCTCTTATCTCGGTTTTTCATTACATAGTCGAATGCTAAGATTTGTTTGTTGATTTGTCATGATTCCATTGCTGTCAATTCCATCTCAATTTAATATATGCAATCAGTTATCCTTAAGAAAACCACTCCCCACACATCCGGTATATCTCTTTGTTTCTCAGATCTAATAGCTGCCTTTTTTCGTACATAGTCATCGAAAAAACTATAACAATGATCTATATTGGAAATACATGTTTTGAGTATTGAAGATCTTGATGAAGACCACGAGGATGATCGTGAAGAAGATGAAGATCTGATTGATTTTGTTATAACATTTATATTTTTTTTGTTAACAGGATCTGTTAGTAATTTGCTGTTAATGATTTTGGTGGCAGAAGAGGGTTTTTATGAGTAACAAAAGATGGTCATCTACATCCGAGAAGAAAGGTATGGGTTACTTTTATTTCATTTGCAATCATTGTTTCTTGAGCGAGTGTGTGGTGGTGATGAGGCGGCGGGGATGGTGTTGAGCATGGTGGTGAGGCGGAGGGGCGGAGGCAGCTAATTAGTAGTGAGGGGACATGCCCCCAACAAAGCTCTTCTAGACACACCAATTCATATGAAAAAAATGTCAAATTTGTAAGAAAAAGATTTAGTGCCCTTGTCACAAATTTCTGAATACCCTCAATGAAAACCTTTCTTCTGGTTTGTTGATCGGAAAGCATGGTGAAAAATGAGTACCTACTCGGGAAGTGGGAAAGGGTGAGTGGGGATTACATGGAAGTATGTGAACTATGAGATAGTGGGTAAATAAAAAGTACTTTTTTAATTAATTATCTATTTAAACAGTGTAGTGGGTAACTTTACTGTCTATGAAGAAAAATGGTTCACAAACAATATAGTAATGCATGTCTAAATACGTAAATAGTTGAAGTAATACTTTTGAAACTTTGTTGTGTTTAAATATGTCAATACATTAAATATAATTAAGTAAGTATCAGTTTTTCTTTTAAAGCTATTGTATATTCACGAGAACGATTTTGGTTTGGGATCGTGAGTTTTTTTTGTTTGCGAATAGTGGAATAGGCAACGGTTCAAATCTTACTTTTTATTCCTTTTATCGTTTCAGTGTGCACATATGTTTTTGAGTGTGCATATGTATTTTCTGATTGTGAATTTGAAACCTTCTATGCATATGTGTTTCTGGTTTCATGAACTTGTTTCTTTTGTTTAATTTCAATTTATTATGGAAAGGATTGTGTACAAGGATTAAAACACATGTGTACATATGCCTACAAAGAGATCGAGAAATCGAGAGTGGCCAATGAGGAAAATGAGGAAAAACACATGTGTACAAAGAGATCGAGAGTGGCAAATGAAGAAAAACACATGTGTACAATGAGAAAAAACAAAGAGATCGAGAGTGGCCAATGAGGAAAAACACATGTGTAGATTGCATAAAATTGCATAAATGTATTAATAAAGTTTTGTTGTTTGTATACATACTTATGTAATATTTTATAGATACATGGCCAATGAGGAAAAACACATGTAGATTGCATAAAATTGCATAAATGTATTAATAAAGTTGTTGTTTGTATAAAATTGCATAAATGTATTAATAAAGTTTTGTTGTTTGTATACATACATATGTAATATTTTATAGATACATGTGCAAATACAAAACACCTATGCAAAAATGGAAAATACAATTATCAAATAATGCAAAACACATGTACACAATGTAAAAATAAAAATTTAAAAAAAAAAAAAAAAAAAAAAAAAATCCTAAATTCTGGAACTAAAAAAACGTTTTTGTAAAAAAATCAAATATAAAAGAAAGTAATTTTACCATTATGCCCTTTTGAATTAAATTATACAAATTAATATAAGAAAAAATCGATTGGTTGATCTTTGGTTCATGGTTCTCGCAATTTATTTGGTTAAAATAACCCTTCCCTATATATATATATATATATATATATATATATATATATATATATATATATATATATATATATATATATATATATATATATATATATATATATATATATATATATATATATATATATATAGAATCCGGATCGATTGAGAAGGTTTTATTTTGAGAAGATTGAGAAGGTTTTCAAAAGCGATAGATTTTTAACTTTGATTCATGCTTTTCAAGCGTAAAACTCATTTAATGTGATTAAAATTCAAAATGTGTAAAAAAAATTTGAATCAATGTTAAGAATATCTCGATTTTGCGATATATGTAGAATACTGAATCATCTGTACAAATTTAACGAATCATCATCATAACTCGATTTTAACAATGATTTGTGATTCAAATTTGTGATTTATAGATTCGATTCACCATAAAATGATGTTTACTTGTGAATCAAATAAAAACATGAATCAATTTGCTCAAGCGAAGATTTCTCAATCTTCTCAAAATAAAAACCTTCTCAATGGAACTGGGCTATATATATATATATATATATATATATATATATATATATATATATATATATATATATATATATATATATATATATATATATATATATATATATATATATATATAGATCGTTTTGTATAAAAAAAGTTTATGGGTTCTAAGCGAAAAATTATAAAAGTTTGAAGATTTGGGGATTAAACATAATGTTTTGAAACCTGGTTTGACCCGGGTGGTTGAACCGGTTGAACCGTTTCCGTCAAAAAACGGGTCGATATAAACCGAGTCAACCCGACAGGTTGGGTCAAACCGGGTCAAATTAAACAGGGTCAACCCACCGGGTTTGAAGCGTCCCGGGTCAACCCAGTATTCGATATGTATTAATAGTTTCAAATTTTCACTTTTTACTTTTTGGTTTTTCCTTTATATATAGTATAGCAGGGTACCCGCGCGTTGCGGCGACGGGTACTCTGTGACGATTAACCGGAGAAATAGATCTTGATAAGACTTGATTCACCAGTTTGTATCGGTTTCAACGGGTCCTCTCTAGTTCGTTTTCGGATGGCTGTTATTGGTTAGTCGAACTGGTGGCGACACCGGTTTTCGGTTGAACCCATTGGTCCGGTCCGATTTTCAAAACTATATGTACCATCATCTTGTTAGCTTGTATGAAGCTTTGTGTGTTTTATTAGTTTGTATAATGTGTATAATAACATGTATATTTCATTTTAGGGTATTTTAAAAATAACATTAATTAGTGTGTTTAATTATTTTATATTTAGAATTATGTTGTAGCTTGTTTAAATTGTACATTATGAAAATTTTATTGTACTTTTTAGTAAGTGGTGTTTTAATTAGTTGTTTTTAATTTGGTAAATATGCTTTTAATTGGTTGTACAATGTGAATAAATTGTTGTAATTTTAAGTAATGGGTGTTTTAATAAGAGTATTAATTACATAATACATTTCTCTCACCTTTGACTTTCAACTTTTCACTTTTCAAGGTTTGACCGTTTTTCTATTATATGTAGTATAGATGTGTTTTTTTTACAAACCAAATTTCTCCACCAAATTTATTAAAGTTTGACAAAAATAAATTTAATTTTGACTTTTATTAACCAATCACATCACACGATTTTGCTTACGTGGCGAAATCGAGTTCTTATATTGGCCCAGTTATTTTTTCAATAAGAATGAATTGACAAAATCACTCCGAAATACTGTAATTCCTTTATTATATAAAAGATTACATTAACAACTTGATCACATTTTATAACAACACCGTTAATAAAAAAAACTAGTAGTGCTATGGGACGATGAGGCAAAAACACAAATATGAATACTAAACGGTTCACATATTCGTTAAGGCTACAAGAGAAATTACAATTCCAAGCCTTAAAAATAAAGCATTTACTCCTCCCGTCCTATAATTATTGTCCACTTTGACTTTTTTTAGTCTTTCTTGTTTAACTTTAACCATTAATATTTTTATTTGTGTTATATAACACTTGATGAAAATTATACAAAATGAAAATACATCTAAAACCCAATCTATTCATATATTTTTCATTAAGTATTATATTACACAAATAAAAATATTTATGGTCAAAGCTGAATAAAAAAGACTTAAAATAGTCAAACTAGATAATTAATATAGGACGGAGGTAGTATAATTTTATGACACCTATAGTAACAAACTTAAATAAAGTATGAATCAAGTAGAATATTAAATGATATTACCCACTTTTTACTGTAATATTTTAGTCTCTACTTTCCAGTGTCCCTATTCCATTCTCCCACCTTCTTTTCCGGTCTCTACGGCTCTACCAAACGATGAGTTTCAGAAGAAAAAATAAACTAAAGATTCAATTGAGGGATATTTTCTTTTGGAAGAGGGCATTTTGCTATCTATGTTGAGGGCACTACCCATTTCTGCAACTAGTTTAAACATTTTTTCTACTTACCTAAACATTTCGGTGAAGTTTTATTTGGCGCCTTTTTCCCCACTAGTTGCAACGTGGCTCCACCGCTGTCATCATGTCCACCCCGATTAATGTATCAAACTAAACATGTATTACTATGTTTTGTACTCACGTTTTGTGAATTCCTTATAGGTGGATTGCTTCTTACACCCCAATCGCGAAATATTGGTAACCACAACATGGACGCATTCTATTTAGTGAAGGTTTACATGAGATTTCCTCTAGAAGAAAATTGGCAATAACGATTAATGCATCATAAAAATGTAACTACATTTCATTTTAGAATTAATATATTGTAGCAAATGTGAAATATAAAGCTAACATGCAATTGTTTTCACTAGATACCTTAAATCGATATATTTATTAGTGTTAAATCGTGTTTATATATTTATTTGAAATCTACAACCTTCTTATTTTAATTGGTCATCGCAGACTATGCATATTATATATCATGGCATCACCATCTCCAGCAGCAGCCCTTATTTTAATTGGTCATCCAGTATAAGACCACGTAAATCTTTCATCTGAGTCGCTACTTTGCCCATAATCCCAATCATTGTATTGCTTCCCTGATTAGCCACTCTTGATTCCGCATAGTTTTCATTTCTTTTGCCACTAGGCATTAGCAGCAGCCCTTAACAACCTGTTTAACATAAATGATTTTTCAAAGTGGGAAGATGCATATTGTATTGATGTTTGTTATTTTGTTATTCATTATATTCAAACTTTGAATATTTCAATAAAAGAGAAGTTTCCTATACGCTATGGACATTTTGTTTAATGTTAACGGTCCAAAAGTCAGGACTCTACTACAATAATAATTACTTATTCACATCTTCTATATATACAAAGTTACAAACACGCATACCAAACGCATTTGTATCACCACCGCCTACCTCACTCCTTATTCATTACTGACTACGTCCACCACTTGCTACTCTCTGTGTATTTCTTCTTTCAGATCTCGTGAGCAGTACTCCTTCAATTAGCCTCATTTTGTAACCCAAACCACCTCACCCTATTATATGATCGCTCCTTCTAGATCTCCTGCAAAGTAATGAGTATTCATGAATACAGAAACATGATGTTTTTTGCAACAACGCAAAAAATAGACCTCCACCATTAAAGATAACAAGAAACCGCACACAATATATCATTCGCTTCTTTTTGTAACAACCCACACCCTTTTTTGTTCAGACAAACATACAGATACATCGTAATGTCTTCAGTCAATCTTGCCGACTTTGCTCATTTAAAAATCCCCCTTGAAAATATACTCTCCGCCACCAACAACTTTGATGAAGAAAACCTCACCGAAGAAGCTGATTTTGGAAATGCTTATATAGGACAGCTCTTGTGGTCCGGTGAGCTAATTGATGTAGATGCTCGTAGGTTTAATAAACAATGGGATGAAGGAGAACAGCAGTTTTGGATGGAGATTTCAATGCTTTCTAGTCTCAAGCACAAAAATCTGGTTTCTCTTGTTGGGTTTTGTTATGAGAATGATGAGAAAATCACCATTATCAAGCTTGAGACCAGATTAAGTCTTGATAACTATTTAAGTGACACGATGGCGTTGACATGGGTGCAAAGATTGGAGATATGTGTTGGTCTTGCGAACGCATTGAGCTACATTTATTATGATCAGGCACGCGAATTTACTGTTATCCATCGAAACATCGACAGTTTGAATGTCCTATTAAATGATAACTGGGAACCCAAGTTATCTGAATTTAGACTTTCCATGAAGATTGAAGAATATCAGCGGCATAATTCATTCCATGTTGATAAAGTTTGGGATAGGGAGGGGTATACAGACCCGACATATATAGAGACAAAGAGTGCACACCACAAGTCAGATATATATTCCTTTGGGATAGTTATGTTTGAACTATTGTGTGGTCGGGAAGCAGTAATCAACGGTGACCATGATAATAAGTACTTGGCTTCGGTGGCTGTTACCCATTATAGGGAGAAGAAACTCAATGAAATAATTGATTGGGATCTGTGGAATCAGATGGATTCTCAATCATATAACATTTTCGCGGAAATAGCATACGACTGCTTGAATGAAGAACGATCGCAGCGCCCACATATTGATGAGATTGTCAAGAGACTAGAGAAAGCGTTGGAACTTCAACTCGAACATCAAAATGAGGTAAGACAGTTTTTCCTCTTCCATCTTTCTATAATAATAACTACTAGCACTATCTATTTGTTTGAATGTATACACCCTCACTCTATCAGTTTACAGTTTAGCTAGACCCTATAAAACTCCTAGTACCTGATTAGCCTCTGATCAGTTTAACAATTAGACCATTCGACTTGCACAGATTATCCTGAATCAAAGAGTATAATATCATGCTCATGCTCTGTTTAGAATTTTAACTCTAAACCTGTAATTGCTCTGAAAAACAGCATACAAACCTTTAAATGTATCTAATTGCCAATCGCTGTAAAAAAACAGCATACAAACATGTTATTGCTGCGAAAAAAAATGGTTGCTGGTAAAAAACTGGGTCGGAACAGCATATAAAAGCTGCAATTGCTGTAAAAAAACAACAAACAAATATGTAATTGCTTTTAAAAAAAAGTCCACGTAATTGCTGCAAAAACTTGTTTCCAAACAGCCAGGTCAAGGCTATGTCCAAACAACATATAAAAGCTGTTAAAACAGCTTATAAGCCTGTCCAAACAGCCCATTTTCCTGCTGTCCAAGTAGCATATATAGAAAGTGTTTAAAACACGATAAAAACCAGTCTAAACAGCTTTTAAAGCCTTTAAAAACTTTTAAAAAGCAACGTGGAACAAATATAATAGATTTAATGACAAACCTAGCCGGAATTATAGAAACGGGTAAAGCCCGGCGGGTCGCACCGGATTTTGAATTCTTAAAAACCGGTTTCTTTTGACCCGTATCTACTTCGAAACACTTCGACCAGTCAAACCGGGTTTCAAAAATGAAAAAAATAAAGCTGGTATAGTAAAAGTATTTGTTGATGATGTCTGCAAACATTTGTGAACTATGACCTTTATATGAAACTGGGGGACTGTCCCTGGTAGACGATTAAAATTAGAAACTAGGGGATTGCTGAGTTACAAAGTAAAATCAAAATTTTAATACAAGTTCATCATGATATACACAAGGTAGTATATATGGCCTTGCACTGTAGCTTGTCCAAATTTTCTTCAAAATTACATGTAAGCTACATATGAGTTGTCCACCCCCTTTTTGTTTGTGGCTATAAAATATATTTGACTATCACTTTTTCTTTGACAATTTTTTTTTTCAAGTCAACCTAGTCTGACACACACCGAAGTTAATGTAAGAGATTAAACACAACATTAATATCCCATAAGCACCATGAAACACCAAAAACCGACATGTTGAAAAGGCGAAAAAGGAAGCTAAATGATGGCCAATAAACAAAACATCACGAAAACGAAACAACTACCTTCTCAATATAGCCCATAATAATCCTTTTGACCTTGGTTATCTTAATATGATCCCTTGGCCTCTTTATTCCGCCTAACAGAGGCATAAACGGAAAAGATAAGATTTGACATCTACACTCAACACGCAGCCGAAAACATGTCACTAGAAGCAACTTCAAACATCAAATGACTAAATATCAACACAACGTTAAAAAATTTACTGTTACACAAAGCACATGCCATAGTTTTTTTCCTTCTGAATACCACTTTATGAACTTATCCACAAGACAAAAACATGTCTTTGAATGCAATGAGGGAACGAAACAAGACAATTCCAATCCATATCATCCCATCAAAACTGCATCAGGTAGACAAAGATCGCCCATGTAGTCCATACTTACATCATCTGATTCAGGACCAAATGCTTTAAAAAACACCTTAGGAGCAAATATTGACTACATTAACCAAAACAATGAAACTTAATAACTATAAACTACAAGATATACGCAGAATTATACCCAACATGTCGTAGACATGGTTCAGGAATTTTATCAAACACTTTGTAGGCATTATTAAACTCCTTTTTTCTAACTCACATTTTAACTTGACTATTTTACAGATAATGAAAGAATTTGCTCACCTCAGAGTCCCCCTTGAAAATATCCTATCTGCCACAAACAACTTCGCTGAAGAAAATGGATTTGAACAGAGATACATGGGACAGCTCTTGTGGTCCGGTGAGTTGATTAAAATCGATGCTCGGAGGTTAAAAAAAGAATTGGACGATGGAGAACACATGTTTTGGAGGGAGATTTCATTGCTTTCAAGTCTCAAGCATAAAAATGTGGTTTCTCTTGCTGGGGAAGTCTCAGCAACTATCTAAGTGACCCGATGTTGTTGACATGGGTGCGACGATTGGAGATATCTGTCGGTGTTGTGCATGCATTGAGCTACATTCATTATGATGAGCCACGCGATTTCAGCGTAATACACCGGCTCATTAGCAGTGGCAGAGTTCTATTAAATGATGAATGCATGGGAACCCAAGTTATCTTGTTTTGAATGTTCCATGAAGATTGAAGCATCTAAAAGGCACCATTCTTTTTCATACTAATGAAGCTTGGAATGGAGGGTATGGAGAGTTGGAGACCCAACATGTTTAGAGACAAAAAGTGTGAGCCACAAGTCAGATATTTACTCCTTTGGGATTGTATTATTTGAACTACTGTGTGGTAGGGAATTAGTTATTGACGGCCAAGATAATAAGTATTTGGGCCCACCACCATTTTTCATTATAAAAGAAAATACTAGATGAAATAATTGATCCGGTTCTTTGAAACAAATGGATCCGCAATCATTCAACGTTTTCGCGAAGATAGCATATATTGCTTGAATGAAGAAAGATCTCGGCCTTGGATATAAGTGAGGTTGTCGCGGGACTTGAGAAGCGTTGAAACTTCAAAAGAACGTCAAAATCTTGTACTGACGGTTTTTTCTCTTTCATATCTTTTATAATACTAATATTAACACGAGTAAAATTATTCACTTATTATTGTCTTTATGATATAAAAGGAACACTCAATAGTAGCAGCCAAAGATGAAGTTACACCATCCAATCATGAAAAGGTAATTATTTACTTACGGAGTATTACTTTTGTTGTAAGCCACTAGAATTTTAGAAACGTGACCTCCATATACACGTGTCATTACTTGAAGATCTTGTTTGGTACATATAGGGATCATTGGCCTCCATATCTACACGTGTTGAGTCCCATGTCAGCAAAGAGACAAAGTCTTTCCTCAAAGATCTTTCACTTAAAACTCGGTTTGCAAGATATATATAAACGACAACCAACAATTTTGCTGATGAGAATATTATCGAAAAGTATAAGCTTGGAAGAATTTTTAAAGGTCGCCTCTTACATTTTGAACAATTCATCGACATTATTGTAAAGAGGTTCTATTTAGATTATGTAAAAGATGAGAGCAAAAAGTTTTGGACGGAAGTTTCAATGCTTTCTAGTCTCAAACTTAAGAGTCTAGTGTCTCTTATTGGGTTTTATGATGATGAGGAGGAGAAGATCATCATATACAAGAAGGATGCCAACCGAAGTCTCAAAACATATCTAAGTGATCAGACCCTCACCTGGATGCAAAGGTTAAAGATATGCGTTGGTGTTGCGAAGACGTTGAGTTACATCCATTATGATGTTGGACGTGATTTTAGTGTCATACATTGCAACATCAGGAGCTCGAATATTTTACTTGATGATGAATGGGAACCCAAGTTATCTGGCTTTGAACTTTCTTTGAAAAATACAATAGCTCGGAGGCATCGCCTTGTCCTTACTCGTGATGTTATCGAGAATGTATACCTGGACCCTAAATATAAAAAGACCGGAGGTTTGACCCACAAGTCGGATGTGTTTTCATTCGATTGTAGTATTCTTGGAAGTCTTGTGCGGAAGGGTGCAAGCGATGGCAAAGGCGAAGATGAAGAGCGAAGGCGGAAATGAACTTGAGGATAAGTTGAAAGAGGGGTTATTAAGTCAGGTGGCAAAATCCCATTTGGAGGATATGATCGATCCACATTTACGAAAGCAGATGGAACCAAAATCATTAACAATATTCTCAGAAACAGCATATTGCTGCATAAAAGAGGAAAGAGCACATCGCCCATATATAGATCAGGTTGTCAAAAGACTTGAGAAAGCGTATGATCTTCAATGGAAACACGAAAACCCAGTAAGAACATTAACTTGTTTATCAACTTTATGTAACAATAACTGTTATATTATCAACTCATTTCCTATTCTCTTGCAAATATTATTATAGGATCTTTCGAGGAATGTAGTTGACCGCACATCATCCGATTACTTGAAGGTAATTAAACTCTTTAAACTTTTTGTTTGTATGCAGATAGGAGTAACTTTATACGTTTTCTTTTAAGTACCAAACAATTATGTATAATCTTTTTAAAATTGATATTAGGGGGATTTACATACATTCACATATATACATCAATATTTACATATTTCCTTACACACAAATTTATATATTTCCCTAAAC
This sequence comes from Chrysanthemum lavandulifolium, assembly GCA_022545495.1. NCBI lineage: Eukaryota > Viridiplantae > Streptophyta > Magnoliopsida > Asterales > Asteraceae > Chrysanthemum > Chrysanthemum lavandulifolium. The sequence goes on from CM040240.1 coordinate 294,023,193, forward strand.
ACAAGTTCTTTATAGCTATAAGTTTTTTGTTTTAGAAAACAATTACTTTCAATAAAAATATTGTGTTTGGTAATATTAGCTTTAAGCTTTTAAATAAAATACAACCCATATCTAAAACGCTTCTAAACAAAGCGTTTAAAATTCATGAAGCTTTTTGAGATTATAATTACCTAAATACCACTAATGTTTAATTTTTTTCCTTGTTGGTCCAACTTACCGTGTCATCACCTTTCAGTAATAATAGAGATATTATAGCAGATGACTTATGTTACGTGGGATGTGTTATATTCTAACAATAATTATGCATGTTACTTGATTTTACCAAAATTTATGTCTGATGATTAAGAAAAATATTAAATATTGTGGTACCAACGTAACTTAATAGACAGTTGTATGACGATCTACTGTGGAGAATGTTGTTTTAACATTTGTTAACTTAACAGCGGTCTCGTTTTGTTTTAGTCTACAATTTAATATTACAAAATGGAACATCTCAATAACATACAATTTGAGCAACATCCAAATTTTATCTCAGTTGACGAATTTCATGACATTCGGGGAATCAGGGCATAAAACAAACACCCAAAACATCTTCGAAGAAATATCTATAGATATAAAATGATTCATCATTGACATTGCTACATCAACATTGATGTACGACGTCAATGATTGTTACTAAATACTTTTTTAATAACATTAAATTGATTATCTATATAATTGCTTTTTTAAGTTTTAAGTTTTTTAGTCGTTTCTAATAATCATGCAAATGTCTTTTGGTGTTATTTCAAATTTTATAGTTACAGCCACAACTAACTTACCAAACACTTATTAAGAGCTAAGTTTATATTTACTAGTTATCAACTTATAGCTATAAACCTACATCTAGTTTTTACCAAACATATCTTTAGTATCAGTTATCGTTCTTGATTAAAATCTTGTTCGGCAACATGGCTTAAAACAAGCATTAAAATGCTAACCCTACTTATTTTAATGATACTAATCAAGATTTAGAACTATAACATTACTTTTGATACATTTCACACATTAAAAGTATACAACTATCTTACCAATAACTTTTTATAAAACAAAACAGCTAGTTAAATGTTGTTACTTTTAACCGCTAGTCCTTGCATATTGCTATTCTTGTCAAAAATACACTTAATAAAACAAATTTAATTCATACTTTCATATTCACCACATTAATTATAAAAAAGAGTTAATTACATAAATCGTCCTTGTGGTTTGGTCAAAGTTACGGATCTTGTCCCTATACTTTTTTTAGCGTTTACGTCCACATGGTTTACAAATCTTACGGATCTTGACTCGATCCGACCGGTCCCAAAAGGACCTCCTTGCAAATCTCTCTAACGTGAGAGCTAACGATCGTTATACAAACCATAAGGACGATTTATGTAATTTACTCTTAAAAAAAAGTTTTTTCTTTTAGTTTTATTATTCAAATTTTTTTAATTTTATTACGATTAAATTTTTAATAAAAACTTTTTTAAATTTAATTTTAATTTTATTATAATAAATTAAAAAAAACAAATTTTAATTTTATTATATTTAAAAAAACTAAAATTAATTTTATTAAAAATGTGGTATTTTTCGACATTCTCATTTTATTTTATTTCTCTTTTGATATTGTACATATCTTAAGGCGTCATGACATACTTGAAGCGAAGAAATAAGCTCGATTTCCTTTTAGTGGTGAGAATGTTTTCAGTTTGGACTTTAATCAAGGTTTTTTAAGTTTTCTCATGAAACAAATGTTCTCGTAAATTTTACAAGTACTTTGGTAATGTTATTATTATTTTTTGAAGGCTAAGATTTTATTAACAAAAGTTCCAAAACAAAACCGAAATTGCAAGAAACACAAAACAAAAGAAATCAACCAAGAGGTAAAACATCAAAAAGCCTTCAAATCCATCATTCCAAGCCGCCAAACCATGAGAGAACCGAGCATTAATCAAAAAGCTTGGAATGATGGAATGATGGTTTGGCGGCTTGGAATGATGTCTACTTCCCACTAGAGGTTTTGTTTTATTATATAAAAGATAGAGAGAGAAAACAAATGAGGAGCACGACAACACATGGATACACCTGCTACTAACACTTCATTTGATGTCTACTTCCATGGAATATCAACGAAGCAAGTTAAACTCATCAAAACTCAAAAACTAAACAACAATCTAACACTAACAAAACATGTATTATGAATGACACATGGAGCATAACACATAACATCAAAGCAACACAATATATATGTTCATCAGAATATTATTAGCACACGATATATGTTCTCTAAACTTTTAGATTAAAATGCAAAGCACATGAAATAGGAAATTGAATGATTTTGATTTTATGATATTGTTAAGGGTATAATAGGACATACAACATGATGAAGTTACTTTTAATTGATTTTTTAATAAATTGGGTGAATCTGAAATTAGTGTTTAAATTGGTTATATATGTCATAATAATATTTAAGTGGTTAAATATGACATTTATAGGTTTAAATTGAGTATATATTGAATTAACCCTATTTCTACAATGAACTTTTAAACGAAAATTATATTTACAAAATAAAATACTAAAAAGTTATCACCATAGTCATTTAAAAAATAAACACACATAAATAAACATTTTACCACATAGTTCATAAAATATTCATTGAACGTTTAGTTCATTTATAGCACTACTAATAACATCATTATACAAACTTCCAAAAGTGAGGAATAAAAACTAGTAAGTGACAAAAACTATGAATGTTTCTTTTAATTGAGGAATAGAGAGTAAATAATCACTTAAACGAACAGCCTAACAAGATCGAAAACCGCCAACCTAAATTAGGATAAAGGAAAAGCTAAACATCCAACCGGATTCAACACCCAACAACCAGCCTCTCTGTAAACCAATAGAGAATGGTTTGATTTAAAATATAACTTTTATTCCTCCTATACACAGTAAAAACAATCGAATTGATACCTACACACAAACTTGATTCCATTTGAAACATTTGTGGAACCTCTACCGAAAGTGGTACCCGGAAACAAACTATGTCTAATTCATTCATTATTTGAAACATGAGACACGTATTTTCTCTATACTTTTTCGTTTTCAATCGTGCTACACGTCTTGATATTTTTATTAGATGTGTCTTTAGGCATTTGTTTTAGAGATGATATTTATTTTACGAGAAAATGCCATGTAATAGTAATCAAGTTTTTTGAATGTTTCAATTATTTGACTCAAATTCTATATCATTTACAAAAACAATCAAAGTTTTGTCTTATTATTGTGAAAGTATTCAAAAGTGTTATGTTTAGGAGTAATTTTACATGCATTATTTGGTTTCACTATAGTTATAAACAGCTACTCTAACGAAAACTTCTCATAACCAACTCAATCTATTACTAACTTTTTCTTTTTGAAAAGAAAAATAAGTCACAAAATAATAACAAAGTTTTAAAAAGTGTTTTATTAAAGTCGCTAATATTCAAAAATTTCACAACAATAAAGCATTATTGAAACTCTAAGTGATATTTATAACTAAAAGAAAGTTTTAGTTATTCAATTAGAAAAAAAAACTGAAACTTAGATACTATTTGATTTGATGATTTTCATCCTCACTTTCCTAATGATCAACTTAAACAAATCAACTATTGCTATTAAAAGTTCTCATCTATAAATAAAGGGTTTCGATATACACTGCCCACAAGGCAGTGTCTAAAAATCATTTATTAACTTATTATTTTCATATTTAAAATATCCTAGTTTTTTCTAATTGATTCAATTTACCTTATTAACAAAATATACATTATGAATCATGAATGCAATTATAAATTTTATTTTCAAATTCAACTTAAGTATGAAATTAAAAAATTAATAAATGATTCTTAAACACTGCCGAGTGGGCAGTGTATAGCAAAATCCATATATAATTAATAAAAAACACACTTTTTTAGAAGCTTAATTGATTAAGATTCTCTTAACATAACTAAAAACCTTCTTTTGAGAAGTGTCCATGGCATTTTTCTTAAACTAGTTTTTGAATTATCTCGTGAATTCTCCCGCCAAAATTATATTCACAACAATGTCATTAACTCTTTCAATTGTTTACAAGCTTTGTAAGTGTATATTAATAATGAAACTATTGTCACTAATAAGTTTTTACCAATCACCCCCTAATTTATGAAAGTATATTTTGAGACTTTGACAATCAATAAATATCATTTACTGTTTGATTTTTTGAGAAAAAATGCTTGCTTTCTAAATACCACCGCCTACTAAATAAGAACGAAGTGAGAATTAAATTTAATTATTTTCTTAAAATGATGTCGTGTAATCCACCAACTGTAAATTTACATTTACTTAAAATTTAATTATTTTCTTTTTCCACTATCACTTATTATATCTAATTCTGTATGACTTTTAGACCCTCGACTAAAAAGGACTTAATTTGGAATATGAAAATGTCAAAAAAAATCATATTAAGGTGCTTTTTTTATGGGAAGGGAATGATAGGACCCACTAATTTATTCTCATAAAGTAAAATTATAGTCACTATTGACTTTTTAGGTATTCTTTTACAACTTTGACCTTAAATATTTTTGTTTGTGTTATATAATACTTGATGCAAATTATATGAATGGATTGTGTTTTAAATGTATTTTCATTAGTATATTTTTCATCAACTATTGTATAACATAAACAAAAATATTATAGTCAAAGTTGAAAAAGAAAGACCAAAAAGTCGATAAGACTATAATTTGAGAGACGAAATAATATTTTCTTAATAGGGAGAATTACATGTATATCCTTCTTGAAGTTCAATATTACATCAATATCCTTCTCATTTTTGTAATTACATAAATATCCTTCCCAAACTTTTAAATTCTCATTTATATCCAAAAATTAATTAAATAATACTTATACTAATTATAAAATCTGAAATTATAATTTATCTTTTATTTAACAACTAATTGACTAATTTACCCTTCTACCTAATCACTTTAATTGACTCTTTCATTCTTTATGGTTTCATTTCCTATAGCCTATTCATCTTCTTCGTCTTCTAGTCTTGGTATCATCATTTCTCACAACCCGATCTGAAAACAAGGAGTAAGTTGTTTATATTTTCTTGAATTATGTTTAAGTTAATATTGAAAATAAAGATATGAGAAAACAACTTGTAGGTTTGTGAATCATGTGTGGTTATCTTTGATTTACATTCTAATATAGGAACATAGTCATTCCATTTTAACGAACATACAAACAACTTGTTGATTAAATTATTCTCACATACAAACAGCTTGTTGGCTTTACTCATTCTAACATAAGAATAGATTGTTATTAAGATATGCATGTTTCTTTTTATCATTTTAACGAACAGAGTATATGTATGTTCTTTTGCTTTGTTTGACATGAGTGAATATGAGTATTTTAGAATATTAAGAGGACAAACATGTAATATTTAGTGAAGGGTAAAATGGTTATGTATCTTGTTATATAAGAGGTAAATAACAATTTTATTAATAAAAAAATAATATAAATATAATTTAATTGATTTTTGGATATATATGAGAATTTAAAAGTTTAGGAAGGATATTGACGTAATTACAAAAGTGAGAAGGACATTAATGTAATATTGAACTTTAGCAAGGATATAGATGTAATTGCCCCTTCTTAATAAGTGGCTTATATAAACATCGAGTCCACATATATTTATAATATATTTATAAGACACTTGGTCTATAAAAAAAAGTCTATAAATCTCAAATTACTAATAAAACACGTTTTTAGAAGTTTAAATCATTAATATGTTTCTAAAATAACTACGCACCTTCTTTTGACAAGTGTCTATTGCGTTTTTCCTTAAACGATTTTTTTAATTATCTCTTGAATTTTCCCATCATAAATGACTTATTCACAACGGTGTCATAAACTTTTACCATTATTTAAGTATTGGCAAGTGTGTATTTTGTCGTTAATAAGTTTTTATCAGTCACCCCTTAAGTTGTGAGAGTATATTTTGAAATTTATGACAATCAAGAAATATCATTAGTGATATTTTGAATTAGTTCCTAATATTAGTATTACCATCTACACCATGCAAAAAGGCTTGAAAACATCCAATACTTGATTGCTGAATATCGGCGCATACAAATTAAATGAGAACGAAATGAGAATTAAGAATGCATGATAAATTATTTTCGACTATTAATCTCCAAATGAGAACCCTAACTATAAATAAAGTGTAATCCATCAACTTTAATTTATATTTACTTGGAGTTTAATTTTTTATAACAATTACTTTTTCCATCTGATTCTACATGAATTTTAGACCCTCGGCAAAAAGCCATAATTTTGCATATAAAAAGGTCGTAATAAATATCATATTAAATACAATAAATGTGACATATATTGTTCCAAATTATAAAATAACTATATACATCTTATTATATATGAAGAGAAAATGATATTTTAAATATATAAAAACTGAGTAAATTGGTTCGACAAAAAATACTCCGATTAACGTTTATGTTTAAATTAGTGGTTTTTAATAAGACTTATTTGTTTGTCACCATAAAAAGTTTGACCTATATTCACATGATTAGGAAAGATCCATCATTGATGGTAATATGTTTAATGGTATATTCTGTCACATTTAATTTGTGCTTTGGAATTATAAATCTGAATTTTTTGTTTTACATGACAACAAAAAAAGCTCACTTTAGTGTCACACGATTTCATTTCTAAGCACTCAATCACATTTAATCAAATTTTCATACGGAGAGGGATCTTCTCAAGTTGTATGATACAACTTGACTTAAGTTAGTCAATTGTGAGTCATTGGATTTGATCCAATGGCTCAAAATTCACTGACTCAGAATTCTTTAACTTAAGTCAAGTTATGTTTACAACTTGAGAGGATCTCTCCCCTTTTCATACATAGGGCGCATATGTTTAATGGTATATTCATACAACTTGACTCAAATTAAAGTAGGTCTAAATAGCATTACTCTTTTACTATATATAACAAAACTATTTTCACCATCCAATATTTGTAAAGAAGATAGAAAAAACTAATCGTTGAAGAGGAAGAGCAAGATGAATGCTCTAATTAGTATTGATGACATTGTTGAACATGCTATTAGCAAGATTGTATTATGACGTTTATTAGCCTAACACATTTACAATCATTGGACAATAAAATATGTAAATTTAAAAGCCTTCTGTCATTAAACATTCGTGACCAATAATACATGTTCATGTTTTCCAGCTTAGTAGTTACTCTGTACTATAAAGGGTACCCTACTATAAATTCTATATTTTCACCAATTTTCTTTGGAAACCCGGCAATGCACGGATTAGTTAGCTAGTATTTTATAAAAGTCAGTAAATTGTTTCCCTCATTTTTTTTTTTTCTTTTTGTAACTTCACTCCAATCCTTACTAGCATTAATGTGGTGCTGTATAACTCAATAATGTTGCAGGGGAAGAACTTGGAACACTTTAAGATTCGACTAAATGATATAATCCAGGCTACAAACAATTTTGATGAAGCATATTGCATCGGGTCAGGCGGATTCGGTAAAGTGTACACAGCAGATCTTGAACATTTTGATAGCAGTAATTCCTCGTCGATAGAAGGTGTGAATAAATGTGATTCACATAAAATCGAACACGGTAGCCATAAAGCGCATTCACAATCAAGAAGGAGAACAAGGATTCATTACAGAAATTAAGATTCGACTAGCTGCAAACATGAGAATATAATCTCTCTTCTTGGTTTTGTGATGAAGATCGTGATCACATGATCCTTGTCTATGAGCTTGCTTCTAAAGGAGTCTTGAGGATTATCTGGGAAATAGTGAAAAATGACTAATCTTACTTGGATGCAACGCTTGAAAATATGTCTTGGTATCGCACATGGCTTGAATTACATTCACACCGACACAGATCAAGACAAGCAAAAGATAATACACCGTGACATCAAGAGCGCGAATATTCTATTGGACGATAACTGGAAGGCTAAGATTGCTGATTTTGGGCTTTCCAAATTTCATCCAGCAGATCAAGATGCCAGTACTTTCAATGCCAGTACGATTGCAGGTACACCTATGTACTTCGATCCAGAATATGAGAAGTTTGGAAAGCTAAATAAGAAAGCAGACATTTACTCTTTTGGAGTGGTTTTATTCGAGATCTTGACTGGGAGGTTGACCTATGAATTTGAGAAGGGGATTGCACCCATTGCGCGACATCATTTTGAGAAGGGAACAATAATGGAACTTGTTGATCGCAAGATAAAGGAAGAAACCGATGAGCATGTCTTTTTTCTAAGCAAAGGACCTGACAAAGAGTCTTTTGACATATTCGCAGAAATCGCATTTCGATGTCTCGCGGAAACTCAAGTGCAACGCCCAACAATAGATGTTGTAATCAACGAACTCAAGAGAGCGTTAAAGTGTCAGGTAAGTCGATGCTCTAAAGATATTTTTGAGTATATTAGGCAGATCTGTATGTGGTATATGTCAAATTACAGATATATATCCTTTATATTATTATTATTTTTTTCATATTGACGTTACCTTTATTTGAACTACTACCTCAAACTTCGCTAACTAAAAAAAAACACTTTACAAACAACATAATTAACGAGCTAAAAAAAACATATCAATATTATTTAGAATTATGTGTAGTTTAAATAAATAACTATTGAGAGACTATTTTCAACTACTCAGTTATGTCTTTGGAATTTTGATTTTAATGTAAATGTATCCAATGAAAAATATACAATTGAACTAATTCATATAATACATTCCCTAGAAATATAAAATATTAAAAAATTCAATATCATAGATTCGACAAAAATAATTCAGTTGTATAGATTTGACTAATTATATTTTAGTAAAAAAATAACTAGCTATTTATTACTCTAATTTAATTTAGTCAATGGTGGTAAAAAGATTCCAGTTTGCCAAATTGAGGTGTACTATCAAATCGACTAACTGTCTTATGATTCACAGGAGAACCACAAAGACAACCTCAAAATGTCACTTGACGACATAAAGTTGGCGACGCAAAGCTTCAGTCAAGACAATCTCATTGGACATGGGGATTTTGGGAATGTGTACAAGGGTAACACTCATGGGCATAACATCATTGCAGCAAAGCGGTTGGGTAAGAAATCTGCTGAAGGGGAAGCTGAATTTATGACAGAGCTGGAAATCCTCATGGAGTATAAACATGAAAATGTCATTGGTCTTGTAGGCTACTGTGATGAAGAGGATGAGAAAATTATTTTATATAAGTATGCATCCAGAGGAAGTCTTGATAAGTACTTGAGCGATGATAGTCTTACGTGGGTGATGCGACTTAAAATATGCGTCGATATTGCAGTCGGTTTGGAGTTTCTTCATGGAACTGTTTCAAGTCTAGAAATGGTAATACATAGGGACATCAGCAGCAGCAATATTCTACTGCTTGATGATTGGAAAGCAAAAATTAGTGATTTCGGGCAATCCTTAGTATGTCCAACAAATCAGGATGTAGACTATGTCATCGACAATGTTAGAGGCACAATTGGCTATCGTGACCCACTATACTTGAAAACGGGCTTCTTAACCAAAGAGTCCGACATATTCTCGTTGGGTGCGGTCTTATTTGACATATTGTGGGAAACTATCATCCTTAAAATTAGATGACGAGTATCTTTATTTACCCTTTTGGCTAAACACTACTATTATTTAGAAAAACTTGATGAGTTAGTGTTCGAGGCTATCAAAGAACAGATTGTGCAGTCATATATCACCTTTACAAGGATTGCCCTTAAATGCTTACATCACAGAAGAGAAAGACGACCAACAGCTGATGAAGTGGTCATACAACTAAAGAAAGCATTGGAATTTCAAGTAAGTTTCTATATATCTAAACTATGACCTTTAATTGTGTTATAAACTGTAAGAAAGTAACTGTATAAAACATGTGTTTATTAATTGATTAATGTATATACAGGAGGATTATGAGAAATGGGAGCCCAAATTGCCTAAAGACTATAAAGAAATAATCCATATGTCAAAGTGCCCAGAAATCTATTCTAGCAAAAAGAAAGAGGAACTTTACAACATTTTTTCTAAGGGAATCCTCCTTCAACAGGACAAAGTGGTATTCAGTTCATTCTTGTAGCTTGTTTATTTGGCGTTTCCATTTTCTATGTATCTTCTCCGTATTAAGAGATAATTCAAAATCACACATGCATTTATATATCATACACACTGAGTCGATTGCAATTCATTTGTATAACAGTTGTTGTCATTAAATCGGTGATGGAGAAAGAAATGAAATGGTTTCAGCCACAATGTTTTCCTACATAAGCAGTTGTCCATATGGTGGAAATCTCTTCCAGAATCAAGGTTGTTCTCTCTATCTCTCCACCTTAATTTGTCAGTTTTAAGTGATAAGCAAATATATGCATTATTGGTAGATGTATGTTATGCTTTTTAATGTTTAAAGTATAGGCTATTCTCTTTACCGTTTAATGGATGGCAAGTTGTTTATAGTAGCATAGTATTATTATTAATTATATAATTATATTTATGATCAAATAGGATCAAACTTAAGAACCCCTTTGACTAAGTTCACATATTGCCCCTCTAATAGTGCTTATAAAAAACAGATTTGAATCGTTTGGACTCTATTGTACTAGAACTGCTAATCTCAGGCACTAATCAACAAAGGAATAATGCTTCATCTTTAGCTCTTTTACGTTTCAGACCTCTTCTCATCCGGTTAATAACAAGATTAGTCCAGCATACATGCATATCAACAATGATAACTCATGTTGTACATGACAAAATAGATTTTAATACTCACTATATGATTGAGAACTATACTTTTATAAACCTTCTAATAAGGTAGTTGAGGTTCGCCCCTGTTTTGGGTCCTCTGTTCTCATGACCATGAATTATAAATTTTGCTAGCATCTTGATAGTGTTTTTTATAATATTCCTTCCTTTATTTAAATAGGGATTTGTCTGGTACAATAAATTCAAATATAGAAATTAAACTCTTGTTCTAAAAATTACGAAATTCAAAAGTAGAAGTGTATGGGAATAAAGGATATGACTAACTTAGACTTGAATATTTATAACTTGTGCAGGTTTGGGACAGTGGTGGAGATGTCAGATATTTCCAATTTGAACATCGAAATTAAGATAGACGCTCGATTTTTATCTCCAGATGTTGTTTATGGGGTCTATTTAGTCTTCAAACTTAGTGATTCAAGAAAATTTTCAAGCAAACCGATGTGTGTTAACTTAAAGTATAGAAAGGGACTCGAAACTCTACATGCATATTTTGCAACATGGAGAGACAAGGACTGGATGATGGTTGAGTTGTACCAATTCTTGAATCAGAACGAAGAGGTTGTTTTTGAGTTTCTACTTGAGAGCTTTTCATCACACTATTGTGGAGAAAGTGCGGTTTATGTTGAAGGCATTGAATTTGACGATTGACAATGTAAGTTTAAAATAATATCCGTGTTTCCAGTATATACTCTATTGTTTATAATATACAAAGAGGTCAGATCGTGCCAAAATTAAACTAAACCCATGATCTATGTTGTATAGTTAATATGGTTTGTACACAGGTGAAACCTGAAGAAATCGGAAAATTGAAGGAAGTCCAACATGTCTTGAAATCAAACTTCAAAGTGGATCAGGTAGAACAACTTCCGACCGACTTTGAAGAAATATTCAAGATATGTAGAAACTACGATGAGTTGTTCTGGTTGGGCGAAGTCAACAAAAAGAAACTTCTTCTGCTTTCTGCAAAGGCAGCTTTATACAAATTCTCTAATGTGGATCTTTTTACTTCAAAACCATCAGCCCAGTCCAGGTTCGTTTCTTATATTATAGCTAAATAAATTTCTTACAGTTTCCTTTAACTAGGGGCGGCAATTTGTGACGCTACATGAAACACGACCCAAGACCGATACGGAAATAAACAGGTTAGGGTTGGTTGTAAACAAGTTTGGGCCATGCTCGGGTTGGGTAGGATAAACGGGTCGACTTGCCAACACATTTAACCTATTTAACCCATGTAACTCGCTAATCGCCCAACCCAGTTAGATAAGCAGATTAAATGAATCATGTTCAGAAAATATATTTAAAAAGTTACAAGTCTGACCCAATTATTTAACAAGTCATGTTCGGCTTGGGGTATCCTGATCCACCAACCCGAACCCCACATGCATTGCCGGCCCTACCTTTAACCGCTAAACTTTTTTTGTTTGTACAACTAAAAATGTATACGTCACACAACAAACTAGATTTCTAGCTCAATGTTTTTTGTTTTATGGTTAACAATTAAAAATTCGCGAATAAATGGCTGACAAAAGTTTACTTCTTGGATTTAGTTTCCTGTCTATATATATTACTTCGTCCTTAATCCATCCTACATGCAGATTTCAAGAGGTAATTGAGCTTTTACCAAAACAAGTATTTCATATCAATTGCACGATCAAAAGTCAAATGTTGTCATCACATACAGAATATGTGTGTTACCTTGTATTCAAGCTTTCAGAAAAATGCGAGGGGCTGCATTGTCCAGTAGAAGTACGAGATGTGCTCCACAAAGAAAACAATGAGGCTGAATTTGTTTATTTTATAACCCCAAGCCCATTGAACATAAATGGCATCACTCGAGTTCCAAAACAAAGAGAAGATGGATGGATGGAGATTCAAGTGTGGAAGTTTAACTCATCTCATGAATTCAAGGATGACTCTCTTTCTATGAATATGAAATTTACAAGCCATGAAGGAACTATGTCTGGCCTCATTGTATGTGGCCTCGAGTTCCGACCAATGTTTTCTGGAAAGAGCGATGATATTCAAAGGCAAAGAGAAAAGAAGAAAAGGCTGCAAGATGAAGTTCCCAAACCCACACATACATTTAGCCTAAAAAAGACGAAAAGATGACAGAAGTATGTCCAATTTTGCTATGATTCTGCATGGTACTGCATCCCAGTCCAGGGGCGGATCTATGTGGATGGTATGGGGGGGCGTTGCCCCCCACGAATTTCTTGTGAACACACAAAGTATATAGGAAAAAGATCTATTTGGTAGAAAAAATGTTTGGTGCCCCCACACAGATCGGTAGAGTGCCCTCCATACTCTTTGAGATTATCAAAAATCAAAGTGTTTTTACATTTGAAATCAGTTGGAATCTCTATGGTGGTTTTGCTGAGAAAAAAATGAAGAAGAACAAATGAAGAAGAAGAAGTTATTGGAATATGTGAAAGTAAATTATGGGTAGTTGAACTTAGAGAGTGAGTGGTAAAAGAAGACGTATGGATATAATAAATATTAGTGCATTGATCGATTTTGATTACTTTTGGATGCTTTTAATAATCCAAGTAAAGCAACTCTGTGGCAACTTATATTTGACCCGATTCGACCCGACTTGTTCCAAATTACACTAAAAACTTTTTATTGCTCGTTGCCCCCCGTGATCAAATTTCCTGGTTCCGCCACTGTCCCAGTCTACCTGATTTCACTCTGGTTATAGGGATTTGCATCTGGTTTGTTATGTCTTATTCTACCGTGTTCCGTCTGATTCGCACTGGCTGTGCATTCGCTCTGGTTACGTTATGGTTCTCTGCCTGATTCTACCATGTTCCGTCTGATTCTGTTTTGTCTACATATGCTTAATTTTGCTTGTGCATGTGTCTGCTACCCTGGTTCCATCTAGTATATTTTCAATTCTATTTTGAGTTTTGTTGTCAACCTCTCAGTACATCTTAAAGTAGCATTTGTGAGTTTGAGGGATGTTAGCTTAATACAGGTTTGTTTGCCCGTAATAGTTTTGTAATTTTGTTTTCTATTTAATCTCAGTACTCTCATTTTTCGCTAACAAAATAAAGTTATGTAAATCTAATTTGTTATTGGTTAAATTCATTTCGGTAGGCCTTTGATGTCGGGCTATGAAGAGGATGTGACTACATTTCCTTGTACTGAAACAGCACAAGCCAAACCATTGTAGCAGTTCACTCTAGACTCACCAAGTCTGATTCAGAGTGACCATCCAACAAGGCTTCATCAATGCAAACAGACATCTATGTAGACCAAGGGTATAGCAGCACATTCACCCGGTTTTAGTCCAGCAATTAATATGACTAGAAACATTTTTAAAAACTGGATTGGAAAGGTATCGTCTAAACTTAAAAAAGTCCATGCACAAGCAATATCTAAAAATTAGTATTTTTGAAATTTCTTTCTTATCACTAAGGTTTTTTATTGAAACTAGTGAAAAGTATATAGTTATTCATCAACTTCTTCAAACTACCATCTTTACCAAAAGTTGTTTATAAAGGGGTGTTTGGGAGTGGTTACCTTTTTTGTTGTTTATTTTTATTTTTATTTTTTTGTTTTTTTATTATTTTTTTTTGGAGAACACTTTTATGGTGATGGTTTTAAAAAGTCACATTTCTTAGACCATGCATAATGGAGTCATCACCACCCTCGATAGGCACTCTCCACGCGTGGTTTCCATGTGGTGTCTACCATCGCGCATGTTGAAGAGAATTTTGTGTTGGTTTGATTGGTGAAGACCACCTAACAAAGGCACTTATGCGAGGTAGAACATTGTAGAAAAGACATTTTCGGAAAGAATTCGGTAAGGCGTGCATTTACTATCATGACATTTTACTATAGTCAATCAAAATTCTCAAATCTATCAATTTCTCACAACATCGGCATACATATACTCACGAGTTTACTATCTTGACAAAAAACCTACAAACTCACAATTTATCCGGATAAATATGATGCGTTCGTTTTCTAGGATTTATGAGTACTTCACTTATAAAAATAAATTTAATTTTAGTATCACAAAATGAGAATACAATGGTACATCAAATAAAAATTCCTTATTATGTCGAACAAAAATACTAATGATACAATAACACATGGCGGAGAAACAAGAACTATAATCAACTCCTCCGTGCTTCCTGTGTATCATTTAGCACAACACGTGTTACTCTCGAGCCTCCATACAGTATTTACAAAGTAACAAAAACTTGACTTCGTAATTTTATATAAATTTTGATCCAAAGTCAAAGTTTGCTGATGAGAAATTTTGACCCATTTACTTAGAAGTTGGGCTGATTTGGGTAATATCATATCTCCAATGGGTCAAATGGGTAAATTTTAATTATAGTTTAATTAGATGCAAGTCACCCAAAGTGTGTCAAAATCCTAAATCATTTTGTTTAGCAATAATTAAATTATTATGTTAAGGCTAATGATCGGATAAAAGCTGGTTTGTGTGAGAAGAGAACCAATGATTCAAAAGGAAAAAAATCAAAAAGCTCCTGATAGAGGAAGGTTGACTCATTACTTAACCCACATACCTTGGACGAGACACTCTAGAAGCATTATATCTATTTTCGAATAAGCGAAATATAATAATTTTTAACTCCATATTCGAGCAAAAGTGGTAATCACATCAAATTCCTCAAATTTAAGCGACTTGCGAGCGAATTGGTCAATTTGAGACAAGAGGAGACATGAAGAACAACTTGACACGAATCACGATCATGTCTAACAAAAAATAACTATATATAAGGTGTCGATGAAGATTATACATAAACGATGTGAACAATGTGATAGATACAAAAATAAGAATACGAGCATGTGACTGTCAAATCTTTTCATTTTTTCATAACTTCATATGATTGGAAGAGTTATCAATGGCAATAACATTTCCAACAATTTTGCCTATTTTATCGTTCCACGGTACCCATAAACTCAAAATTCAAGATAAACGAACATAGGATAGAAAAAGATACATACCTATGGCAGATCCCATGACAATTAAGAGTTTTCCATAATCTCCCTAAATAATTAGGTGAAACTCATAAGAGAAGGAGCGGTTAGGTTTTAGGCATGATAGAGGCATAAAAGTAGCATTATATGCAATTTAAATCTTACCCGGTAACCTGTAAATATCTCGATTGTTCATAAGTCATCCTATAAACATCTCCCTGTAACAATTATGGCTCCACATTCTCCGACTTCCGAAGTAATCTCGTAATTTTGGTGTGTACACGACATCAAATACCAATGCATACGACTTTAAAGCTTCCTATCATTAAAAATAGAAAAACTGATCTAACTGCATACCATTATTACTAAAACATATGACCAGGAAAAGGTAGATATCCGTACCTTAGAAATAAGAGTATCGTCTATATATGGCTGCATACCAATTGATGTAGTGTTTGCAAGTATCATGCCACCTTCTGGACTGAAGTGCTCAAATCGGCAACGGCAAGAGATATAGCCTCTCCACCAATTATGTCAGCAAGTTCTCTAGCACGATCTGTGAGGTATCAGTAAGAGAAAACTTTAGTTGGTGTATTAACTATGCATGTGAGAGGTAATGTGAACTATAATCAATTTTGATTTTTTGCAGCGATCATATGGTTACTCGACTAGAAGTAGCTATAATCAATTTTTGATGTTTTGATAAACCACTCGAATCAAACACCCTCTAAATATGGCGAGAACTCGAACCATACGATTAATTTTCTGCATCTTGAGGCGATAAGAATGCAATAAAACTAGTATAATGTTTTATTTGCAATCAAGTAGGAGCACTAGGAATTGTAATGTGAGCGATGAGTTGAATCTAACCGTAAGTCCTATTTGCTATCACAATTCTTGCACCTCGCTTTTGCTTCATAAGCAAGAGCTTTTCGACATAGCTTGACACCAATAACCACAAATAGTTTACTAGCGAGGGTGATCTGTTGCACCATTTTGATCACTGAACACTGCAGACGATTCTGACAATTTGTGCTTTAAGTGAATCTCAAATGGGTCGAGCAGGCAATAAGTAACATGTGAAATCATATGAAACTTTTATAAGTGAACAAAAGGCACTGGTTTGACCCAACCACCCATATTATCACTTCTTTTAGGAAGTATAGAAAGAACCTCATAGACTTTCCTCGATAGAAGAAATAGCACCTACATAGTCTGTATTAAACCTATATAATGTCAGATCATTTGGTCTCCTGAAGGCACAATTGACCGCTCCAATCGACTGTAACATACATTAAACGCCATACTTTTATCATTGTCTGCATAGTGTTTGATGGTAAAACTTTCTACAATAATACCTTTGCAATTGGATCAACCTCATCACAACATTGAAGTAAAGATTCTTTGTTAGGAATGGTACAACTGCAAACAATAATGATTTTACTCATTTGAATAGGTAGAAATACGGGTTTTTTTCCTTAAAATAATGGTTTAGAAAAACCTGTGATATTAAATAAAAAGCTTTAGAAACGTAGTTTAGGTTTATAAGCTTAAAGTTTATAAAATAGGTTGAGTCGTATATTTACTAGTTAAATTGTAAAAAAAAAACGTGGTTTTAGAGTAATGAATTACGTAGTCGAAATCAAATGGATTGGGATACGTTGGAAGCACGTTAACGTGATTATGGCCGTCGAAGAGGTAGGTGTAGTAAGATGTGTCGACGAGATGTAGGACTTGAATAAAAATAACACTTAGTCGGGTGACACTTGGGATAACTCGTGCTCGATATATTCAACACGGAAGGGCTGGGTGGTGAGCAAATCTAACGGACTCTAATATAACTAGTGTGGTGTGGCCCAAGGAAATAGACACTGTCGAGAAGAGATGGGCTTGGCCCATCTTCAAATATCAAATGGACCCTAATTAGTGAGGTGGGTGTGGCCCAAATAAGTGATACCAAAGGCATCCAAATGAGAAAGCGGGATAATAACATTTGCAATTACTTTGACAACCAAGGGACAAGGGATATGATACATAAACTTGTATCACTTTGACATTCAAAAGCAATAAAGACCTGGTACCTAGTTGGACACCATAACAGTTTTGAAAACGAGGTGTAACTCACGAGTCGAAGACTCTCATCAAAGGCCAAAAGAACAATGCCAAGTATTATAAACCAAACTAGGTGTCGTGAGTCATTGAGACACTAACTCATACCTCGCGAGCAGGGCCGGCCCAAAGGGGGTGCATGGGGTGCCATTGAGCCGGGCCCACTCCCCCAAGGGCCCATATTTATAAAAAAAAAAAATTATATGTATATTAAATCTAAAGATGAGTAAGGGGGTGTTTGGAATTGCTTATTTAAAATAGATTATGTGTTTTGAAAATGGATAATCAGATAATCAGCTTTTGTAAAATGTGATTATGAAATATAGTGTTTGGATTTGATTATGCTGTTTGATATCGCAATAATGAGATAATCAGTTTTTTTAGTGTTTGGCAAATTTGATTATTTTGTATCTTAACGTGTAAAATTACCAAAATAAACATTCACTTATTACAAAGATGGGCCACATCAGAATTAATCAAAGGGCAATAAGGGTATTAAACGTATGTTTTGTGGGTCACATGAGCATTAAATGGAGGTCGAACAAAAAAATCAAACCTGCGTTATGAAAAAGTAACTAGGCATCTACTTATGCAAAATTGAGTTTTCTCACTTTCAAAACGTGAATAAGTGATTATTTTGTTAAACTACCCAAACACTTAAAATAGATTATTTATGTTTTCAAATCGCAATAAGTAGATAATCACTTTTCAAACGCACTCCCAAACACCCCTAAAACCCATTTGGATTTTTTGATATGTAAAAAAAGAGTTAAAGGTTATTGATTCTAGTTGGGCCCACTGCATCCAATTCCATCGTCATAATATTATGTTATTGAATTTTACTATTGACTTTCTAGGGGCCCATTTTTTATTCTCGAGCCGGGCCCCAAATATTTTTTACATTCTCAAAGACGGCACTACTCGCGAGTCTAACCACGAACCTAGTTTCGACCCTAGAACCTAACGAACATACAACAATGTTTTGACCACAAGATGAGCGAATTGTGAGTCAAAGACTCGAACCAAAAACGACCAACAATTCTTTCCAGAACTAATCATATACCGGAAGACTAGAAACGAGTTAAACTGAACAAGCAAATAAGTTGCGACTATGCAGTTTTTACGCGTGGTTACGAGGGAAAATGGGAAGAGGCTACTATATCAAAACTATGGATGAGGCTAAACATGTTACAGCGTCGATTCATACTTGGTCACGCCTCAAACACAAATCATATTGAGCAAATTCTAATCCTAAACCAATAGTTACATAACAAATTAAACACTTCATAGCCTTATCAGTTTTTATTCACTCAACCACACAATTAGGTTACAATAAAACCGATTGTAAAAATATGATCAATTTTACAAATAAAAATGTGAGTGATATGATGTTAAATCTACCAGTTACCAAATGAGCCAAACTGTACACAAGGCCTTCCTTTATATACTCGTTAGCACAAACGTGAAAGCATGAAAAACCCCTAGAAACTGAAGCACTAGTTCTAATAAAAATAGAACACAACCTAAACCCCGCGAAATCTGTAGATGAGTAAGTATCAAGAAAATTCTTTACATTATCCACCAACAAATGCACATAAAGAAAAAAACTATTTTCATTTTAAAATAACAAGGAATTTTTAAAAAAAATTTTTTTTTTTTAATTTTTTAGTTTTTAAACCAAATTTAAATTTTAAAAAAAAAAATTTCATATTTCTTTTAAAAAATTTTCAAAAATTGGGTTTTTTTCAAAAGTAAAAAAACTGATTTTGAGTTTGGCATAATTTAAAAAACCCTTTTTTTTGGGCCTTTTTTTTTTTTAAAAATTAAATTTAAAATTTTTTTGTTTTTTTTAAAATTTTCTAAAATGAAATTTTTTTTAAAAATTTATTTGGGTTTTTTTTTTTTATTTATTTCCTCAATAATTTTTAAAAATTTTTAATTTATTCCTTTATTTTTAATTTTGTTTGTTTTGAATTTTTTTTTTTTGGAAAAATTTTATTTTATTTTAAAATACAAAATTTTAGTAATTTGGAAAAGAAAAAAAAAAAAATTATAAATTATGAATTTTTTTTTTTAAATTTTAAAATGTTGAGTTAAATTTTAAAAAAAAAAATATGGTTTGGGATTAAAGGGGCCCAAGTAAAATTTTTTAAAGAGGTTTCAAAGAAAAATTTGAAATTAATAAAAACTTAAAAAATTTTTTTTAAAAGTAAAAATTAAAAAAAACCAAAAAATTTTTCCTTAAAAGTTTTTCACAAAAATAAAAAAATTTCAAAATTTTAAAAAAATTTTTTTAACCCTTTGTTTCCCCTTTAAAAAAAAACTTTTCATTTAAAATAAAAATTGTTAACCTTTTAAAAAAAAAAAATTTTTCAATTTAACATTGTTTTTCCTTTAATTGAATTTTTAAATTTCAAAATAATTTTAAATTTTTTTTTTATTTTTCTTTTTTTTTAAAAGAAATTTTTAAACCCTTTTTTCAAAATTTTTAAAAAAATAAAACAAATTTTCCCAATGCCTTGTTTTGATAAATTTGGAAATTTTTAAATTGTTTTTTTATTTTCCAATGGATTTGGAATTTTCAAAAAATCCCAATTAACTTTTTATTTTTTTTAAAAATTTTTGCAAATTTTTCTTTTTTTAAAATCTATTAAAATTTTCAAAAAATTTTTACAAAATCTACTAATAAATTTTAAAATTGTTTTTTGAAATTAAAATTAATTTTAAATTAAAACTATTTTAAAATTTTTTTAAATTTTTTGCGATAAGGTTTTAAAATTAAAACTTTTTTACCCTTTAAATTTATTTTATTTTTAAAGGGAGGAAAACTTTAAAGATTTAAAGATTGGGCCCATTCCCAATAAAAGAAAACTTTAATTTTTTTTGAAAATTTTATTTCTTTTTTTTCTTTTTGGGGAAAACAAAAGTTCAAAAAATATTAAATTTTTAAAAAATTTTATTTTAAATTTTTTTTAAATTTAGGAATTTTAAAATTTTGAAGCAGAAAAGGTTTAATAAATTTTTGGGATGTTTTTTTTTGTTTTTTTTTTCATAAATTTTAAAACTTAAATTTTTTAAAAAGGTTTTATGAAAATTTTTTTAAATTTTTATAGTTTTAAAGAAATTTTACTAAATATTTGAATTTTCAAAAAACCCTTTACTTAAAAGTATTTTAAAATTTTTTAAAATAAATTGGTTTTTTAAATTTGGTTTTTTCCATTTAAAACCCTAAAAATTAAATAAGGGAAAAGTAACAAATTTATAAATTGTGGTGGGGTTTTTTTTTAATTTAAATTAAAAAAAATTTTAATTTAAATTTATAAAGGATCCCAAAATAAAAAACCCCTTAAATTTTTTAAAACAAATGGGTTTTTGTTTTTTTAAAACATTTAAAATTAAAAATTTTAAATTTAAAGGGCAAGGGGAAAAGCAAAAAAAAGTTTTTGGCAATTTAAATTATTTTAATTTAAATTTAAATTTTTTAATAAAAGAATTTAAGAAAAGGAAAAATTTCCCCCCAAAATTTTCACCCCAATAAAAATTTTAAAGTAATTTAAAAAAATTCCAAAAGGAAAAAGGGGAAAAGAAAAGTTTTTAAAAGATATCTTTAATAAGATTTGCCTACGACTTTGTTTAAAGATTTCGCTTGGTTTGAGTGTTCGGTGTCCTCCGCTCAAACCTGCAGTGGAGTGTTAACTGTACATTATAGACGGGGCCGTCCCGAGATTTTAGGTGCCCTAGGCCGTAATTAAAAAGGGCCTCTTTAAAAAAATATGCGAGTAAAACAACCGTATTGATCTTAAAATAAACTTACAAATATCGCAATATAGATGCTAAAATGTATAATTATTCAAAATACTATTACAAAGACCATTTTATTGTATGAATGTTGCAATTTTACTAACATTTTTGAAGCATAGTTTTGACCATCTTCCGATAATCAACATTATTTAACAAATCATTCTCAATAACTATCAATGCCAATCTATTAAGTCTCTCATGTGATATTAAGGACCGAGGTAGCTTAAACAAGAAAAATAAACACTACCAAATTAAAATCTCAATAAAAATTAAAATAAACAAGTAAAAGATTTACCTTATAAGAGCGAAACAATTGATTTATGAACCTATCGCCCTCGTTCGTCTTTCTTGATTTTAAAACACAAAAGTCAAACTCGATCTTTTTGTTGTTTGTGGGACACTTGCTGCATATATTGATATTAGAGGCATATAAACAATTGTCCATAACACATTTTTTTTATTGGGCTCTAAATAAATGTCTATGAACTGGGCTTTGATAAGAATTGGTACCCTTCCAAATAACGGGCCCTGTGTCATGGCCCATACTGCCTCTGCCCACATCCGGGCCTGATTATAGATTAGTGATAAGGCAAAGAGATTAGTATGAAATGAGTTGTACATGATTCATGATTGGCATGTGATTATTCATTTACCTTAAATAGATCATAAGACATGCTATAAATGTATCTTGTATTCCTTCATATCAAATCTATCAATAAACATTATCATTATACAGTTTTAAACACCTATAGTAACAATAACTTCTCACAACCAACTCAATTTATAACCAACTTTTTTAATTTAAAAAGAAAAACAAGTCACAAGATAGTAACAAAGTTTTAAAAGTATTCTATTAAAGTCACTAGAATTCAAAATTTTCACAACAATTAAACATTATTGGAAACAAAGTGAAACTTATTTACTACGAGTATTTGATTTGATGATAATGTTTAAAAATCAACTATTGTTATTGTACGAACCTCATAATAACCCCTTCTTTTTAATACTTTTGATTTTTAAAGCCACTTACGAACCTTTTTTTTTAATACTTTGAACCTCATACGAACCCTTTTGTTTAGTGATGAATCATGGTATATGTTTATAAAGATTGTATATTGGGATTATAATTTATGTACGAAAAAATGTTTTTTATGGACTAATAACAACGATAATTAGCAAAGTACCCAACAGACAAAATTGAGTTGCGCACCAACTGTTTGATATAATGTTTGTTTTAATAGTGTTGTAAATTGGTGATGTTAGTGAGACCCTTTGAGACTTGTTGCTTGTTAGAACTATGTTGTGGACTTAAATCGCCTTTAAGAAAATGGCCTTTTATTTAATGGAGATTCGGTTTTGGTTGAGCGATATCGGGTAAACTAGTGGCAACCCTGAAACCTGTCTGTTATCAAAGTGAGCATCACATGTTGTGATGATACATAGTTTTGTTTTTCATAGTTTTTATAGTAACAATGAAGATGGTATAGCAAGTGTTTGATGAAATGTCTACTTGAATACTGATACAAGTTGGTCATGTTACTTATGCCCATGTGACTTGTTGTTGATAAACGTTGTGTTGTCGATTTAATTGACTTTGTTTTAGTGGAGGATTCGGTTTTTATGAAGCGAAATCGGATAAATTGTAGCTATTAAATTTCATTATAATGGGAACTATTTTTGTTGCTCAGGTTATGGTTTAAGGCATTAAATTGGCTTATGAGAGTTGGTTTTATACTTTTATGATGACTGTTTGATTGTTGAGGTGTTTAGACATTTCTTTGATAATCTTGTTATCTACCCTTGAGAAGAACCCGCACACCATTATCTTTATGAGATTTTTAATCAAATCTTACATCGAATCTTATTGAAAGTCAAAGTATTACAAAAATGTTCAGATTCTGTCACTGATAAGCTGTTCATCATCTACAGAATCGTCTTCTTTTAGCATCATTGAGTTTCGACGATGAAGAAAAGCTCACTGAAGAAGCTGGGATCTTTAGTGGGCGTGATGTAATTGGTGACGTCAATCCTTCTGTGACAGATCACTTAGATGAATTTCCATCCATTGTCATGATAGAACCTTACAGTAAGTCATATCATTCACAATGGTTTGTGTCTGCTATGCGTGCATTTAATCAAGTAGACTGGACTGCATCCCAGGTACAAGTAGTAAGTATAAATAACTGGCATAATATTATTGTTTTGATCTTCGAAACTTGAGATCCTCAACTGAGTTGCACACTAACTGTTTGATAAAATGTCTCTTTTAATAGTGCTGTAAAGTGGTCATATTAATGAGACTTGTTGCTGGTTAGAAATATCTATGGATCGACTTAAATGGCCTTTAAGAATTTGACGTTTTTTTAGTGGAGATCAGCTTTTTATTAAGCGAAATTGGATAAACTAGTAGCACCCCTGAAACCTATTTGTAAATAAAAGGGAGTTGTGATATGCAGATTTCCTTTTATAGGGGGTTATAGTTTATTTAATATTAGTAATAATCAAGGAGATGGTAATTCTTGAATGCTCATATATATGCCACCTTTATGGTTATTTAGTGGGATTCTGAGTGGGTTTCTTTCTTATGATTCGTTTCTTAAGAGTTTTGGACTTGTCATTCATAATAATGAATTTTCAATTACTATATTCCATTGCTAGTTGGGGATAGTGTAGATTCAGATTCTTTCTACCTTGAGGATGCACCAACTGATGAATTGAAAAAGTACCATATTCCGGAGATAATTTGGTTCAAGGAGAGAAGAAAATATGGATTGGCGTTTCACTTGCAGAAGGTTAAAAATGTGAACTTCTTGACTCAAGTTTGTTCTTTTCTTGATCACCCCACTCTTTGCAGACGTTGCTATGATGTTATTGCTGGTCAACCGTCTCTTGACAAAAAAACAAAATAAGAATTTCATATAATACCTGGCAATTTTGATCCATTGACTTAGGATGGATCGATTCAGGTTAGGTTATATCTCTAATGGGCAAATCTTTTTAATTACAAATGTTTCATTAGAACAAAACGGGTCAGAAACAGGCCGAAAGTCTCCTAGACTGTAGCTTTAATGCACGAAACTTCATAAATCATTTTATTAATAAAGATGGGATTATTGTTGTCCAAATTCAGTTTTATTAATTATAGTTACACTAATTATCTATAAAATTCTAGAAATCTAGACAAAAAAATATTTCGGGTTGACCCGTATGAAGCCTGTTCCAGCCCTAACCCATTACACAACCTGCGCCTTGTTTCACATCTATAGTGTACCATGTTTTTATGTCGATATTTTAAGCCTAGGAGTGAACATGCTTCTGGTCAGAATTTTTCTATCCAAAGATGGATTTTCTCGATATGATACAGCAAAGATAAAAAGATATGTTACAGCTCTTTTTGTATGAAATTGCATTTGATCTCATAAGAGTTATAAGGGACTCTATTATCTTAGAGCATTCAGGTTTACTTCAATACTTCTATACACAGGGTTCATAGGCTCATAGCACTGTCGTTCATATAACTAGTTTGTCTTTACCATGGAGCGATAATGAAGATCTGATTTATGCAAATTACCTTATAACAACTAGAAACGAAGCGAAATTTGTATGCCTGGTATAGAGTACTCAAGCGCACATTGTTTGCACACAATATACCCTTTTAGGTTTTGATAATATGTCTTTTACATTTGTTCATTGATGATTCTGTAGGTTGAGATTCTTTCCACCTTGGAGGAGGCACCAACTGATGAATTGAAAATGTATCATATTCTGGTGATAACTTGATTCAAGGAGAGAAGAAAATATGCATTGGCATTTCACTTGCAGAAGGTTCAAAATCTTCTCGACTCAAGTTGGTTCTTTTCTTGATCACCCACTATTTGCAGACATTACTATAATGTAATTGCTAGTCAACCGGGTCGTGCTCTTACAGCTATGACTTGACAAAAAAAAAAAAAATCATATTATACCTGTCAATTTTGACCCACTGACTTATATGGATAGATCGTTTCAGGTTAGGTTATATCTGTAATGGGCAAATCTCGTTAATTAAAAATGTTCGCTTAGAACAAAACGGGTCAGAAACTGGCCGAAAGTTTCCCAGACTGTATACAGTTTTCTTAATCATAGTCACACTAATTATCTAAAAGATCTAGAAATTTTGACAAAATGTTTTTTGGGCTGACCCGTATGAATCCTGTTCCAGCCGTAACCCATTACACAACCTGCACATTTTTTTCACCTCTATAGTGTACCATGTTTTTACCGATATTCTAAACCTAGGAGTGAACATGCTTCTTGTCAGATTTTTCCTATCTAAATATGGAGTTGCTCGCTATGTTACAGCAAAGATAAATAGATATGTTACAGCTCTGTTTTTTTTTTTTTTTTTTTTTTGGAATGAAATTGCATTTGTTATCGTTAGAGTTATAAGGGACTCCATTAGCTTAAAATATTCAGGTGTAGTTCAATACTTCTACACACAGGGTTCATAGCACTATCGTTCATATAACTAGTTTGTCTTTACCATGGAGCGATAATGAAGATCTGATTCATACAAATTATCTTATAACAGCTAGTATAACATGAATTGTTGAAAGGTGGATGCACATTTCTTATAAGTAATTATATATCCTCAGTTACTCATTTCATCAATTATATTTATGATGCCATATGTTATTAAAGTTACAAGTACTCCATGTTGCGATAGATCTTGTCGTCGACATAAATATGTGTGGCTGATTCTTAAGGAGGGACTTTGAGAGGGGAAAAAAAAATACAAGAAATAGATCGAATGAGTTAAGGAGTGTAGCTTATCAGATAAAATAGAGAATTTTGGTGTGTTGTTTTAGATTAAGCATCTGCAACTATGAATTATGTTTTTTTGAAAATTTTTATGGATGACATATGCACTGACGAGTTTTATTCATGATGGATTCGTAATTGTTTTTAATTGATGGTCAACGATAAATTATATTTGAAGTCTATTATGTTAATAAAAAAGGTGTGAAATGACTGTTTGAAAATTTCATAAATAATAGCTATCATAATATATGTGAAGAACTTGATTTTCTTGCAATTCAGGTACATCCAAAATTGAAATCTATATATAAATTTTGAGGCTAAATTCTATTTCATTTTATAGGGTTGTTAGCTAGTCTTTATCTCTATTTAAAAAAAACAAAAAAATAAAAATAATAATAAAAATCTTCATCACTTCATTAAATGACAAATGAGCCGTTAGGAACTATACAATAGATAAAAAAACCCAAAAGCAAATGACAATGTGAGGACGAATCAATGAATATATTCCATTGCTAGTTGACCAATTTAATAACAACTGATTACAAAACTTGTTCACATGCTCTTGTATTCGTCTAAGTGGAAAGAAGACTTTTTAGCCTATGTTTTACAGACTGCAAATTTAGTAATTTGTTGAAATGAATCGTTGACCAAGAAAAATTAGGTTCGTGATTCTCTGCTCTTGTGGTGTTTCATTTCAACCGGTTTATTTGCCCAAAAAGAAATCATTGATCGTTGTGTTATTATCTAGAGAATATTACGTAGTTAATCGTATTTGGACCATGTTTATAATTATGACGGTCTTCATTATCTAGTGAATGTTGCATAATGCTGGTTCATTCAAGATCGGGATCACGAGATCCCGGTTGTCATTATCTAGTGAAATACTGCGATTTCGATCCCGATCCTACCCAAGATCGGGATTGTAGAATCAGATCAAGATCGAAAATGCGACTAAATGTTCTTCTTTTATAAGGAGTTATATATTATTAGAGTGTATATGTTTCATGAAAATGTTTAAGTGCATGAAACACCATACTAATAGCAATAATGCAATACAACCGTAAAGTTCAAATTTCAATTGTCGGATTGATGTGACCGGTCTTAAAGTAGGAAAAAAAGCAATAAGAAACATGAGCTTGTAGTAGTGCTCGTAACTTCGTAAACCTTTATTGGAATACTATATCTACAACATACACATATACATAGGATGTCTATTTGTGCTAATGTGTGACCTCACTATTAGTTATTTGTTCTCACGTGTACACAAAACTCCGACATTTGCATGTGTTGGGGTACCTGACCTAGTGATTGTAGATTTGCATTTGAGACATGTGAATGTGGTCCTTCCTTAATCCTTATTTCTTTCTTGACTTTCCTGTATCATCCCAGGATGGTCGCCATTGCAGGTGTAACTTGTACGGTGTATGTTCGTTCATCTTGTGGTAGCCTGGACGATGAACGTGCATTGAGTGGAGTTGTGAAACTGTCGATTAGTGGTGTTTGTCTTGTGGCAGTTATGGTGACCGTTGAGTGCATTCCTAAAATGAAAATGTGTTTTGTCAACCCATTTCCATTGCTTTTGGTTGTGATATGAGGTTATGATTATTTTTAAATAAAGTCGCCCGACCCTCCTCCATATGAGTGATATTAACCGAGCTGATGGGATTGGAGATATCAGACAAAGATAGCGGTGGTGGTGGTGGTTTTTGATTTGACATGTTTTTCAAAGAGAGTATTTGTTGTGATCATAGGATAAGATGAAAGTTTTTTGGTGATTTTTTTTTTTCAATTTTTGTAACGAAAATAATAAAGTTTTTGAGTTTCCGGTGTCATAAAAGATGAAACCGATGGCTTTATTTACATCACGGGTCCCACGGATGGCGCCATGTTTACGTAGGTGCGTAAAATGAGGATTTGGGTAAATCAATGGTGTGAGATAATGATGATCATATGTTTGGTTTCTTGTGTTCGGTAAGGACCCCGAGATAGAATGATTATCTTGAGCTAGGGTGTTACTCACATACGATGACGGTTTATTGTATGTGAAATGAAGAAGATAACTTAGTTCTTCTCACCAAATGCACCGGTATTTATAGGATGTAATTGGGTTGTGTGCGACACGTGGATGTGATCCAGCTAGATGTTCCAACTGTCCTAGAGGGTACACATGGTGGATATCTTATGTAGGAGACACGAATGACACGTGGTTATTGGGATATTCGGCAAGATCTACATGTACTAGAGAAATACACGCGACACAACCTCTAGACGAATGAGGTAGTTACACATGGTGTTAGCACATAAATGCTTTTGAGGATAAGTTTCCTGCTCTTGCCTTGGAGTTAGCTTTCCAGGCAAGAGTCGTTTTATATTCGGCCAATGTTTGCCTGGGAAATTGGTTTCTCATGTGCGTTTATGGGCTTTTAGCATGTGGGTTAGTTATGACTGCATGGGCTTTAGCCCTTTGGACTAAAATTTCTATACACTATCAGTAACCAAAGTACCAAACATGCACATTGAACTTTTGACATGTGAACTGAACTAACAGCCATCTTGGTTCCAATAAATAATCCAAATATGAATACTGCAATAATGTCAAAATCACTAATGTCCTACTAAGTTAAAACAAATTTTGTAACCAATTAGCTACAATTCTCCACATAAATTACATAAAAAGAAAGGACTCACTGACTGACTAAAAAGACTAAAAAGACTCACTGACTGACTAAAAAGACTCAGGGATCCATAAAAGGTCTTAGGGACCCACAAATTATAGTACAAGTTGTAGGGTGCAGGCTACAATGCAATTGTAGCTAATATATTCCTTAATCATAATACAATATCTAATAATGACCGACACTTTCACTTCTAGCACATTCACTATGGGGAACTTTTATAAAGCTTTATAAATTTAATTTTTCATGCCACCTCAACACTTTATAAACCTTTTAATTTAATGAACCTATTTTTACTATGGTTTAAACACCTTAAAGCTTTGTAATTGTTTCCCATAACGCATGATCAACCTATTTATCTTACTAATTAGACTAAAATTTACCTTAGCCCAAATCAATTTCTTTATGTGAGCCCCTTATCCAAAAACTCTTTGTAGTAAATTAGAACAAATCACCATGGGAAGTTTTAACCATTTGACTCCACTTCTGTGCTTGTTAGTCTTCTTCCGTTCATTTTCATGTTAAATCCAACGGTAAAGCTTCTAACATTTTGTGTTCAAACCCCGTGAATTAGTCGGCCAAAAGGACGAAAACCATGGTTACCCCCCAAAAAAAAGCTTCTAACATTTTTTATACTTTTTTCTCTGATGTTCTTTTTCGTTTTCTGACATTTTATTAACAAAATTTGGATTATTATTGTACAAACACAATTTTTGTAATCACAATTGCACTAATTATATATAAAATATTAGGTCATCAACAAGAAATATTGCGAGTTAACCCGTACATAACTTGGTCAGTCAAAACCCGTGCAAGCTGTTACACAACCCACCCATTTTTTCACTTTCTATACTATATAAATATTTTACCATGTATCTACATTATTAATTTTAGTTCTCGGGTATGGGAAGGTATAATCAAGCCGAAATTACCTGGAGTGATGTGCTTCTACTCACAATTTTTTCTGTCTGGAGATGGAGTTGATCCGTATGTTACAGTTGGTTTTTTTTGTTGGCAACTACATCGATCCGATGTCATTAGAGATAGAAGGGAACTCAATTATCAGTTTAGAATATTAATGTGTGTAGTTCCATACATGTACATACAGGGTTGGTAGCACTATTTTTAGTTTTACTTGGTTTATTTTTACCATGGAGAAATATTAATTGATGCTCGGGCTTATACAGATTACCATATAATTGTAAACACCATTAATCACTAGTACTAGATGCTGTAATTTATCCATGGTAGACCTTATTAAACTCCTTATACATACAACTCCATATGTTATTAATAATCCGATGATTTTCAAGCCTATAATGTTTCGGGCCATAAGAGTTTAGAAGAGACAAAAGCTCCATGTTGCGATTGATCATCTTGTCGTTAAGTGGAAAATGTGAGACTAATTCAATAGAGACACTTTTGGGAGGAAAAAATACTAGAAAAATGTGAATTATCTATTAAAATAATAGAAGAAATATTGAATTTTGATTATTTGTTTCAGATTAAATGATGGTCTACTGTCAATTATAAACAAAGTCTATTATACATATAAAAAAGGGAACGATAATGACAGAGTTAGAATTTTTCAGAAATTTATAGTTAAAATAACATGTCTATGGAAGAACTTGGTTTTCTTGTCTATTGATTAAGTAATATTATTTTAGTCAATGGGTTTGTTAGCTTGTCTTTATCTTTATAGCAAAAAAAAGAAATTTCATCTTCAACACTGCATAAATGATAATAGAACTGCTAGGCACTTTACGAAAGATACAAAACGGGTTAGAATTTTTCAAAATTTTATAGCTAAAATAACATGCCTATGGAAGAACTTGGTTTTCTTGTCAATTAATTCAGGAATATTTTTTGAGTCTACGGGTTTGTTAGCTTGTCTTAATCTTTATAAATTAAATAAAGAAATTTCATCTTCATCACTTTATGAATTATTCAACAGAAGGAAGTTTCCTATATGCTAGAGATAATTTGTGTGATCTTAATGGTCAAAAAGTTAGTTGTCTATTAATCCGTAATAATTTTATTTTATTATTAAAATAATGCAAAACCGGACCTTATTCTTTATAAAACATAACACGGAACGCACACACATTCACAATTTCGCATACTTTCATGTTTGATCCACATTGGTAATTACTACGTATAAGTTTTGAAGTGTCCTGTTTGAAAACAATAGTACAAAGTTAATAACCAAACAAGTCCACAAACAAACTATATTCATGAAATAGAGAACAAAACTTTAACGAACAAGAATTTATATAATTCTATACCATTGTTAATACAAATCAGAAAAAAAAATGTCATCAGGTAATTACTAAATCAAATATATTAACTAGTATATATTCTGGAGAGTATCTGACTTAAGGTGAAAAAGAAAATATGGATTGGTGTATCAAATGGAGAAGGTTCAAAATGTGAAAATAGCTGTAACTTTTTAACTCAAGTTGGCTCTTTTCTTGATCTCCCCACACATTGCCGACGTCGCTATAACGTTATTGCTGGTCAACCACTACCTGCTGCTAGGAACTTTATGAAAGATACAAAAACAGGTAGCAAATGACACATGATTATAGAACTTGTTCACATAACGTAGCCAATTTCATTATTAATATATTATTTTTACGTTTTCATTCGTATTTATCGTTTTCATCCGTTTTCTTACGTTTTCAACTGTTTTTATACATTTTGTTCTGTTTTTTAAAGTTTTAAATACGTTTTCTAACATTTTCATCTTTTTATACGCTTTCGTTGGTTTCTTACTTTTCGTTCATTTTCTTAATTTTTCGGACGAAAATGTATAAAACTTAAGAATACGGACAAAAACGTATAAAATGGATGAAGGTGTAAGAAAAGATGAAAACTTAAAAAAAGACGAAACGTATAAACAGATAAAAACAGACGAAAACATAAAAAAAGACGAAAACGTTAGAAAATCGACGAAGACATTTAAAACCGACGAAAACGTATAAAAGCGGACGAAAAAATATAAAACGGATGAAAAATGATTGAAAACGATAAAACAGATGGAAATGGACGAAACGGATGAAAACTTATAAAACGGACTAAACGATAAAAGCGAATGCAAACGATAAAAGCGGACAAAACGTAAGAAACGGACGAGAATGTAAGAAAGCAGAGAAAACGTAAAAAGGGAAAAGCAGCGGACGAAAAAGTATAAAAAGGGACAAAACGTATAATAACGGATGAAAACGAATAAAAACGTAAGAGAACGAAATTTTAAGTTATTTACTACGACAGTTAATATAAAAGGACTAACGATGTAACGCTAAACTGATTGGGTACATACAATAACACAAATTCACCTAACTGCTACATACAATGACAAAATTCAAAAGGTTTGTGTTACAATGAAAAAAATAGTTGGCTTTACACAATGACAACAAGTGTCAAGTTCGACGATTTTTGTCATTTTCCTATATTATATGCTAGGAGGCCAATTTAATAACAAGTCAATGAATATGTTTTATTGCAACTAATCGATTGAATATATTCTATTGCTAGTTGGCCAATTCAATAACCATTGATTATAGAACTTCTTCAAATGCTCTTGCATTCGTCTAAATGGAAAGAAGACTTTCTAGCTAGTGTTCTATTGTAAATCAACTACAGATTAACAAAAAATATAACTTTTGTGGAGTTGTGGTTTTCAATTTATGTTATGTTTCATTTCAACCAAATCTAGATATTTGTCCAAAAAGAAATCCTTGATCGTCACTAATTATCAATACATGGCTTCTGTTTGTGAATTAATTCATGTTTTGGCAACTGATAAGGATTCATTATTATCAATACATGTAAATAAAGATGCATGTAACGTGTTTGATGAAATGTGTCACTGAAATTGTTCTAACAATCGAAAGCCACAGGTTTTGGATCGCTTGACAAAACATGTATTTTGTGCTCTTGAGTTATTATTTTCACATGTTTATCTCATTAATTTAACCTCGAATAGATTTTATGTTAATTTTGGAATTAAGGTTTGTCTGTTATTGAGCTCGATCAAGTGATTATAATTTATGAAATTTGTACGTTATGTAATTTTTTTTTTGTTTAGTATTCACTACGAAATGATCAAAATGATGTTTATATCATTAATTTAACCTCGAATAGATTTTATGTTAATTTTGGAATTAAGGTTTGTCAGTTATTGAGCTCGATCAAGTGATTATAAATTATGAAATTTGTACGTTATGTAATTTTTTTTTAATTTATATTCACTACGAAATGATCAAAATGCATAAGTAAGTAGAGTATTAGATTAGTTCCAAAAAAAAAAAAAAAATAGTAGAGTATTAGATTAAATGTTTATGCAGAGTACCAAAAATTTAGTGAATTGACCACCACTTGATCATGAGATGCATAAGTATGTAGAGTATTGTATATTCAATAAACTAAGACCACTAGGCACTAGCAGCAGCCCTTCATGACCTGTTTAACATCTATGATTTTTCAAAGTCAGGTTTCATATTGTATTATTCAAACTTTGAATCATTCAATAAAAGGGACGTTTCCTATGACAAAAAGTTAATTGTCTTTACAAAAAACAGACCTCCATCCATTAAAAATAACAAGGAATGTCTTCAAATTTTCCTATTATATAAGTCTGGGTTTGTTAGCTGTCTTTATCTTTATAAATAAAAAAAGAAATTTCATTGTCATCACTTCCTAAATGACAAGAATTGTTAAAGACCTTTACACAAGATACAAAACCATTAGCATCTACTGACGCTGTGACGCATAATGAATATATTTCAATTGATAATTGCCAATTTTATAATATTGATCAACAAGTAATTATTAAAGTTGTTCATAGGTTGTTGTAGTTGTTAGCATCTAATAATGAATATATTCCTTATATAATTGGCCAATTTTATAATACTTATCATCAAGTAATTATTAAACTTGTTCACATATTCTTGTATTTGTTCACATGCTCTTGTATTTGAATAAATGAAAAGAAGATTTTTCAGCCAATGTTCTACTGTAATTATATGCACATTTAGTGATTTGTTGAAATGAAAATTAGCAAACAAAATATCACTTCATGCATGATCTTGTGGTTTTGAGTTTATGTTGAGGTTTTATTTCAACCAATTCCAGTTATGGCTGGATCGATTCAGGTTAGGTTGTATCTCTAATGGGTAGATCTGGTTAATTAAAAGAGTTTGCTTAGAACAAAGCGGGTCAGAAACTTAATACATCAAACTTAATAAATCATTTTATACGTAAAATTGGGATTATTGATGTACAAATACACTTTTCTTAATCGTAGCCACACTAGTATCTATAAAATTCTAAATTTTTTTACAAAAGAATGTTTCGGGTTGACCCGTATGAAGCCTGTTTCAGCCCTAACCCATTACACAACGCATTTTCACCTCTATAGTATACCATATATTTACGTTGATATTCTAAGCCTAGGAGTGAACATATATGCTTCTGGTCAGATATTACCTACGATCAGTGTTTCATGTGCAGAGGCTCAAAGTGTGAATGATGTTGGAACTTCTCAACTCATGTTGGCACTTTTCTTGATCCACAATTTCTGACTTTGCTATGATCTTATTGCTGGTCAACCACTTTTTGCTGCAAGGAACTTTACAAAAGATAGAAAAACAGATTAGCGAATGACGCACATATGCAATGACTAATCAATGAAATTGATTATATACTTGTTCACATGTTCTCTTATTTGACTAAATAGAAGACTATTTAGCCAATGTTCTGCTGTAACTGCAGATTAACCAAGAAATTATCACATCAAGATTTTGTGCTCTTATGGTTTTCACTTCATTTTTATTAAATCTAGTTATTTTCCCAAAAATAAATCCTTGATGGTCACTAATCATCAATACTAGACTTGAGTTTGTTAATTAATTCATGTGTTGGTAACTGACAAGGGTTCATTATAATCAATAAATGTATATAACTATGCATGTAATGTGTTTGATGAAATTTGCCAGTGTCACTGAAATAGTGAAATTGTTCTAAAATTCGGAAACCACGTGTTTTGGACCACTTGACGAAACGTATTGCTCTATCACTTTATGTATATGAGTAAACCTCAGAGATTCTATGTTAATTTTGGAATTGAGGTTTGTCCGTATCAGCTTGTTCAACTCGTTAATAATGAAACTTGTAAGTTATGTTGAATTTGTGATCTAACATCCACTACTAATATGGTCATTTGGTGGCACACAATTCTAGTTGCAAAAGTATGTAGAGTATTAGATTAAAGTATTATGTATGGTATAAGTTACTATTATAAGGATCACCTAAAAAATAAATAAAGACAGCAGCCCTTGAAGACCTGTTTAATCATATTATAAGTTGATGTTTGTTTGTTTTTTTTCTTTATCATTTTCAAACGTTAAATTATTTAATAAAAGGAAGTTTCCTATATGCTGTAGACAATTTGTGTAACCTTAATACTACGTCAAAAAGTCATTAGTCTACTACAATAATAATGCAACTACCACACTTGACAATTACTAGTAGTAGTTTATAAGTTTTCTTTTAACTAAAATATGTTTATTTAGTGGATGTTAAAAGGCATACCAATCCATCTAAATTCTCAAATCTATCAAGTGGTTCACGACACCAATGTCAACAAAGTTGATGAAATGCTAAGTGTGGGACAAAGTTCAGTAGTAGACTAGAAGATAAAGGAGTGTACAGTAATAGTCATAGACTAGTAGGATAATAGCATACAGACTTTGATGGTCCTGAAAAAACACACATGGGATGTCACCAAGTACCAACACATTAGAGTAATAAAACATTAAACTTCCTGAGGGTGCAGACGAAGGGTGGAGCTATTAAGGGACCGGGAAAGGTCTCGCCCCCTAGGCCTAAGCCCGTTAGTGTATTTTTTTCGTGATTTCATGTGTATTTCTGGGGGAAAAATTATTATGGGCCATCCCATTTAATGTATTTCCTGAAGAAAAAAAAAATTGTTTCGGCCCTCCCATGAATAACTTTCTAGCTCCGCGCAGACCATAATCTTCGGGTTAATGAGTCTCACGCCTAACGCGATTATATTAGTCACAAAGGTTCACAAAACGTCACACAAAAGAAATAGTAACATTCACTTGATGCCAAAAAATGAAACATATACTACGTACTATGACTAGCTTATCACACCGGCCAACTGCAACCATTTGTGCCGTATGAACTTTTCCATCGTCATCCAACTGATCACAGAAAGTGGCTCACTGCTACCAATCATGGACATCACCACAAGATGCTCATCCAGTGTAAGACCACGTAATATTTCATATGAGTTGCTATTTTGTCCATAATGCCAATCACATACTGAATTCTTTTGCCACTAGGCACTAGCAGCAGCCTTTAACGACCAATTTAACATCTATGACAATTTGGTGAGAAGGTGCCATCATGTTTGTTGTTTTGTTATTTTTTCCTTTTTTTTTTAATTATCTTCTGGAACTTTGGATTGTTTATCTACATGTAAAATGCTTCGTATTGTCAATACTAATTTTGTCGCAAGTTTTATCTTCTTGAACTTTAAAGTATTTATGTACATTTATTTGTAAAATGTAATTTTTTTTTTCATGTTGCAGCCTCAAAAAATTAGATATAAGCAATGGACTATTACTCTCTGGGGTTAGTTATCCACACCCTTCAAAGGGAGAGTATCCAATCATTGGATGCATCATCGGCTTGTACGATGTGCACCGCGGGTTGTATGGTTTGATCAAAACCTATTAATGTGATAATATAGGGAGGGTTTGTATAACATAGCCCTTACTCTCTTTACTTGAAAGTTGAAGAGACAACCCACCATCATCTTTTATGGTCAACTATACTCGCTTTGATGTCTCTTTTGTCTAAAACACACTGTCCCCCTTCATTAGTTGATAGTTCATACTAAATATCTCATTTATGCATATATTTTGTTGTGTTCGAGATTATTCATGTGTAATATTTAAAGGAGTATTGTAGGTTTTTTTTCTTTCTTTCTAATTTATCATTCAGTTTTATTTGTATAACCAAAAAAGTACTATAAGCATCTTTCATAAACTAGCGTCAAAGATTTTGATATTTTCAAAGTAATACGGAGTAAAGTTGAAAACCATTTGGTTTTAACTTTTTACCATTTGCAAGAGTAACTACTAGCTAGTATAACAAATAACGGAATATAGTCTTGTTTTATTAACAGAATAAAAATATGCAAAGATATATAGATACTCATCCACCCACAACCACATATCATGCTAAACACATTCATATCACCACTAGCAACCTCATTCCTTTTTGACTATTGACTACCAGTCCACCTCTTCCAGATCTCGTGAGTTTGTAAGCCAAATTTCGCCCTCTTTTAATTCACTTTTTGATAAAGATAGAAACATGATGTTTTCATCAGACGAATTTGATCACCTAAAAATACCCCTTGAAAATATCCTGACAGCCACCAACAACTTTGCCGACGAAAATTTATGGGGAGAAGCTAATTTTGGAAATGGTTACAGGGGACAGCTCTTGTGGTCCGGTGAGTTAATTGAAATCGATGCTCGGAGGGTTAATAAAGAGGAATGGGATGATGGAGTAGAACAAAAGTTTTGGACGGAGATCTCCATGCTATCTACTATCAAGCATAAAAATGTGGTTTCTCTTGTTGGGTTTTGTGATGAGAATGATGAGAAAATCATCATTACGAGGGGTGAGACCAGGGGAAGTCTTGGTAACTATCTAAGTGACCCGACGTTGTTGACATGGGTGCGACGATTGGAGATATCTGTCGGTGTTGCGCATGCGTTGAGCTACATTCATTATGATGAGTCACACGATTTCAGCGTAATACACCGGTTCATTACCAGTGCCACAGTTCTATTAAATGATGACTGGGAACCCAAGTTATCTTGTTTTGAATGTTCCATGAAGATTGAAGCATCTAAAAGGCACAATTCATTTCATACTAATGAACTTGAGTATGTGGAAGGGTATGGAGACCCAACATATATTGAGACTAAAAGTGTGAACCACAAGTCAGATATTTACTCCTTTGGGATAGTATTATTTAAACTACTGTGTGGTAGGGAATCAATAATTGACAGCGATAATAACAAGTATTTGGCTCCTCTGGCCATTACCCATTATAGAGAGAAAAGACTCGATGGAATAATTGATTGGGACCTGTGGAATCAAATGGACTCGCAGTCATTCGACATTTTCTCGGAAACAGCATATGAGTGCTTGAATGAAGAACGATCGCAGCGCCCAAATATTGATGAGATTGTCACAAGACTTGAGAAAGCGTTGGAACTTCAACTGGAACATCAAAATGAGGTAATAAAACTCCTAGTACCTGATTAGCCTCTGATCAGTTTCACAATTAGGCCATTCGACTTGCACAGATTATCCTGAATCAAAGAGTATAATATCATGCTCATGCTCTGTTTAACACACTTATAGTCTCATTTAGAGTTTTAACTCTTAAGAACTATTCTAAGATTAAAGCATATATAACTGTCCAAATATTCAACTTTCTGATGTCCTACCAACATGTAATTGCTCTGAAAAACAGCATACAAACCTTTAAAAGTATCTAATTGCCAATCGCTGTAAAAAAAACAACGTACAAACATGTAATTGCTGTAAAAATCTGGGTCGGAACAGCATATAAAAGCTGCAATTGCTGTAAAAAACAACATACAAATATGTAATTGCTTTTAAAAAAAAGTCCATGTAATTGCTGCAAAAACTTGTTTCCAAACAGCCATGTCAAGGCTATGTCAAAACAACATATAATAAAAACTGTTAAAACAGCATATAAGCATGTCCAAACAGCCCATTTTTCTGCTGTCCAAATAGCATATATAGAAAGTGTTTAAAACACGATAAATTTTTTTTCATGTCAACCCTGTTGGTCTAATGTCTACTCGAGCTAATGAGTAGTTCAAAGACACGAGCTTAATGTGCGGTCCAAAGATCCGGCGGATGGAAGACAAAAGCTTCCAAGCATATGGAAGTTTACAATTCTAGTCTAATTAGGATTCCTTATTGGTTAAGGACTATCTAGCTTTATTAGAATTGTAGTAGGATTAGAAAGCAAATTCTAACACCTATATAAACAAACCGAGCTGTGGTTTGTATGTGTGCATTCAATATCAGTTTTTGTAAGCAAATACTTTTCTGATTAATTGGAGAGCTTATTCAAAGAAACATTGTGTGTTCCAGTTTTATTGTTTGTTTAGTTGCTGTGCATACTTTCTGTTTGAGAACCGATCAGATTGGGTCTTGAATTGGTATCAAGAGCAGGTTCAAGAGTGGTCGATCACAGCACCAGGTTCAAGAGTGGTCGATCACAGCAGCAGGTTCAACCAAGGTCGATCACAGCAGGAGGTTCCAACCAGTCGATCACCAGGTTCCAACCAGTCGATCACCAGGTTCCAACCAATCGATCACCAGGCCCCAACCAGTCGATCACAGAAGATTTAAGGGTTTCCAAAGTCGATCACTAAAGGGTTTCCAAAGTCGATCACAGAAGGTTTCCAAGAAAGTCTAACGCAAGTCGACTAAAGGGTTTCCAAGAAGTTGATAAAGTTTAAAACTTTACACTTGGTTTACTTAGGCAAGAAGTAAAACAAGCTTGTTCTAGGGCTGGAAGATAATCCAACTACACCGGTAACTTACAAAAGGCGTTCAAGAAGGATGGTGCAAGGCGAGTCGAGTCAACCACCTATTGAACATACTAAACGGCTCTTCAATGTCCAATGTTAACAAGCACGAATTATAACATATGGGCAATAAGAGTTAAAGCGGTATTCGAGTCCATGGAATACTCGATGCACTGGAACAGGGAAGGAACACAAGTAGTTGCTAAGCAAGATCACATGGCGGTTGCATTACTTTTCCAGCGATTCGGAAGAACTTGTTTTCAAGTTTCACAATTCAACACACAAAGAAACTGGGAGCTTTGAAGACCGGTGTGTGGGTGTTGAACGGGTTCGAGATGCGAGGTTGCAAACCTGGAGACGGAATTGAATCTTTAAAGATGAAAGTCAACGAATCAATCGATGACTTTGCGGCTAGGTTGGGCAAAATTGTAACGAAGTCAATGGCTTGGGAACAATTTATGAAGACAAGAAACTTGTTAAGAAGCTACTTGCATCCGTTCGGATAGGTATGTTGCAATTGTTGCCTCAATAGAACAATTTGTCGACTTGAATACTATGTCTTTTCAAGAAGCAATTGGAAGGTTGAAAGCTTTTGAAGGAAGAATGAAGGGTGTTGACACCACTCAAGATCAAGGCATGTTGATGTTCGGAAGGGTGAAAGATATGATAAGAAAGGTCGAGGAAGGAATTCCTCCGGTGGGCAGTAAAGGTCAAAACTTTTCTTCTCAAAACAAATCTCATGATAGTGGTCAAGCTAATAACCACAACCGTAACAACTCCGGAGCAATCACAGAGCAAAAGAAGAACAAAAGTCGAGATCTTTCAAAGATTCAATGCTTCGGATGTGATGAATATGGTCACTTTGCTTCTAAGCGCCTGAACGAAGTGAATGTAAGCAAAAGCATGAATCAAACCTTTGCAAACGGAGGATGATGATGACTCGACACTTTTTATGATGAAAAGCGTTCAAGAAGTAGTTTTCTTGAATGAAGAAAAGATTATCCCAAACCAATTGAATACTAAGCCAAACGAGGAAGATACTTGGTATTTGGATAATGGAGCAAGTAATCACATGACGGGATCCGAGAATACTTTTCGAGTTGAATGAGAATATCTCCGCGAGTGAAGTTTGGTGATAACTCCTACATCGAGATAAAAGGAAGGGTTCGATAATAATTGAAGGGAAAACGGAGAACAACGGTTAATAATCGGAGTCTATTACCTACCCGAGCTAAAAGCAACATAATTAGTCTTGGGCAAGCTCAAGGCGGATGTGATATTCGTATGAAAGGTAACCTTCTTACTATGCGTGACTCGGATGGCAAGCTTCTAATGAAGGTTCCTAGAACAAGTAATAGACTTTACAAGATTAAGCTCCAAGTTGGAAGTTCGTGTGTCTCAAAGCAAAGATGGAAGATGATGCTTGGTTATGGCATGCTAGGATGGGTCACATTAATTTCGAGACGATGGAATTAATGGCAAGGAAGGGCATGGTTGAAAAGTTGCCAATAATTCATCTATGTGGACCAATTTCTCCACCATCCATAGCACGAAACAGTGAATATCTTGGCATTGAAGTAAAGCAAGAGGATTCGAGTATCTCAATAAGTCAAGAAAGCTATGCAAAGAAGATCTTGAAAGATGTTGGGATGCATGAAGCGAATTCTACTCAATATCCATTAGAACCTGGAATGAAGTTAAGCTTGGATAAGGAAGGAAAACCAGTTGATGCAACTTTGTATAGACGACGAGTTGGCTGTCTAAGGTATTTACTACACACTCGACCTGATTTATCTTATTCGGTTGGTTTGGTTAGTCGTTATATGCAAGAACCAAAAGAATCACATATGGCAGTTGTGAAACAAATACTAAGGTATATCCAAGGTAGTTTGAATTTTGGAATCGATACAACCAAGAGAAGACCAAGGAGTTAGTGGGGTTTAGTGATAGTAGTTATGCTATGGACCAAGATGATGGTCAAGCACAACCGGGCATGTATTTTATCTAGGTAAATCACCTATCACTTGGTGCTCACAAAAGCAAAACACGGTGGCTCTATCGTCTTGTGAAGCCGAGTTCATGGCTGCAACTTCACCCGCGTGTCAAGGGATATGGTTACGTGGATTGTTGAGTGAAATAACCGGAATGGAAGAAAGAGTGGTGGTCTTATTTGTTGACAACAAATCGGCTATTACACTTATGAAAATCCGTCTTTCACGGGAGAAGCAAGCATATAAACACACGTTATCATTTTATCCGAGAGTGTGTTGAAAGAGACCAAGTACAAGTTGAGTTTGTAAGAGGTGAGTTACAACGTCTTGATATTACGAAAGCTCTCGCAAGGATTAAGTTCAAGGAAATGCAAGAGTTACTTGAGTTGAAGACCTCCTTATCTCGAGTCGAAATTAGGGGGTGATTGTTGGTCTAATGTCTACTCGAGCTAATGAGTAGTTCAAAAGACACGAGCTTAATGTGCAGTCCAAAGATCCGAGCAGATGGAAGACAAAACAGTTTCCAAGCATATGGAAGTTTACAATTCTAGTCTAATTAGGATTCCTTATTGGTTAAGGACTATCTAGCTTTATTAGAATTGTAGTAGGATTAGAAAGAAAATTCTAACACCTATATAAACAAACCGAGCTGTGGTTTGTATGTGTGCATTCAATATCAGTTTTTGTAAGCAAATACTTTTCTGATTAATTGGAGAGCTTATTCCAAGAAACATTGTGTGTTCCAGTTTTATTGTTTGTTTAGTTGCTGTGCATACTTTCTGTTTGAGAACCGATCAGGTGTGGGTCTTGAAACCCAGCCTGACAGTCTGACACACACTGAAGTTAATGTAAGAGATTAAACACAACATTAATATCCCATAAGCACCATGAAACACCAAAAACCGACATGTTGTAAAGGCGAAAAAGGAAGCTAAATGATGGCCAATAAACAAAACATCACGAAAACGAAACAACTACCTTCTCAATATAGCCCATAATAATACTTTTGACCTTGGTTATCTTAATATGAT
Organism: Chrysanthemum lavandulifolium; assembly: GCA_022545495.1. Classification (NCBI taxonomy): domain Eukaryota; kingdom Viridiplantae; phylum Streptophyta; class Magnoliopsida; order Asterales; family Asteraceae; genus Chrysanthemum; species Chrysanthemum lavandulifolium. The sequence goes on from CM040240.1 coordinate 294,066,111, forward strand.
CCCTTGGCCTCTTTATTCCACCTAACAGAGGCATAAACGGAAAAGATAAGACGCGTATTAGTTTCAGAAAAGAATACTCAACGAAATAAGATTTGATATCTACACTCAACACGCCCCCGAACTCCTTATCAATATTGTATGCAAGCAATGGGTAACAACCTTTTGGGATAGCTAATCTGCTTTGAAAGTTGAAACAATGCTATGGGTCAAATGGGTAACAACCTTCTAATTTCAGCGTTTATTCTTTTACTGTATCATATAAGCACTTATCAGTTGACTTTTTGGGATTACTGATCTGCTTTGAAACATTACCTTGCCACTTTTCAAGGCTTTCCATATAGTCCTTCAATTGGTCCCCTTCTCATACGCTTTGGAATGAATGCAGCAATAGCATAATCATTTGATTTCAAAAAGTCTACAGAAAGATTACTCAAACTAAACAGATTTCGATATTTCGCTACAAGATAAGATGGCAAAGGAAAAAACCATCGTTTTTTCTAAATACCACTTAATGAACTTATCTTATGTAGTTAACCACAAGACAAAAACACATCTTTGAATGCAATGAGGGAACCAAACAAGACAATTCCCATAAAAACTGCATCATTTAGACAAAGTATCGCCCATGTACGTAGTCCATACTTACACCTTCTGATTCAGGACCAATGCTAAAAAAACACCTTAGGAGCAAATATGACTACATTAACCAAGACCAGATATCAAAATGAAGTCACTCACCAAAACAATAAAACTTAATAAGACCATTCACTTCCTAAACTTCTAAAGAATGTTATATAAATTACTATCCACAAACGTAATAACTGCTATAAACTACAAGATATTATACCTAACATGTCTTAGACATGGTTCAGGAATTTTATCAAACACTTTGTACGCATAATTAAACTCCTTTTTTTCTAACTCACATTTTAACTTGACTATTTTACAGATAATGAAAGAATTTGCTCACCTCAGAATCCCCCTTGAAAATATCCTATCTGCCACCAACAACTTTGCTCACGGAAATGTCATCGGCAGAGTTAGATTTGGAAATTCTTACAATGGACAGCTCTTGTGGTCCGGTGAGTTGATTGAAATCGATGCTCACAGATTTAATAAAGAAAGGGATGATAAAATTGAACAGATGTTTTGGACGGAGATTTTGATGCTGTCAAGTCTCAAGCATAAAAATGTGGTTTCTCTTGTCGGGTTTTGTGATGAGAATGATGAGAAGATCATCATTATCAAGCTTGAGACCAGGGGATATCTAGATAACTATCTAAGTGACCCGATGTTGTTGACATGGGTGCGACGATTGGAGATATGTGTCGGTATCGCGCAAGCATTGAGCTACATTCATTATGACGAGTCACGCTATTTCAGCGTAATACACCAGCTCATTAGCAGTAGCAGAGTTCTATTAAATGTTGAATGGGAACCCAAGTTATCTGATTTTCGATGTTCCATCAAGATTAAAGCATCTGAAAGGCACCATTCATTTCATACTATTTATCCTTTATATGTGAATGGGTATGGAGACCCAACATATATTGAGACTAAAAGTGTGAACCACAAGTCAGATATCTACTCCTTTGGGATTGTATTGTTTGAACTACTTTGTGGTAGGCAATCAATAAGTGAGCATCAAGATAATAAGTATTTGGGTCCAATGGCTATTTTCCATTATAAAAGGAAAATACTAGATGAAGTAATTGATCCGGTTCTTTGGAAACAAATGGATCCGCAATCATTGAACGTTTTCACGAAGATAGCATATGACTGCTTGAATGAAGAAAGATCTCGACGTCCGGATATAAGTGAGGTTGTTACAAGACTTGAGAACGCGTTGGAACTTCAGTTGGAACGTGAAAATGTTGTAAGACGGTTTTTCCTCTATTTCTTTCTGTACATAATAACTACTCTGTGTTTATTAATGGTAACTTACTTATTACTGTATTTATGATGTTAAAGGAACACTCATTTGCTGCGGCCGAAGTTGAAGGCACAACATTTAGTCATGAGAAGGTAATTATCTTATTTTATTTAAACTCTTGTTGTAACTTACAACTTGTAAGTCACTGAAATTTATAAGAGAGAGGAAAAAAGTTAATGATATATTTTTCTTGTTAAATCTTATCTGCTCATTATACTCAAACGGTATTTGTCAAAACAAGAGAAAATTAAAGGATAAAGAAAGATATATGTTCAGATTTTGACAAGGGGAAGATCATATAAACGATAAACTTTACTAAGCCCAATGAGAAACATGCAACAAGTCATTTAAAGTGGGTGTTGTGTTCAGTTTATAACGTGATGACCGGGTAATTAGAGTGAAAAATTTAACATGTCACATATATATGGGTTACTTAAATTATATGGTCACTCTGCCTATATTGATATAAATCTTGAATTTTGGTTACAAATAAAAAGATATAGGTGTGAGGGCCGTAAGAACCACATAAGTAGGTGGAGGCTCAAAACAATTAAAATACATGTCGTATTAGTTATAGGATAATGATATGCAATGTGAAGACACGTGACCATTCATACAGACTAGGCAAGTACCCGTACATAACATCAAAATTTTATAACAGCAACTAATTATAGTTACGATATTGTGGTTAATTAAGTGTTTCGTATAACGTTTATGCATACAATGTAAAATAATTAAAATACTATTAAAGATGTAATATACGATAATTCAAATCGATCAAATTTAAATTTTAAAACAAAATATTAAACATAGCATTAAATTTTAAAACAACTAATCTTTTTAACATAAATATTATTACTTACTTTTTATGCATTTTAAGCATTTAAAAATACTTATTCACTCTTTATTTCTATCTCAGAAAACCAATCCACCCAGACGAAAATGATGTTGTATCAACTATTGTCAACTATAATACTCCCTATATATACTTTAATAATCTTCACCCCTGTTACACAGATTAGGTAAGCATATCGACATGATTATGTTTTATATGAATATTCTTTTACAATTATACTGCCCCAGTTGTGCTTTGATCTTTCTTCAACTATAATAGAATCTCTGAAAGATGTATTAACACCACCATGACTATCTCAAAATTAAAGGCCATTGAAAATGACTCACTTATAAAAGTATTCTTGAGAGTGATACACAAGATCTCGTATTATATGTACTTAGCTTCTCACCATTTTGTCTCTTTATTAAATGTTTTAATTGATCAGTTAACCTTGGTAATGCACACTTGTTAATCTGCAAACTTGGTAATGTTGTCTTGTTTGGTACATATAGGTATCGGTGACCTCCATATGTACACAAGTTGAATCCAATGTCAGCAAAAACACCAAGTCTTTCCTCAAAGATCTTTCTCACTTAAAACTCAGCTTTCAAGATATAGAATCAGCAACCAACAATTTTGATGAAGAAAATATTAACAAAGATGAAATGACTTTCAGAGGTCGTCTATGGCGTTTCGAACAGTTCATCGATATCTTTGGAAAGGTTTACCAATCTGATTCTGAAAAAGACGAGAGCAAAATGTTCTGGGTGGAGCTTACGATGCTTTCGAGTCTTAAACATAAGAATCTAGTGTCTCTTATTGGGTTTAATGATGGGGAGAAGGGTAAGACTATCATATATAAGAGGGAGGCCAACGGAAGTCTCGAAAAATATCTAGTGACGAGACCCTTACATGGATGCAAAGGTTGAAGATATGTCTGGGTGTTGCAAATGCATTGAGTTACATCCATTATGATGTTGGCCGTGATTTTAGTGTTATACATTGCAACATCAAGAGCTCAAAAATTTTACTAGATGACAAATGGGAGCCCAAGTTATCTGGTTTTCAGCTTTCGTTGAAAAATACAGTAGCTCGGAGGCACCGTCTTCTTCTTACTCGTGATATTATCAAAAATGAATACATGGACCCAAAATACGAAAAGACTGGTGGAGTTACCCACAAGTCAGATGTTTATTCATTCGGTGTTGTATTATTAGAAGTCTTGTGCGGAAGGAGTGCAGACAAAGATGGAGACGAAGACGAAAATGAAAATGAAAATGAAAATGTAGATGAGTTAGGAGAGGGGTTTTTAAGTCAAGTGGCTAAATCTCATTTGGACGAAATGATCATGCCGCATTTACGAAAGCAGATGGACGAAGAAGCATTAAAAATCTTCTCAGAAACAGCATATTGCTGCATAAAAAAGGAAAGAGCAGATCGTCCATACATAAGTCAGGTTGTCAAAGGACTTGAGAAAGCGTTGAAACTTCAATCAATGTATGAAAATCCGGTAAGAAAATCAACCTTCTTATCAGCTTTATATGATAATAACTGTTATAATTATCTACTAATCTCCTATTCTTTTGCAAATATTATTTTAGGAACTTCCAAGGAGTGCAGTTGACAGTGCATCATCCAATCATCTGAGGGTAATTTACTTCTTTATAGTTTTAGTTTGAAGCTGGTCATCCTAATTAATAAACAAAAAAGTAAATTACATGAATGGTCTTATGTGGTTAGGGGCTTTTTACACGTTACATTTGATCCCTATTACCTAATCCTGGCATTCTAAAATGATAAACGACCGTGAACAAATTTATTGATAGGGACAGAAATCAAAACACCATCTATAAATTTATTGAGAAGACCAGACCAACTCCATACCACACGATCAACACCCAGAAACCAGAAACCAAAACACCATCTGCACCAACTACCATGGACCTGCACACTAGTGACAAATCACAAATCATTTGGAAGCATAAAAGAGTAACTGATACAGAAGCTAACGGAATCCATTGGCTGAGAATAAAGTGTTGTTGTGTAACTTTTTTCTATTAACATCACAATTAGTACAGTTGTGAATCTTTTTTCATTCAATAATTTATTTAAGTACGTTGTTGTATTTTGAATGTCCACAATGTTGCAGTTGAAGAACTTGGAACACTTGAAGATTGAACTTAACGATATTGAGATGGCAACAGAGAAGTTTGCCGACAAATATTGCATTGGGTCAGGCGGATATGGTAAGGTATACAAGGCACAACTCGAACATTTTGATAGCAGTATATCTTCGTCGATAGATGGGGTGAATAAATGTGATCTTCCCAAGAAATGTAGCACGGTAGCCATAAAACGGATTCACAATCGAGAAGGAGAACAAGGGTTCATTGTAGAAATTGAGATTCTGACTAGCTGTAAACATGAGAATATAATCTCTCTTCTTGGCTTTTGTGATGAAGATCCTGATCACATGATCCTTGTCTATGAGCTTGCTTCTAACGGGAGTCTTGAGGATTATATGGGAAACAGTGAAAAAATGACTAATCTTACTTGGATGCAACGCTTGAAAATATGTCTTGGTATCGCACATGGCTTGAATTACATTCACACCAACACAGATCAAGACAAACAAAAGATAATACACCGTGACATCAAGAGCGCGAATATTCTATTGGGTGAAAATTGGGAGGCGAGGATTGCTGATTTTGGGCTCTCCAAAATCCACCCAGCAGATCAAGAAGCGAGCACTCTTAATACCAATATGATTGCAGGTACAGATATGTATTTGGATCCAGAATATCAAAAGTCTGGGAGATTAAATAAAAAATCAGACATTTACTCTTTTGGAGTAGTGTTACTTGAGATCTTGACTGGGAGGTTGGCCCATGATCGTATTTTCACTGACGTCAATGAGAATGGGATTGCACCCATTGCAAGAGATCATTTTGAGAAGGGACCGCTAATGGAAATTATTGATCACAAAATCAAGGAAGAAACCATTGAACACGTCTTTTCCCTAAGTAAAGGACCCAATAAAGAGTCTTTGGACATATTTTCAAAAATCGCTTTTCGATGTCTAGCAGAAACTCAAGCTGAACGTCCATCAATAGATGTTGTCATCAACGAACTCAAAAAAGCATTAAACTTTCAGGTAAGCAATGGGTTTAAAATATAACTTTATAATTTCCTCATTTATTCTTCATTATACTTTAAAGGAGTTTCAGATGCCAAATTGTTCAGTTATATTTTACTTATCAAATCGACTGATTGTCCGATGATTCGCAGGAGAACCACAAGGACAGCCTCAAACTGTCACTTCAAGACATAAAGTTGGCCACAAAAACTTTCAATCAAGAAAATCTCATTGGACATGGAGATTTTGGGAGTGTGTACAAGGGTCACACTCATGGTCATAACTTCATTGCTGCAAAGCAGTTGGGTAGGAAATCTGCTGAAGGAGAAGCTGAATTTGTAACAGAGCTTGAAATCCTTATGGAGTATAAACATGAAAATGTAATTGGTCTTGTAGGCTACTGTGATGAAGAGGATGAGAAAATTATTGTCTATGAGTATGCATCAAGAGGAAGTCTTGATAAGTACTTGAGCGATGATAGTCTTACGTGGGTGATGCGGCTTAAAATATGCATCGATATTGCAGTCGGGTTGGAGTTTCTTCATGGAACTGTTTCAAGCCCAGAAATGGTTATACATAGGGACATCAGCAGCAGCAATATTCTACTGCTTGATGATTGGAAAGCAAAAATTAGTGATTTCGGGCTATCCTTAGTATGTCCAACAAATCAGGATGTACACTATGTCATCGACAATGTTAGAGGCACAATTGGCTATCGTGACCCACTATACTTGAAAACAGGCTTCTTAACCAAAGAGTCCGATATATTCTCGTTGGGTGCGGTCTTATTTGACATATTGTGTGGGAAACCATCATCCTTAAAATTAGATGACAGTATCTTTATTTACCCTTTTGGCTAAACAACACTATTATTTAGAAAAACTTGATGAGTTAGTGTTCGAGGGTATCAAAGAACAGTTGTGCGAGTCATATATCACCTTTACAAGGATTGCCCTTAAATGCTTACATCACAGGAGAGAAAGACGACCAGCAGCTGATGAAGTGGTCATACAACTCAAGAAAGCATTGGAATTTCAAGTAAGTTTCTATATTTTGACAAAATTGGCCAACTTGAGATTCATATATATCTAAACTATGACCTTTAATTGTGTTATAAACTGGAAGAAAGTAACTGTATAAAACATGAGTTTATTAATTGATTAATGTATATACAGGAGGATTATGAGAAATGGGAGCCCAAATTGCCTAAAGACTATAAAGAAATAATCCAGATGTCAAAGTGCCCAGAAATCTATTCTAGCCAAAAGAAAGAGGAACTTTACAACATTTTTTGTGAGGGAATCCTCCTTCAACAGGACAAAGTGGTAATCAGCTCATTCTCGCATCTCCTTTATTGGGTGTTTCCCGTTTCTATGTATCTTCTCCTTATTGAGAGATAATTCAAAATCACACATGCGTTTATATATCATACACACTGAGTCTGATTGCAATTCGTTTGTATAACAGTTGTTGTCATTTGTTGGTGATGGAGAAAGAAATGAAATGGTTTCAGCCACAATGTTTTCCTACATAAACAGTTGTCCATATGAGTGGAAATCTCTTCCAGAATCAAGGTTATTCTCTCTAACTCTCCACCTAAATTTGCCTGTTTTAAGTGATAAGCAAATATATGCATTATTGGTAGATGTATGTTATGCTTTTTAAGGGTTAAAGTATAAGGTTATTCTCTTTACCGTTTAATGGATGGCAAGTTGTTTATAGTAGCATAATATTATTATTAATTATATAATTATAATTATGATCAAATAGGATCAAACTTAAGAACCCCTTTGACTAAGTTCACATATTGCCCTTGTAATAGTGCTTATAAAAAACATATTTGAATCGTTTGGACTCTATTCTACTAGAACTGCTAATCTCAGGCACTAATCAACAAAGGAATAGTGCTTCATCTTTAGCTCTTTTACGTTTCAGACCTCTTCTCATCCGGTTAATAACAAGATTAGTCCAGCATATGTACATGCATATCAACAATGAGAACTCATGCTGTACATGACAAAATAGATTTTAATACTCACTATATGATTGAGAACTATACTTTTATAAACCTTCTAATAAGGTAGTTGAGGTTCGCCCCTGTTTTGGGTCCTCTGTTCTCATGACCATGAATTATAAATTTTGCTAGCATCTTGATAGTGTTTTTTATAATATTCCTTCCTTTATTTAAATAGGGATTTGTCTGGTACAATAAATTCAAAAGTAGAAGTGTATGGGAATAAAGGATATGACTAACTTAGACTTGAATATTTATAACTTGTGCAGGTTTGGGACAGTGGTGGAGATGTCAGATATTTCCAATTTGAACATCGAAATTAAGATAGACACTCGATTTTTATCTCCAGATGTTGTTTATGGGGCCTTCTTAGTCTTCAGAATTTGTGATTCAAGAATATTTTCTAGTAAACCGATGTGTGTTAACCTAAAGTATAGAAAGGGACTCGAAAGTCTACATGCATATTTTGCAACATGGAGAGACAAGGACTGGATGATGATTGAGTTGTACCAGTTCTTGAATCAGAATGAAGATCTCGTTTTTGAGTTTCTACTTGAGAGCTTTTCATCATACTATTGTGGAGAAAGTGCAGTTTATGTTGAAGGCATTGAATTTCGAGCAATTGACAAAGTAAGTTTGAAATTATATCCCTTGGTTCTATTTTATATTCTTTTGTTTATATTATATAAAGGGATTGGATGCATGCCAAAAAATAAAAATAAAAATAAACCATATTCTATGCTGCATAATTTTTCATGGTTTGTACACAGGTGAAACGTGAAGAAATCGGAAAATTGAAGGAAGTCCAACAAGTCTTGAAATCAAACTTCAATGTGGATCAGGTGCAACATTTGCCAAATAACTTTGAAGAAATATTCAAGATATGCAGAAACTATGATGAGTTCTTCTGGTTGGGCGAAGTCGGTGAAAAAAAACTACTCGTGCTTTCTGCAAAGGCAACTTTATACAAATGCTCTAATGTTGATCTCTTTACATTGAAACCATCAACTCTGTCCAGGTTTGCTTTTTTTTTTTTTTTTTTTTTTTTGAACTAACTTTTGTTACATCCTCCTTTAACCGGTAAACTTATTCTAATTGTACATTCGCTATGTCCTCATATGTGCTTACCCAAAGGCTTTGTGAAAAAATATATTTAATAATTCCAGGTCCAAATATTTGCTGTTTTCTAGTAACATATTAAGGATTTGTGACTAGGTGGCCGACAAAAGATTCACGTGTTGGATTTAGTTCTATTTAAATATACTTTGTTCTTCAGAAGTATGAATGTAATCATATAATATATCGTACATGCAGATTTCAAGTGGTGATTGAGCTTTTACCACAACAAGTATTTCATATCAATTGCACGATTAAAAGTCAAATGTTGTCACAAGATACAGAATACTTGTGTTACCTTGTGTTCAAGCTTTCAGAAAAATGCCAGGGGCTGCATTGTCCAGTAAAAGTACGAGACGTACTCCACAAAGAAAACAATGAGGCTGAATTTGTTTATTTTATAACCCCGAGCCCATTGAACATAAATGGTATCACTCGGGTTCCGAAACAAAGGGAAGATGGATGGATGGAGATTCAAGTGTGGAAATTTAACTCAACTCATGAATTCAAGGATGACACTCTTTCTATGAATATGAAATTTACAAGCCATGAAGGAACTATGTCTGGCCTCATTGTATGTGGCCTCGAGTTCCGACCAATGTTTTCTGGAAAGAGCGATGATATTCAAAGGCAAAGAGAAAAGAAGAAAAGGCTGCAAGATGAAGTTCCCAAACCCACACATACATTTAGCCTAAAAAAGACGAAAAGATGACAGAAGTATGTCCAATTTTGCTATGATTCTGCATGGTACTGCATCCCAGTCTACCTGATTTCACTCTGGTTATAGGGCTTTGCATCTGGTTTGTTATGTCTTATTCTACCGTGTTCCGTCTGATTCGCACTGGCTGTGCATTCGCATGGTTCTCTGCCTGATTCTACCATGTTCCGTCTGATTCTGTTTCGTCTACATATGCTTAATTTTGCTTGTGCATGTGTCTGCTACCCTGGTTCCATCTAGTATATTTTTCAATTCTATTTTGAGTTTTATTTGTCAACCTCTCAGTACATCTTAAAGTAGCATTTGTGAGTTTGAGGGGATGTTAGCTTAATACAGGTTTGTTTGCCCGTAATAGTTTTGTAAGTTTGTTTTCTATTTAATCTCAGTACTCTCATTTTTCGCTAACAAAATCAAGTTATGTAAATCTAATTTGTTATTGGTTAAATTCATTTCGGTAGGCCTTTGATGTCGGGCTATGAAGAGGATGTGACTACATTTCCTTGTACTGAAATAGCACAAGCCAAACCATAGTAGCAGTCCACTCTAGACTCACCAAGTCTGATTCAGAGTGGCCATCCAACAAGGCTTCATCAATGCAAACAGACATCTATCTAGACTAAGGGTATAGCAGCACATTCACCCGGTTTAGTCCAGCAATTAATATGACTAGAAACATTTTTAAAAACTGGATTGGAAAGGTATCGTCTAAACTTAAAAAAGTCCATGCACAAGCAATATCTAAAAATTAGTATTTTTGAAATTTCTTTCTTATCACTAAGGTTTTTTATTGAAACTAGTGAAAAGCATATAGTTATTCATCAACTTCTTCAAACTACCATCTTTACCAAAAGTTCTTTATAAAGGGGTGTTTGGGAGTGGTTACCTTTTTTGTTGTTTATTTTTATTTTGTTATTTTTTATTTTTTATTATTATTTTTTTTTTTGGAAAACACTTTTATGGTGATGGTTTTAAAAAGTCACATTTCTTAGACCATGCATAATGGAGTCATCACCACCCTCGATAGGCACTCTCCACGCGTGGTTTCCCATAACGGGTGTCTACCATCGCGCACGTTGAAGAGAATTTTGTGTTGGTTTGATGGTGAAGACCACCTAACAAAGGGCACTTATGTGCAAGCAGTGGCGGAACTTGGCCATTTATTTTGGGGGGGCCGAATTTATTTTGGGGGGGCCGAATCGAAGATTTATTTATAACCCCAACTAAATTACCCTTAAAACCTACAATATTTATATTAGGTGTCGTAAATTTTGGGGAGGCCGGGACCCTCCCCTGCCCTCATTAAGGTCCGCCCCTGTGTGCAAGGTAGAACATTGTAGAAAAGACTGCTTTCGGAAAAAATTCTGGTAAGACGTGCATTTATTATCATGACATTTTACTATAGTCAATCAAAATTCTCAAATCTATCCAATTTCACACAACATCAGCATACATATATATACTCACAAGAGTTTACTATCTTGACAGCAAAACCTACAAACTCACAATTTATCCGGATAAATATGATGCCGTTTGTTTTCTAGGATTTATGAGTACTTTACTTAAAAATAAATTTAATTTTAGTATCACAAAAATGAGAATACAATGGTGTCAAATAAAAATTCCTTATTATGTCCGAACAAAATACTAATGATACAATAACAAATGACGGAGAAACAAGAACTATAATCTTATTTTTATAATTTAGGAAATAAGGTTTAAATTTGGGACTTTTAAAAATGATCCCTTTGGGAAAAAAATTTTTGGTTTTAATGGGGAAAAAAAAAGATTTTTGGGGGCTTAAAAAAAAAATATTAATTGAACCTTGGTTGGGAAAGTTGGGCAAAATTTGAATAAAAGTTTCCCAAATGTTTTACCCTTAAGTTTTTATTTAACTCTTTGGGAAAAAAAATAATTTTCCAAATAAAAAGTTCCCTTTTCCCCCAAAAATTTAAAAAAAAAAAACCAAAAATTATTGGGTTAATTTAAAGAAATTTCGAAACAAAAACCCAAAACAATTTGATTCTTTAAAAAAAGGAAAAAACTTTTAAAAGCCCAAATTTAAAAAAAAAGTAAAACAAAAAGCTTAAAAATTTTTCCCAAAACAATAAAAAAAAGGTTAAAACCCCATAAAATATTTCCCTTAAAAATTTAATTGGCCTTCCAACTTGCAACAGAAAAATTAAATAAAAATTTTAAAAATAAAGGGAAAAGGTTTCCACTTTTCCAAAGGGTTTTTTAAAAAAATTTTTTTGAAATTTTAAAAAATTTTAAAAATTTTCCAAAAAAAGGGGCCCCAAAAGGGAAACAAACAAATTTAAAGTTTTCTAAAGCCAGGGGGTTTTAAAAACCCAAAAAAAGAATTAAACTAAAAAAAAGGGTTTTTGGGTCCAACTTTGAATTTTTTAAAAAAGTCAAAAAATTTCCCCAAAATTTTTTTCCCAATGGGTTTAAAAAAATTTTTAATTGGTTTTAAAGAGTAAAAAGGGTTTTTTAAAATCCAAAAGTTAAAAGGTTTAAAAAGGTAAACCCAGTCAACCCCTTCTCACCCCCAATGAAAACAACAGATTAAAATTTTCCAAAATAAAAAGGGGTTTTCCAAGATTGAATTTAAAAACAAAAAAAGGTTTTAAAAAAGGTTTTTAGCAAAAAAATTGTTTTGTTAAAAAATTCAAAACCAAAAAAAAAGGATTGGGGTTTTGGAAATCAAAGGTTTTTGCAATTTAATTTTAAAAATAAAGTTAAAATTTCAAAAATGGCCACTTTAAAGGGGGTTTGAAAGAAACTTTTGGCTTGCCTTTCCGGATTTTTGGAATTGTAAGAAAATTCACCGAAACCCAAAGGGGGAAAAGGAGGGAAACCGGGAAAAGGAATTTTAAATCGAATCAACAATTTCAGGTGAAAATTGATAAAAGGGGGAAAAATTTTGAACAAATTTAAAATTTCTCCCTCAAAGGGTTTTCCCCAATTTTCCCAAAAACAAGGAAAATTTTTTAAAAAATTTTAAAAACTTTTTAAAAGGGGTAAGGGGAAAAATAAAAACTTTTTTAAAGGTGAAGATATAATAAAGGTAAAACCAAAAGGGTAAAATTTTCAAAAAAAATTACCCAAACCAATTAAACAACCCCAATTAGAAAGACAAAAAAAAAATTGGCCAAAGATTAAAGGTTTTGGGATTAAATAGGACCCAATCCAAACCTTAAACTGCTAATTACAAAGAGCTTATTTACCCTAAACTAAGTAGATAATATCATTTGCTTAAAAAAAGCAATAAGAAGATAAGCTGTTTAGATAAGAAATTTTTCCCAAACTCCCCACATCACATGTCAAACAATTCAGTATACTAATAAATCCAACAGTCATATCACGGAAACAGTTGCGAATATTGAAAAATAGTCCCAAAAAACCGCACCTGGAAGTAAAAAGAGTGGGCAAAGAACTGAATTTATAAAGGGTCTGATATCATATCTATCAGTAAACCTTTCTTGTTTCGATCTATCCTATCTAATCTCTATTAGGTCAGCACACCTCCCAATCAGCTTATTTCACCCTCAAATAAGCACATAATCATGTACAGACACACAAACCTTATCCACTATATCAAAACACAATAAGGGGGTGTTTGGGATTACTATTTCAAACAGCTCATAAGTAGATGATCAGCTTATTTCACCCTAAGAAAACAGCTTATGTAATACCTGGAAATTCTAAAATTCACAAAAAGACCAAAATACCCTTATGATCAAAAACAAGAATAATTAAATAAACACAATACCAAATGAGCTATGTGAATTCAGAAAAACTTATAAGAAATATCACATATGATCCAAATAAACCTTGAATGACTTTGTAAAGTTAATTTTATAGATTATAATTTTATAAAATCAATTATGTATTTTATAATTAATAAAATATTATTTTAGTTTTATAAGATAATTTACTTAATTAAAGCCCAATATAAAGTTACTGAATTTAGAGACCATTTATTTTAAGTCCAATACATATTAAAGCCCACAAGAAAAATTGAAAAGTATATATATACATATATTCGGTTCATAATAATCCCTAAATACCGATTTTCATCAAACCGAGCCCAAAACCCTAAATAATTCGATTTCGGCTTCCAGAGCTTGAGACCATTTTTCTTGGACGAGATTTAAGGTGAAGAAGGTGAGAAAAATAGTGTTCAAGTTCCTAAGTTGCTGTTTTAGTCGTGGTGAGTTTTTGAGTGAATTAGGGTTTCAAGAGTGAGGTTTTGTGCTTCTTTTGTTCTAACGATCCAAGCTCATCAAGGGTATGTTTCTAATGTTTTTTCAGTCCTATAAGTCATATGGAACACATAAAATTAGCCATGCATGCTTAATAAGTCGTATAGAATTAATTGGAACTAAAACCCTGAAAACGATAAAATAACGAATGAGCTTATAATAATTTTTAAGACCATGAATTGATTTTTCCAGAAGCTATTACATGTTATAAGACCTGAATAAAATACATGTCCATGAATTCGAAGCTTGTGTGAATTGTCTTGAGTTTTATGGTTCGATTAAGCATGGAAAAAGGAAAGATTTAAAAAGGAACGATTAGGGTTTGCATGAACTAGGGTTTTCTTGTTATCATTAAGGGTAATAAATGAAGTAATAATGATGAGCTAATGATTGGTTTAACCTAGGTTTAGGGCTTGTACTTGAATTATGCAATATTCGGTTTTACATAAAAGTTTTGGGTTGGTTTTGTAAATTATGAAACTTAAAGGTTATTTTTGTAAACAGTAAAATAAGGGTACTAAACGTATAAAAATAAGTATGGGGGTTAAACGTGTAATTTTGGATACTTAGAGGGCCATTCGAATTGTATTTAACTTAAAGGGTATGTTTTGTAAATTCTAAAACCTTCGGGCTAAAAGTGTAAAATCTGATAATATAAGGTTAGGTCATATACTTAAAGATGTTAAGGGTGTAATATGTAATTCTGAGCAATTATGGGTCGACATGTGTAAATAAATTACGTAAGGACATGCATGAGTTTTGAGGTAACTTGGGTTTGTTTTCATGTACGTTCTAGGTCAAAGTATAAATCATTAAAAGGAGTAACATGTTAATTGAATGCGTATTAAGTAATATTAAAAGTATGGAAACCCTAGAACTTAAATAGGAAGTTGATTAGGGTTAAAAGCTAATTGTGCAAATTCGTTATTTCATGTAAGTTATAAAAGATTTTGTAAACTATTGTGAAAGAGAATCTAAAATCCGTCTTTGACATTTGTAAACCCTATACTTTGAAAGAGGATCATATAAGTCCTTAAATAAGATAATTATCATGTTAAGCCCTTAAGTTTACCGTTTGTCATTTGCAACCCATAAGTTTGGCTAAGTAATGATTAATACTCTAAAACATTGTAATTCCGTCCGTCACTAAAAATGAGAATAATCTGACACCACTAAAAGTATTAATGAGATTAATCCGTTATACTAATAAGTATTAAATATATCATAATCCGTGTAGATTCGTTGGAGGAGAAGCGACGCTATATCTTCATATTCGTTCATTCGTTTGCTTTCCTTTCATTTGCTTTAAGGTACGGATATTCGTCTTACTTTAAGACACTTGTGTTATCATACGATATTCCGACCTTTCAAAGAAGGTTCCGTATGATGTTCTTTTCGCTCGCTTTTCATCGTACTTATTAGGATTCCCAATGCCATTGCTATGAACCCTTTCCTGAATGTTTGATATGTTGTTTATCTGAATTTGTGTTCTAGTGAACTATGCAATATCTGATGTGAACTTATGTTAGGAATACTTTGATGTATACATTTGTTGAACCCTGCTATATTGGATTATGAACTTATGATTATGAACCTCTGCTTATGAACGTCTGTTTATGAATATATGATATGCCACTATGATATGAACTTATGATTTCGACTATCGAATATGAACCTTACGATATGAACTATCCGATATGATTCTCGCGACCTTAAGTTTGACTATGATCCGTGCTATATCCGAAACTGCTTGACTTAAGTTGGTTGACTATAACCAAATATTTAACTAGTCATGGGGTTCCATGTCCGTATCGTTGATGCACCTCGATATGACTCTAGGCGAGAGTGATGTTCGCCACGCCTCGGATGGTGAAGCATATTTTTGAATATGTAGGAAGGGGCGTATGGATGCATCCTAGATCCGATCATATCCGATATGTTATCCGGTGAAGGATGTCGTGTGCAATACGCTGCCTTCACAAAACTGGAGCTAGCTACTCCATGTATATTTATTTTCAAGTTACCGTTGAAGAAGAAAGATATTTTTGATATGATGTGTTTGGAATGTGCTTATGACGTATTTGTTTAAGTGATTATTAGTTGCCACGCTAGGATAGGATTAATATGTTGAAATGTGATCCGTATATCTGATATTATGATTTGTTATCGTTACGTGAATGTGTTAATCTGCGAGATTTAGGTGCTAGTGTATAATTGAGTATTTTGAAGGTTAATTATCTGTCTGCGTATGTGATCTGCTATGTTGAAACTCTGCTAAGGTTAGGATTTGATCTGAGAATTGTTTAGTTATTATGTCTGCCATGACTTGTCTGATTATTCCGCTGCTATACTATTGAATCAAGAGTATTAAATGTTGATTAATTGATTTGTATGAATGCCATGTTTATTTGTTTAGAAGTGTTTTCCGTTAGTCTCTAGATATTTCGTTGGCTTATACGTAATCTATTATTTTGGTATGCAATGTGTTTGGTTGTTCGATATGTTCGTGTTTGTGTCATTGATGTGCTCGTGATGTTAAACTGCTATGTGGTTGTTTGATTGTGATATTTGTGCTTCCGCAGAATCCTAAAGATCCTTCGTCATTATTTCATTTTGATTTAGTATTTGTATATTTATTCTGCTTTTAGCTTTTGTTTCGCTATATCCTGCTCACCTGGCTTTGTAAGCTCAGCCGCACTTTTCTTTTCCTGCGGCAGGTATTAAGCATTCAAGATGAGCTTATGGGATAGCTGATCTGGGTTGAGAGTAGAGTTGAGAGCAAGACTTTACCATAGAGATCTTAGATTTATTTTGGAAGATTAGTTATTTATGTTTTCTTTTTGGATATTTTGTAAAGGCTTCCGCTATTGTATAGTTTTTAAAGTTCTGATATGAAACCGTATTGTGATATCTTTACCCTTGTCGGGTCGGGGTGTTACAATTTATGGTATCGTAGATCTAGGTTTTAGGACCCTTAGAGCTTAGGCTATGACCGTGAGAAGTGGGTAGACATTAGGTTTCCGCCCTGCTCGGATATCTTCGATTCCTTCGATGGTCGCTCGATTTGACTTCGATATCCTTTTGCCTTCACCGATTGGCCCTCCTTTGTTCGCAGATCGAATTTTTTATTTTGTTTTTCGCCGTCCGCTTGTCGATCGTTAGATGGAGACTACCCGTGGAGTCGAAGAAGATGGTGCCGACCCTCGCTCTTTGTGACGATTCTGTCTTGCCGGAGAGGTTCGTGAAGCAGGAGCCACACTCGACTGCCGTGCTGTTGGAGGAAGTTGGATGGACCAACCAAAGGCGCAAAAGACGGAGACAAGATTCAACCGGTGGCTGCGAAGATTCATCTACTTCATATGATTTGGACGCGACGTATGTCACTCTGATTTGTTTGTCATGCGTTTCAAGACGGTTTGATATTCTGATAAGTGATTCTGACCTGTATTGCTTTTCTCTGATTTGTTCGGAACTCGGTGTGAATCGTGAAGTTTTATCGTTTAGCATTCTGGTATATCTTAGTTTTTGTTTCTGGATCGTCAGTAATAAGTCACGAGGAAGAAGAGGAAGAAGAGGAACACGAGGTGGATTCGGATTTGGAGTCTACGGCTACTAGTAGGTTCAATCCGACACAAGAATAGGAATTTCGTTTCTGATTAGTTACCCTCTTTATGAGAATTTTCTGACAGTTGATTTTGAGCTAGGTGCTTTTGTTTTTATTTTGACGTTTGAATCTCGGATTATTAAGTTTCATTTTGGGAGTTTGTCTTATGTCGACTTTGCAAATTTTGTTCGATATACGGAAATAAAGCAAAATTTTGAAAGTATAGTTCTTGTCTGTTGTTGCTTCGGCTAGATTCGTTAAGTTTCCGTTAGTCCTCATAAGTTTCGCTCGCTATTTATCTTCTTAGTGATGTTGTTTAATTATCATTGAATGAAGTATGACCATCATGATGGTATACTTATGTGTATCTGGTTTGTTATAGTATGTTACTTGCTATCCGAGTGTTATCTCAGATATGGTGTGTTTTGTTATGATATTAGCTATGTGTTTTGTCATGACCGAGACCGAATATAATGACAATAAGAACTTGTTATGTGATGCAAGTATTATGACGCCGATCAACGTAATAATACCGAGATCACATAATCGAACTTATTGAAGGTATACGACGTCGGGAAATGCCCATAGTTGATATGTGTATAGACTTTGACTTGTATCTCATTATTTGGTGCTTCACGCTCGCTTGAAATTCGCACTCTAATTGTGAGATTTTCACGATATCCGTTTCATATAAGTTTTGTACGCTTGGAATCCAAGTTGTTATGATCGCATGCGAACCTATAGATTGCTATGACCACCTTAACCTTATATGTCTCCCCATATTTCGCGACTATTGAGGCCGATAGGATTTATTTCGTCTATGCATATGATGTCCTCATCATCGATATCCGGATAAGTCGAATTTGTCGCTTGATTTTCTGCGCCTCATCTCGCTCTCCGCCATTATTCGATGAGTATATAATTATCTATTATAAGTATTTGAATATTGATTTGATTTACGAATAAGTATGAGTTCAAATATTCGATAAGAAATCCATTTGTTACGAGATAAGATTAACGCTCGATATATTCCTAGAAATTAAAACCGATTCGCTCTCCATTACGTTCGCTTTGTCCAATTTCGAGGACTAAATTTTCTTTTAGAGGAAGAATTGTAATACCTGGAAATTCTAAAATTCACAAAAAGACCAAAATACCCTTATGATCAAAAACAAGAATAATTAAATAAACACAATACCAAATGAGCTATGTGAATTCAGAAAAACTTATAAGAAATATCACATATGATCCAAATAAACCTTGAATGACTTTTTAAAGTTAATTTTATAGATTATAATTTTATAAATTCAATTATGTATTTTTATAATTAGCCGAAAATATTATTTTAGTTTTATAAGATAATTTACTTAATTAAAAGCCCAATATAAAGTTATAAAATTTAGAGACCATTTATTTTAAGTCCAATACATATTAAAGCCCACAAGAAAAATTGGAAAAGTATATATATACATATATTCGGTTCATAATAATCCCTAAATACCGATTTTCATCAAACCGACCCCAAAACCCTAAATAATTCGATTTCCAGTTTCCAGAGCTTGAGACCATTTTTCTTGGACGAGATTTAAGGTGAAGAAGGTGAGAAAAATAGTGTTCAAGTTCCTAAGTTGCTGTTTTAGTCGTGGTGAGTTTTTGAGTGAATTAGGGTTTCGCAAGTGAGGTTTTTGTGCTTCTTTTGTTCTAACGATCCAAGCTCATCAAGGGTATGTTTCTAATGTTGTTTTCAGTCCTATAAGTCATATGGAACACATAAAAATTAGCCATGCATGCTTAATAAGTCGTATAGAATTAATTGGAACTAAAACCCTAGAAAATGTATAAAATAACGAATGAGCTTATAATAATTTTTAAGACCATGAATTGATTTTTCCAGAAGCTATTATATGTTATAAGACCTGAATAAAATACATGTCCATGAATTCGAAGCTTGTGTGAATTGTCTTGAGTTTTATGGTTCGATTAAGCATGGAAAAAGGAAAGATTTAAAAAGGAACGATTAGGGTTTGCATGAACTAGGTTTTCTTGTTATCATTAAGGGTAATAAATGAAGTAATAATGATGAGCTAATGATTGGTTTAACCTAGGTTTAGGGCTTGTACTTGAATTATGCAATATTCGGTTTTACATAAAAGTTTTGGGTTGGTTTTGTAAATTATGAAACTTAAAGGTTATTTTGTAAACAAGAAAATAAGGGTACTAAACGTATAAAAATAAGTATGGGGTTAAACGTGTAATTTTGGATACTTAGAGGCCATTCAATTGTATTTAACTTAAAGGGTATGTTTTGTAAATTCTAAAACCTTCGGGCTAAAAGTGTAAAATCGATAATATAAGGTTAGGTCATATACTTAAAGATGTTAAGGGTGTAATATGTAATTTCGAGCAATTATGGGTCGACATGTAAATAAATTACGTAAGGACATGCATGAGTTTGAGGTAACTTGGGTTTGTTTTCATGTACGTTCTAGGTCAAAGTATAAATCATTAAAAGGAGTAACATGTTAATTGAATGCGATTAAGTAATATTAAAAGTATGGAAACCCTAGAACTTAAATAGGAAGTTGATTAGGTTAAAAGCTAATTGTGCAAATTCGTTATTTCATGTAAGTTATAAAAGATTTTGTAAACTATCGCGAAGAGAATCTAAAATCCGTCTTTGACATTTGTAAACCCTATACTTTGAAAGAGGATCATATAAGTCCTTAAATAAGATAATTATCATGTTAAGCCCTTAAGTTTACCGTTTGTCATTTGCAACCCATAAGTTTGGCTAAGTAATGATTAATACTCTAAAACATTGTAATTCCGTCATTACTAAAAATGAGAATAATCTGACACCACTAAAAGTATTAATGAGATTAATCCGTTATACTAATAAGTATTAAATATATCATAATCCGTGTAGATTCGTTGGAGGAGAAGCGACGCTATATCTTCATATTCGTTCATTCGTTTGCTTTCCTTTCATTTGCTTTAAGGTACGGATATTCTGTCTTACTTTAAGACACTTGTGTTATCATACAGATATTCTGACCTTTTCAGTAAAGGTTCCGTATGATGTTCTTTTCGTTCGCTTTTCTACTGTACTTATTAGGATTCCCAATGCCATTGCTATGAACCCTTTCCTGAATGTTTGATATGTTGTTTATCTGAATTTGTGTTCTAGTGAACTATGCAATATCTGATGTGAACTTATGTTAGGAATACTTTGATGTATACATTTGTTGAACCCTGCTATATTGGATTATGAACTTATGATTATGAACCTCTGCTTATGAACGTCTGTTTATGAATATATGATATGCCACTATGATATGAACTTATGATTTCTGACTATCTGAATATGAACCTTACGATATGAACTATCTGATATGATTCTGTGACCTTAAGTTTGACTATGATCTGTGCTATATCTGAAATCTGTTTGACTTAAGTTGGTTGACTATAACCAAATATTTAACTAGTCATGGGGGTTCCATGTCCGTATCAGTGATGCACCTCGATATGACTCTAGGGCGATGAGAGTGATGTTCGCCACGCTCTCGGATGGTGAAGCATATTTTGAATATGTAGGAAGGGCGATGGATGCATCCTAGATCCGATCTGTTATCCGATATGTTATCTGGTGAAGGATGTCGTGTGCAATACGCGTCTTCACAAAATCTGGGAGCTAGCTACTCCATGTATATTTATTTTCTGAAGTTACTGTTGAAGAAGAAAGATATTTTTGATATGATGTGTTTGTGAATGTGCTTATGACGTATTTGTTTAAGTGATTATTAGTTGCCACGCTAGGATAGGATTAATATGTTGAAATGTGATCCGTATATCTGATATTATGATTTGTTATTGTTACGTGAATGTGTTAATCTGCGAGATTTAGGTGCTAGTGTATAATTGAGTATTTTGAAGGTTAATTATCTCATGCTGTATGTGATCTCGCTATGTTGAAACTCTGCTAAGGTTAGGATTTGATCTGAGAATTGTTTAGTTATTATGTCTGCCATGACTTGTCTGATTATTCCGCTGCTATACTATTGAATCAAGAGTATTAAATGTTGATTAATTGATTTGTATGAATGCCATGTTTATTTGTTTAGAAGTGTTTTCCGTTAGTCTCTAGATATTTCGTTGGCTTATACGTAATCTATTATTTTGGTATGCAATGTGTTTGGTTGTTCTGATATGTTCGTGTTTGTGTCATTGATGTGCTCTGTGATGTTAAACTGTTATGTGGTTGTTTGGATTTCTGTATATTTGTGCTTCCGCAGAATCCTAAAGATCCTTCGTCATTATTTCATTTTGATTTAGTATTTGTATATTTATTCTGTTTTAGCTTTTGTTTCGTTATATCTGCTCTTTGGGCTTTGTAAGCTCACCAAGCACTTTTCTTTTCTGCGGTAGGTATTAAGCATTCAAGATGAGCTTATGGGATAGCTGATCTGGGTTGAGAGTAGAGTTGAGAGCAAGACTTTACCATAGAGATCTTAGATTTATTTTGGAAGATTAGTTATTTATGTTTTCTTTTTGGATATTTTGTAAAGGCTTCCGCTATTGTATAGTTTTTAAAGTTCTGATATGAAACCGTATTGTGATATCTTTACCCTTGTCGGGTCGGGGTGTTACAGCTTATTTCACCATAAGAGCAAATTTGTAATATTAAATTCACCAATACTAATCAGTTCAAAATAAGCAATCTCAACTAAAAAATGCTCATCTGTTAACAATCCCAATTCCCACATCAAGCAATTCACAATATTAATAAACACAACATTCATATCAGAGAAACAGTTTCCAACATCGAAAAACAACCCGAAAAAACTGCACCTGTAGGTAAAGAGTACGCATAGGGCTTAATCTACCAATCAGCAAATAAGCATATAATCATGTCCAAAGCCCATACATTCAAAACTGCTTATCCACAATATCAAAGTGCAATAAGGGGTCAACAGCTTACGCAGCAAATAAGCAGATGATCAGCTTATAAAAAACAACTTACTTCACCCTAACAGAAAATTTGTTAATCAAATCCACAAAAACTTATCAGTTCATAATAAGCATGGGGTGTTCGTTTAAGCTTATTTGTGGGCTTATGAGTTTATATGATTTCGGCCTACTTTATATAAGCCCAAATTTTCCGGTTTATTTTGATATGTATGGGCTTATATTAAGTTATTCCATCATAATAAGCTTATATGAACCCATAAGTCTCATAAGCTCACAAATAAGGTTCCCAAGCTCAATGGATTGTAAGGATTATTTTGATATTGGGTTTGTGAAAAGATGGGTTTTGTGAGGGTTTTGTGAAAAGACTGGATAAATTACATAAAGATGAGTATTTTGATAAGTAAGGTGACTTGCTTATCTAAACTACATATAATGAGAAAGACAATTTCCTCCATTAAGTAACTATACATTACAAACTTAAATAATAAGCGGTACAACTATATATGCATGCTTTACAAATAACTTATGCATTAAAATAGATTTAACATTTTCAATTAATATAATTATTAAAACACCCATGAATGCAAAAATACAATCAATAAACCACGCTGTGCATATCAAACAAGCTATCGGAATAAATTTTTAAATACTCGCAACAAACACACTAAAACATTTATAAAATACAAATTAATACAACCTTTCAAAAAATGACATGTCTATTTTCTTTACTATCTACACAACATAGTATAGTTTATCATCCTTTGGAGTTAGTAGAACCTAAAATTATCATCTTTAATGAAGTTGTTGTCACAAAAAATGTATTATCAAAAAAAATTAATTATCGAAAAGTTAATTACGAGTGGTACGCACATTGCAGAATGCGTGGGTATCTTGCTAGTCACAATCAGTATAAGTGATGTGCAGACCATAAACACTGATGTGTTTCGAAAGCTTTAAATTTAGAGTAAATTACACCGTTCGTCCTTGTGGTTTGCGTTGACCGCAGGGTTTCGTCCTTTGACCAAAAAAGTTGCACCGTCCGTCCTTAAGTGGGAAACGTTATGCACCGTTCGTCCCTCCATCCAAATGGGCCCACTAACGGTCGTTAAGTCTTGTTAACCTGAGGGTATAATCGTCATTTCAACACCATAAGGACGAACGGTCTAATTTACTCTTTTTTTTTCTTTTTTTTTTATCTGTTTCTTCCTTTCTTGTTTTCCCCACCCACGCACGTCACACACATATTTGAGATAAACCAAATTACACCGTTCGTCCTCTCTTGGTCACGTTTCCAAGTTCATGCTACAATTTGTCTCCTCACCCCTTTTCTTCTGCCGCCATACGCGTGATACCACCCAAGTCAAAACAAGGAAATGCATATATCGCTATCATCCACTCTTTTCTTTTCCCATGAGCATGCCTAGAGGGTAGATGGAAAGAAGAGTTTAGCTTGGAATGGTTTACCACCAAGAACCAAGAAGAAAAGTGGAGTCAAAACGTCCCTATTATGTTTCTATTTACTTATTCGAAGGAGAGGAAGCACCAATTCAGTTTTTATCACCATCTTTACAAAAATTAGGGTTGGGTAAAAATTAGGGTTTTCAAAAATTGAATTGGGGGTTTTGCAACTGAAGGTGTATACAAGGCAGTTCAAGTTCCAATAGGGTGATATCCTAAAAGAATCATGGTCAATCAAGCTCTCTTGGGTCGGTTCTCACTCTTGCTCGCCACTACTTTTGTAAGGGTAAAAGTTTTCTTTTGAAACTTTCTGAAAAACTTGGTGAATATTAATGATTGTATATGGTTACTTTAATCATTTAGTATTTTCTTGTTAAATGTCTTGTTAGTTGAAAATTATGGAATGAACACATAAAGATTTTATTTTGTTGAATCATTTTGGTATAGATGGTGTGTTGTTGTTATTCTAATTTGTGATAAAATGTTGTTTGCGTTGTCCTTGTCCGTCTGACCGTGAACCGAAAAAGGAAATGAAACCATTTGAAAGTTGGTATGAATTAGTAACTTAAGTCCTAAGTGGTTGAATTAGCTCGATTCAAGTTCTTGGACCAAAAAGAGGAGTGGTGGGGTGGTTTTGGGGCGTGATGTAGTAGATCAAAAAGAGGGTGGTGGGAGTCTTTTGGGTAGGCGGTGAGAGATGGGTGCCGCGGTGGAGCGGTGGTGGTGTGTTTTCTGGTTGGCTAGGGTTTTCAAGAGAAGGAGAGAGAAAAGTGGTGAGGATGATGAATGGTTGTGTTTGTATGTGTGTTTGTGTGGTCTTATGGTGTTGAAATGATGATTATACCCTCGTGTTAACAAGACTTAACGACCGTTAGTGGGCCCATTAGATGGAGGGACGAACGGTGCATAACGCTTCCCACTTAAGGACAGACGGTGCAACTTTTTGGTCAAGGCGAAACCCCTGGTCAACGCAAACCACAAGGACGCAATGTAATTTACTCTTAAATTTATAATGTTAGTTTCTACGATTCCTTAATACACAAAACACACGGGTAAAGTGTAATACCCATTTATAGTAAAGGTTTAGGTAAGACCAGGTCGTCTTAATGGAGGATAGTGTTCTGAACTCAGTTTATGGTTACACAAATTTAGATTCCAATGATTGTCGCGTATCACTAAAATTGTCTTTGTTGGAATTAAGATTTTTGATGTTTTACCAAGATAATTATAAGTATGTTTGTTTAGGCTAAGCAACATGAGACAAATCATATATCGGGATAAAGATACACACACAGACAATACATATGAGCAATATATGATGGGTAATCATATAAGCAAATATATCTACCGGACATAAGAAGGGATCCTTTCGGCCTATAATCCTAAGCATATCAAGTGCATAAAGGTTCGTCTGTTGATGAAATATGATAAGTACACTTCTCCTAATCAAGTCGGTCAACATAAGATTAGGTCTTAAACATACTACAATTCGGGTTATCAAGTGCTTTACTATCAAATTCTTACAAGTATAGCAATGACTCGTTATAGACAGACAATTCATAATTAACCAAGACAATTGAATCTTTAGACCTATGACAATTACAACGATTATTCAAACAAGAGATAGTTAATCAATTATAATATATCAAGTATACATTATATATTCATGAGCATTTATCCAAATCACGATTCATATCACATGGCTAAAGCGCCTAAACACACATAAAACGACCACTCCATATTCAAACTAAGAACACAAGTAACAAACATGTAAACTTTAAGCATATTTGACGCCCCGTCCCCGATTTGACCGAAATTTAAAAACTCTTTACGCAAAAACGCATTGACCATGACGACTCACTATAACTCTTACATAGAGTGACAAGGTTCTATAACGATCGATACTAACGTCTTACCAGAAAATATACTTGAAAACTTTTTCGACGCAATTCAAGCAAACCATGAAGCCACAAAACCTTCTGCGACGCAATATGCCGTATCCACGAGTGGATACGCCGTGATAGTTTAGAGGTTGATCGCCGTATCCATGGAAATGAATCGCCGTATCATCCTTGACTTTCAATCGCCGTATCCAATTCATGGATCGCCCTATTGACCTGCGCATACCTAAAACTCGTGAAAACACTTACACTCAATCCATTTAACCCAAATCAATACCATAACTGTACATAAACCATTCATTCATAATTCAAACTTTACCCAACCATTCACCGTCAAAGACATACCTATCCGTACGCTCAAACCTTATCCACAATATCAAAACACAATAAGGGGTGTTTGGGATTACTATCTCAAACGTTTGTAAATGATGATCAAGATATTTCGCCCTAAGAAAACAGCTTAATTCACCGTAAGAGCAAATTTGTTATTTCAAAATAACAGCAAATAAACAGTCTGAACAAGCAATTGCCAATCAACTTATTTCACCCCAAATAAGCATATAATCATGTCCAGACCCCATACACTCAAAACTGCTTAACCAAAATACCTAAGTGCGACTAGGTGTCAACAACTTACGCAGCAAATAAGCAGATGATCAGCTTATCAAAAACAGCTTATTTAACCCTAACAGAAAATTTGTAGTATCAAATCCACAAAAACTTATCAGTTCATAATAAGCATGGGGTGTTTGTTTAAGCTTATTTATAGGCTTATGAGCTTATATGATTTCGGCTTACTTCATATAAGCTCACAAATAAGGTTCCCAAGCTCAATGGATTAGAAGGAGTATTTTGATATTGGTTTGTATAATATATTTTTTTTCCCTTTCAAATTGATGAAATTAAAAGATGGGTTGAGTCGGGCGGTACTAGAAAAATTCTCAAGAGGGGCAAAAGTTAAAAGTGGGTGCCAAGTCGGGTCATGTCAAGAATACGACCTATGTTGCTATATTGAAATTGATTTTACTTTGAATGAACGTTTTTTTTTTTTTTTTTTTTTTTTTTTTTCATGTGAGAACCAAAACTAAGAATTAGTGATGATATACACAATATTTAGCATGTACTTACTTTTTTTGATGGATATTGACGCAAGTAGTTGAAGCAAAACTAAAAAGTTGGATAACAATAATTCATAAAAATTTATAGAGTAGCACAAGAATCGAACATTATATCTCCATAAAAGTTCAAATGTCCTTAACGACTTGACAAAGATGCAGCTATTTTATAAATTTTCACCATTATACTATTTACCCATTTATGGGGGGTAAAATAGGGGTAAAATAAAAATCACTGATCATCTTCAAAAAATTGACATTACTCGAGTGAACTTTGTGGGGGCAGTTGCCCACACTGCCCCCATTGTGGTACCGCCCCTGGGTTGAGTGTAAGAAGTGGAGATATAACATAAAAATGTCAACTTTTGGTGAATTCAAGGTTAATTTTTTGGGATTGAAAAGTTAGGGTTAGGGTTTTTCATTTGGGGGAAAAGTGCAGGGAAATTGAATTTGGTTTTGGGATTTGGTGAAATTTTTAAGAGGGAAATTGATTTTGGTTTTTGCACGTGTTTTTGGGAATTTATTTATTTATTTATTTATTTATTTATTTATTTATTTATTTATTCATTTATTTTTATTTTTTGACTTTGTAAGTAGAAGCTATAGATCTCATATTTGCTATATATCCAATGAACCGATTTTAGCCATACATTTTTTTGTCAAAATTAATAAAAAAAAAAAAAAAAAAAAAAACTATTTTTATTTTTTCAAAACAAACATATCTTGTAAGCGGTAAATCTTCAAGCTATGAAAATGCACCATCTCGATGAGAAATAAATTATTTTTCTATAGATATGTACTTATATATACTTTCGATGAATTAGCTATGCATGTGAGAGGTAATGTGAACTATAATCAATTTTTTATTTTTGCAACTGATCATATGGTTACTCTGACTTGAAGTCGCAATAATCATTTTTTTATGTTTTGATAAACCACTCGCATCCAAACACCCTCATACAGTTGACTTTCTCCCGTATTGAACTGGTAGGAATGCAATGTAACTAGTATAATGTTTTATTTGCAATCAAGTACGAGCACTAAGAATGGTAATGTGAACGATAGTTGAATCTAACCATAAGTCCTATTGGCTATCACAATTCTTGCACGATTCGCTTCTGCCAGCACCAATAACCACAAATAGTCTACCTGGCAAGGGTGATCCTGTTGCACCATTTTGGATACCTGAACCTACAGACAATTGCAACAATTTGTGCTTTAAGTGAATCTCAAATGGGTCAAACGGGCAGAAAGTAACATATGAAATCATATGAAACTTTTATAAGTGAACAAAAGGCACTTTTTTGACCCAACCACCCATATGATCACTTCTTTTAGGAAGTATAGAAAGAAACCTCATAGACTTTCCTCGATAGCAAAAATAGCACCTACATAGTCTGTATTACACCTATATAATGTCCCATCATTTGGTCTCCTGATGGCACAATTGACAGCTCCTATTGACTATAACATACAAGCAATAACACAATACATTAAATGCCATACTTTTATCATTGTCTGCATATTGTTTGATGGTAAAGCTTTTAATGACAATGAAAATTACCTTTGCAACTGGATCAATCTCATCACAACATTGAAGTAAAGATTCTTTGTAAAGAATGGTACAACTGCAAACAATAATGATACATTTTACTCATTTAAATAGGTAGAAATAAGGGTTTTTTTCCTTAAAGTATCAACACACTTGCACATGTATGCCCTGAGTCGCAGTACTTTTATATAACATTTGAGTCAATAAAAGATGGGCTAGATGACTTTGTATGCCATTGGCATTGGGTACCAAGTTACCCGACAGTCAATATGATTACTTTTAATCTGAAATGTCAACTTTATTTATATAAATATCAAATTTATATATACCAGTTATTAAATGACCCAACCGGTACAACAAAGCTACCTTTCAGTGACTTCTATGCAAAGAGAGTTAAGTAAGTACGTGCTACATTAGTTATATCTACAACAGTTGTTGCAAACTTGGCAATGTCAGCTCCTGTAGGTTCCCAAGCTTGCACTTTCAAAGGAGTATTTTGATAATTGTGAGAAGAAACTACGAGTTTGCACTTTGTAGGCTTGTCTCCATGGATTAAATTGTTGAAATCATCAACGGCCTGCATTTGAGCAACTACAATCAGAAATCTGAAAGAGAATATTATGTCTGATAGTATAACGGAAAAATTTACTATGTAAGAACACTAATAATAGTAATTTAGACGGTCCCATCACAAAGAAACCAATTTTATGTCAAGAAGAAGAAAACCTTAAGCTCAACATCGATATGATCAGCTCCTAATTCCATTGCTAATCAAAGAGCAGCTAATCGACTTTGTTCATCTCCATCGTATTGACCACCTTCCCAAGTTGGGGTGAGCATCGGGTCAAACCCGACCCGAACCGACAAAAACCGACCAGAACCGAAAAAAGAAAAAGGAAAAAACTCAAACCGAAAACCGAACCGAAAAATATATATCAAAACCAAATAACTCGGTTGGTCGGTTTCGGTTTCGAGCCGAAAAACCGACAAAAACCGAATCGACCAAATCGAATCAAAGACAAAACCGAAATAATATACAAAGCAAAACCGAACCGAAAAAGTCGGTTCGGTTCGGTTCGGTTCGGTTTCGGTCGGTTTGTCGGTTCGGGCCTGTTTCCGGGTGGATTTGCTCGGCCCTAGTAGATAGGCTTCTTCAGTAACGAAACCAAATAATCAGATATCGCATTTGTTTAAGTTTTCAGCAATCAACTAATTAGGGATTTAAAACGTAAAATAATCAGAATCGCATATGCTGTTTGAATAGGCAACTCCGAAACTGTTACTTATGTTGTTAAACAAGGGGTGTTTGGCATTACTAAGTTAAACAGCTTAAGCTCATAACCAGAAGACCAACTTCTCCAAAATAGCTTATTTTCACCCCTAAGGTTAAACTTAAGATACTGGATCCAGTAACAATAACCAATTCAAACTAAACAATCTGAACCATCTTACTGAAAAGATCTTATTTCACCCCTAAACTAAGCATATAAGCAGTCACATTTCTTCATCTGCTCAAAAAACACAATAAGCAGATAAACACAATAAGCGGATAATCGTAATAAAACAATCCAAATGCGAAACAATCCAATTCAGAATACCATCAGAAGAAGACCGCGTTCGCATTATAACGAGATCAAGGAGATAATTAGCATAAGCACATATCACATCCAAACACTCAAATCTGCTTATCTACCACATCAACGAAATAAGGGATGTTTAAGATTACTATTTTAAATAACTTATGCAAATACCCAAATAATCAACTTATTCAAAACAGCTTATTTCAATCTAAGAGTAAAGTTAATAAACAATCTCAAAGTGCCCAAATACTCATAAGTGCATACCTATTACCAAAAACGTGTTAAGTAGACAAACTATTCGTTATTTCAAAATAACATGAAATAAACAATCTGAACAAGCAACTGCAGATCAGCTTATTTCACCCCCAAATATGGGGTAAACAGCTTACGCAGCTAATAAGCAATTTGGAATCACCCCCATCATCAAATATCAAACAATTCAGTGTCCTAAAAAACATATAAAACAAAATGCATTCATATCGGTTTTTCCTTAAAATATTAACGTACTTCCACATGCGTGCCATTCTACTCTTTTAGTATAACATTTGACTCGTTATAAGATCAGCATTATAAAATTTTGAACTTTTTATGAATTGAAGGTTTATTGTATAATAATAATTTTAACAAATTGATGAAATCCAAAGATAGCCGGTTGAGTTTAAGAAGTGGAGATAATTTTGTGGGATTGAAAAGTTAGCGTCAGGGTTTTTCATTTGGGGGAAAAGTGCAGGGAAATTGAATTTGGTTTTGGGATTTGGTGAAATTTTTAAGAGGGAAATTGATTTTGGTTTTTGCACGTGTTTTTGGGAATTTATTTATTTATTTTTATTTTTTTGACTTTGTAAGTAGGAACTATAGATCTCATATTTCTTATATATCCAATGAACCGATTTTAGCCATACATTTTTTTATCAAAATTAACAATAAAAACTATTTTTTACTTTTTTTCAAAACAAACATATCTTGTAAACGGTAAATCTTCAAGCTATGAAAAATGCACCATCGCGACGAGAAATAAATTATCTTTCTATAGATATGTACTTATATATACTTTCGATAAATTAGCTATGCATGTGAGAGGTAATGTGAACTATAATCAATTTTTTATTTTTGCAACTGATCATATGGTTACTCTGACTTGAAGTCACTATAATCATTTTTTGATGTTTTGATAAACCACTCGCATCCAAACACCCTCATCGATTGACTTTCTCCGCATCGAATCGGTAAGAATGCAATGTAACTAGTATAATATTTTATTTGCAATCAAGTACGAGCACTAAGAATGGTAATGTGAACGATAGTTGAATCTAACCGTAAGTCCTATTGGCTATCACAATTCTTGCACGCTTTGCTTCTGCCAGCACAAATAACCACAAATAGTCTATCAGGCAAGGGTGATCCTGTTGCACCATTTTGGATACCTGAACCTACAGACAGTTGCAACAATTTGTGCTTTAAGTGAATCTCAAATGGGTCAAACGGGCAGAAAGTAACATGTGAAATCATATGAAACTTTTATAAG
Organism: Chrysanthemum lavandulifolium; assembly: GCA_022545495.1. Lineage (NCBI taxonomy): Eukaryota > Viridiplantae > Streptophyta > Magnoliopsida > Asterales > Asteraceae > Chrysanthemum > Chrysanthemum lavandulifolium. The sequence goes on from CM040240.1 coordinate 294,097,831, forward strand.
TGAACAAAAGGCACTGTTTTGACCCAACCACCCATATTATCACTTATTCTAGGAAGTATAGAAAGAAACCTCATAGACTTTCCTCGATAGCAAAAATAGCACCTACATAGTCTGTATTACACCTATATAATGTCCCATCATTTGGTCTCCTGATGGCACAATTGACCGCTCCTATTGACTTTAACATACAAGCAATAACACAATACATTAAACGCCATACTTTTATCATTGTCCGCATATTGTTTGATGGTAAAGCTTTTTATGACAATGAAAATTACCTTTGCAACCGGATCAACCTCATCACAACATTGAAGTAAAGATTATTTGTAAGGAATGGTACAACTGCAAACAATAATGATACATTTTACTCATTTAAATAGGTAGAAATAAGGGTTTTTTTCCTTAAAATATCAACACACTTGCACATGTATGCCCTGAGTCACAGTACTTTTATATAACATTTGAGTCAATAAAAGATGGGCTAGATGACTTTGTATGCCATTGGCATTGGGTACCAAGTTACCCGACAGTCAATATGATTACTTTTAATCTAAAATGTCAACTTTGTTTATATAAATATCAAATTTATATATACCAGTTATTAAATGACCCAACCGGTACAACAAAGCTACCTTTCAGTGACTTCTATGCAAAGAGAGTTAAGTAAGTACGTGCTATATAGTTATATCTGCAACAGTTGTTGCAAACTTGACAATGTCAGCTCCTGTAGGTTCCCAAGCTTGCACTTTCAAAGGAGTGTTTTGATAATTGTGAGAAGAAACTACGAGTTTGCACTTTGTAGGCTTGTCTCCATGGATTAAATTGTTGAAATCATCAACGGCCTGCATTTGAACAACTACAATCAGAAATCTGAAAGAGAATATTATGTCTAATAGTATAACGGAAAAATTTACTATGTAAGAACACTAATAATAGTAATTTAGACGGTCCCATCACAAAGAAACCGATTTTATGTCAAGAAGAAGAAAACCTTAAGCTCAACATCGATATGATCAGCTCCTAATTCCATTGCTAATCAAAGAGCAGCTAATCGACTTTGTTCATCTCCATCGTACTGACCACCTTCTGTAGGATCGTGAATATTATGTTGTTTAGATGATTCAGGTGGTCTTGGATGATGATAGTATATGAATGCCATGGTTAGAGAGATGAAGAGAGTAGAGAGAGAATTCTAGAGAGATAAAGAACAAGTGTAAAAGGTTAGATTAGAACTTCCAATCCTCTACCTTGGAAGGTAGAGGTATTTATAGGTTACAAACTAAACGACCTCGACGGCTGTGGATCGGTATACTGATGGGTAAAGACCCTTCCTTCCTCCACGGTGTTACACTACACTATTCTACGCTACAAACTAACTAATAAACTAACAAATAACGTAACAAACGATATGTCTACGAGCTAACTTATGCTAGATAATATTTGGGGTGACCGATACTTCACTATGGAATTTTCTAATTCCTAACAATCTCCCCCTAAGGGAGGTCACCCCATGTTTTACATTTCGAATCCTAGCATTCTATTTAATCTTCAGTCTTGATCTCGTAGACATTAATTCTTCAACATCTGCATCTTTGTGCTTTAGCAGTGATTCTTTAAAGTCCGATAACTTTATACTTTCATTGAGATCATCAGCCACATTAAATCTCTGGATCACCCTTTATTGTGTTGCCATCATGTGAAGTTGTGACTTTCGGACCGACATGCTCACACTTTTTGGATCATGACATCTTTTCATCAGAGTAGCGGAAGCTTTCTTTGGTTCAAGATATTTGCGGCAGTAGCGAAGCATAGTAAAAAATATCCGAGCAGTGTTACGTAGATATGCACAAGTCATGATTTCTTCAAATTAAATGTGGATCTTTGTGAGCATATGGCTTTGGATTGACTCCTCAATTACGATCACCGCAACCGTCCAAATGTACCGCAAACAACGATTAGCAATAAAACACACGAAAGTGTCTTTGATCACTTATTTGAATTGAGTACACGCCCACGGTTCCATGTTGATCGAGACAAATACCGCACAATGATCGGTAGGATTCCTAAGAATCTCCTTCGATGGGGTTTCAGAGTTGTTTTAGCCGTTCTCAAGCCGGAACGTCTCAAAGAAGACAACACGGTGTGAGTGAACCAGCGAATTGAGATTCACTGATTGATGAATAATTGATTTGAAAACAATCGCGTATTGCTTGAAGAAAGAGTTTTGCAATACGACGAAGGTTTTATGAGAAAGGTCAATTTTCAATCAAAAATACTTTTTGTATTTGAAAAAGAATACACATTCGACGTGCTAGAGAAAAGAAGAGATTCGCACATCGAACGGTTTCTCCAAAAGTATTTATTCAATCAGAGATACTTTTTGAGTTTGAAATATGAATACACATTCGACGTGCTAGAGAAAAGAAGGTTTGCACATCGTACGGTTTTTCCAAAAGTATTCGTCAATTCCAATCCTGGACCAAGGTTGATTCACGAGTGAATCGCCCCATCATTTCTATCTAGTTGTCACAAGCTTGATCTTTAGAAAAGATCTCACATGTCACCCACCAAGAGCTTGTTTGATGTTGGCTCTAGAAGGATTTCCATCTTCATCGTGAATATTTTCATATCACTCGGATGTTCTGGCAATACCACAAGGATAAAGCGTAGGACTCTTAATATATTCTTACTTTCCACATTGTGTGAAACAGCAAGTCTTCATGAATTTTTGATAACGCTACACGCGTCGTTCGGGGTCAAAGGAACTTCCTTTTTCGTCAGTAGGTTTTTCAACACCCTAGGCGATGAACCTAATCATTGTAGTGTAGTATTAGGGTAAGCCACGGGTATTGATATCGTTCTCTAGGGAATAGTGTCGTTAAATTTGAAGTGTATGTCGATTTAAGTCTAAAGGTGAGGATGATTATTTTTGTATTTTTATATTTTATGAATCTCGGTTTTGGAGGGAGGGTGGAATTAGTTGCTAGTCAACTATCCCAAAAGATACTAACTAAATTATGGGTCTACCGATAGCGTTAAGCGTATCTACTTATGATGTATTACTCCTTGCTAGCTATCCAATTCTACCCTCTTGAATTGTCACATCCTATTGATGGTTGAATTGTCACGTCCTTATTCTTACGCGTTGTGTTTTCTAAGGTCGTAAGGTGTGCATTCCTAACTCTTTAAAGTCACCTTTAAGTGTAGTAAACAAAATCACTAAGTCATTCATAAACTAACTTTAAGGTTATCTTTGGTTTAGTAAGCGGAATCCACCAAGTCATTCATAAACTATCAAAGATTTATCAAGTATTAAACACAACGATAGCCTAGTCTCACTCTAAGCTAATTACAATTAAGATAAGAGACAACCAATCAAACAAGAGATGAGGGTGCAAGAATTATAAACTAAACCAATTAGACTCATTGAAATTGTCACACCTAATGATGAAGATAGACACAAGCATCACTAAGAAATCAATAAGATCTAATTAATTATATACAAGTTTCATACAATCATAAGCAAACACAAGATGAATTAGCCAAGCATAATTAATGAAGAGCAAGCAACAATTGTGATAATTGAAGACATACCATAGGATTGGATTAACAAACAAATCATTACACGATGTTTATGGAGTGTTTGAAACCCTTTAAGTTCTTTGGAAAAACACCTACCTAAACCACGGAATCGGACTTAGGGTTTAGGGCTTACAAAAGTGAAGTTATAATGTTTTATTTATAGGCGATTTTAAGCCGGCAAAGAGTGACGGCGTCACACTTAGAAGAATGACGCGCCACGACCATTTTTTCACCAAATTGTAGATTTTCTCGTTCCGGTCGGCGTGGGATTTTGAACCACCTAAATCCGAGTTCGTATGCAAAAGTTATGGCCAAAACAATATCAACTACTTGGCGCGATGCCGTGATAGTCTTGATCGACTTGTGACGGCGTCACCTTGTGGTTGTGGCGCGTCGGCTTCATCTTCGGCGCCGGGATCAAATCTAGGCTTTACGAGTTGTGACGACCTACTCTTTTAAACTGGCCCCGTCACGTGTAAATAAGCAATTTCATACGAGTCATCACAAAATGCTCGACGGCGTCACAGATAAGTCGTGGCGCCGTCACCTTGTCATTCAATGACTTTGAGTGTCTCGATTCTTGACTTTGGCCATTTTATTCGTATATTCGCGCCTTTTCGTCCAAATAATTGCCATTCCCATTTTGCCTTCAAGAGACCTAAAAGTGAAAAGAGCGATATTAAGCAATAATGGATACAAAGTGATCAAATAAGGGCTTAAACGACCCCTCAAAAGGTACCTTTTAAAACCTTATCAAATATCCCTACACTTGGTATTTGCTTGTCCTCAAGCAAATGTGCTTTTTAACCAATTAATTTATAAGTTAGGGGTCATGAAGCATTGGTTTAAAACAGTCCACAACACATATAAGCCCATAAAGTCATAACAAGCACGGAATTACATACTAGCACCTCACATGGGGTGTTTGGATACTCACATCTCTCGGGTGTATATGAAATATAACAAATTGGAAATGGAAGATAAACACTCATTAACCGGTCCTAGTACATAGATTACCATAGGCTTGAGAATAGATCAAACCTCCATCGCTTTGGTGTAAGCACCTAGGAAATACTATCAAAGAGGTCTTTAAAGGGTTGTAACGTTAGGCTTACGGTAGGGAAACAAAGGGTTTGGTGGGATAGGCTATTTAGTGGTGGCAAGTCAAAAATCTCTATGTTACAAGCATACGAAGAATGGCGTTGCTAAGCCAAGACTCGACACTCTAGACTCTAGCTAACTGAAACAAACAAACATAAATTTAAAGGATAGATGTAGGATGGTAGCCCGTATATTTTTGTTTTTTTGTTTTTTTTTCACTCTATTTTTTTTCTTTTCTCTTTTTCTATTTTTTTTCGGTTTATTTTTTTTTTATTATTTTTTTCATACACTTTTACTCTACCATCCTCTACAGTAACATCAAAATGATAGGGATTTATAGGCACATCCCTACACTTGAGTTTTTTTATTACGCTAACACTAATTTGACCCGAATTGAAAAGATCAAAACACTTGGGGTATGTTATTACACAAATTAGGGAATTTAACGTTCCCTTCCAATCATTTTATAAACTTTAACTTTTTCCCATGAGTCCCAATCATCCCAAAACTGTGTACAAAGGATATGACTCAACTTAGCAACTCATGCAAGCAACTAGATAATTGAACTAAGGGTTTGGGGTGATAACAATAATGCACTAAAAGTGAGTGCATACAGGGTAGGCTAAGGCGATTTGGGTGTATATTTGGGGGTGGGGTGTAAACAATGCTCTTCATTGATATTCCGGAAAAACCGAAACATCACGAGAACCGCGAAAAGGATAGGCTCTGAGGGGTTAACTAGGGGTATCGTGTACTAAAGATGAGTACAACGCAAAGGTGTGGGGGAATTACTCAACCGATGTGGAAGAAGTAATTATATTACGGGCATCAAACAAGGGTTATCCTAATGCCTCTTATCATTTAGTTATTCCTAACTACACAAGTGTAGTCTTACTAGCGATCTCGGGATGCATCACAAAACAAGTTCTAGAATCTAATATACTACCGGTTCACACTCTAAGCATTGAAGATGAATGCTTTTAATTCCTACTAATCTAAGGGCGATCCTCACATTTTTGGGTGGAATTTAGGTGGTAAAGGGTTTTTGTGCTAGTCATGCAACTTCCTATCCGTGAGACGCTTTTGTTAAGACTAATGGCCCACTCCTATATGTCATGAAAATTTTTAAATTTGGTGCCAAAATTACCCTAACCGACATTTTCTCATGGTTTATTACGCAAATGCAATTGGACAAAGCAAATTATCAAGGATAAGCATAGTTTTAAAGTTCTCGTTTTATTTTCCTCCCTACATTTAAACCGAACATTGTCCCCAATGTTCCCGAAAATATCAAAGTTATGATAAAAGAAGGTAATCAAAAGCGAAAAAACTAATACTCACGATTAGCTCGGTAGGATCCGTGTGAAGTAGTGGTTAAATCCTTTCCAAGAAGAATGTATGCGTGAAAAGCTCCTTCCAACTTTATGTATCCGCTTCTTGATAAACAAAACCCGCACACTTTGAAGAAAACAAATGAAACCTTCGCGTAAAATCGCGGTAATAATATATATAAGACTCTATCGAACTAGGATATAATGCTTGTGGAATGGATGTTTACTGAATTTCTAAGAAAATTAGACACCGAAAATTCCAAAAATTTTAAGTAGCTCGAAAACGAGAAAAAGTAATCGATGTTTTACTCCTTCCCGACGCCGTCGGTTGCAATCTGACGCCGTCGGTTATCACGACAAAAGCGGTCGCGATTTTCGGAAAACATTCGGAAAATTTACATCTTTAGAATCGGAAAATATTTCTTCAAAGCATTCATTATGACTCGATACAAGCATTTGACTCGAACAAACATGCAAATGTATCTTTTAATTAATTGTTATTCTCATGTTTACGTTTCTTATGAAAGCGTGTAATCCTCCTACACTTATCCTTTATGTAAAATACCTTTATATGCAATTAAGGCGAGGTTAAAAACAAAATAAAGCATTTTACAAATTTAAACATGAGATTAAACAATCAATAAAAGATATATGACACAAACAAGCAAACAATTAAACATGGGTTGCCTCCCACTAAGCGCTTTTCTTTATTTAAGAATCTTGTAGCTAGACTCGTGAGTCGTGTCCCTACGTTACTTCATTACCGTCACCTTCTTCCAATACAATATCTTCGTCGTTTACCATTTCATTATTATCCATTTGATAATGTTTCACACGTTGTCCATTTACTGTAAACTCCTTTCCATCGTGGTCTAGTAGTACCACTGCTCCATTGCTCATCTGGGTTTTAACCGAAAGAGGTCCATACCATCTTGATTTAAGTTTTCCCGGAAATAATCTCAGTCTTGAATTATATAAAAGCACCTTATCTCCTTCCAAAAACTCTTTAGGACTCTTAATTCGTTGATCATGCCATTTTTTGCCCTTTCTTTGTATGTGATCGACGTTTCATATGCTTCCAGCCTTAGTTCATCCAATTCTTGAAGCTGTAAGAACCGATTTGACCCTGCTTCCAAATAATCCATATTACAGGCTTTAAGTGCCCAATATGCTTTTTGCTCAAGCTCAATAGGGAGGTGGCACGCCTTCCATACACTAAGCGAAAAGGAGTTGTTCGATGGGCGTTTTGTAGCGATTCGAGCATGAGTGCCTCATCCATTTTGAATGCCCAATCTTTTCTATTTTGGTTGACTATTTTTCAAGTATCCGCTTTATTGCCCTATTTGTGTTTTCTACCATCCATTCGTGCGAGGATGATATCAGTTAGAAAATCTATGTGAACATCATACTTTCTCATTACCTTCTCCATTTGAGCATTGCGAAGTGGGTTCCTCTATCGCTGATCAATGCCTTGGGAATCCCGAATAGCGCGAAGAGTTTTCTAAGAAAATGAATAACTACCCTCGCATCATTAGTCCTAAGGGCTTGAGCCTCTACCCATTTGGATACATAATCAATAGCTATGAGGATGCATTCGTTTCCTCCAGATGATGGAAATGGTCCCATGAAGTCTATACCCCAAACATCAAATATTTCGCAGACTTGGATATAATTCTGAGGTAATTCATCCCTTCGAGAGATGTTTCCCGATCGTTGGCATGCATCACATGTTTGAACTAATCTCTTGACGTCTCGGAAAATAGTAGGCCAGTAGAATCCGGCATCAAAAACCTTTCGTGCTGTGACATTTATACCGTGATGTCCCCCAGATGGTCCCGCATGGCATTCTTTCAGAACTCGATCAATCTCTCTTCCGGCCACGCAACGCCGAATGATCTGATCGGGACATATGCGGAATAGGAAGGGCTCATCCCAAAAGTAGTGTTTTAGCGTAGTGAAGAATTTCCTTTTATCTTGCTTGGTCATGTGATTTGGTAAAACCCTGCTGGACAGATAGTTAGCATAATCCGCATACCATGGCTCAATTTCCTTAATGGCCATTAGCCGTTCTTCGGGAAAAGAGTCACGAATCTCGGTATGATCGAATTTCTCAAGATCAGGGTTTTCTAGGCGTGACAAATGATCAGCAGCAAGATTTTCAGCTCCCTTTTTATCTCGAATTTCAATGTCGAATTCTTGAAGTAATAGAATCCACCTAATTAGTCGGGGTTTCGCATCTTGCTTGGAAAACAAGTAGCGTAAGGCGGAGTGATCAGTGAAGACGACAGTCTTGGATAGAACGAGATATTGCCTGAATTTGTCGAAGGCGAAAACCACAGCTAAAAGCTCTTTTCGATAATGTGTAATTTTCTTGTGCGACATTCATGGTTTTGCTAGCATAGTAGATTGGTTGAAAATGCTTCTCTTTCCTTTGGCGAGTGGCGCCTACTGAGATAATCACTAGCATCGCACATAATTTCGAATGGTCGAGACCAATGCTGGGTGACCATTATAGGTGCTGCGTAAGATCTTCCTTTAATCGGTTGAATGCTTCTTTGCATTCTTGAGAAAAATCAAAAGGGCATCCTTAACAAGAAGTCGGGTCATTGGTCGGGCAATTTTCGAGAAGTCTCTAATAAACCTTCGATAAAACCCGCATGACCTAGAAAGCTGCGAATGGCTTTCACGGTGGTAGGGTAGGGGAGTTTGGATATCGCTTCGATTTTCGCTCTATCGACCTCAATTCCATTTCAGGAGACTTTATGTCCTAAGACAATTCCTTCTTTCACCATGAAATGACATTTTCCCAATTCAGGACCAAATTAGTTTCTTCGCATCGTTTCAACATTTTCCTAAGGTTGGAGAGGCAAAGGTCGAAAAGAGTTTCCAAATACCGAGAAATCATCCATGAAGACTTCCATGCTGTCCTCAATTAATTCATGGAATAGGGCCATCATACATCGCTGAAAGGTGGCGGGTGCGTTACATAATCCGAAGGACATTCGCTTGTAGGCAAGCGTCCGTATGGACATGTGAACGTAGTCTTTTCACGATCTTTAGGGGCAATGGAATTTGAAAATATCTGAAAAACCATCAAGGAAACAAGAGTATTCATGCCCGCCAGCGTTTGAGCATTTGATCAATGAATGGCGAGAGGAAATGGTCTTTTCGGTGGCATCATTTAGCTTTACGTAGTCGATACACACGCCGCCACCCGAGAATAGATTCTTTGTGGCACTAAATCACCCTTTTCATTCTTTACAATCGTCATCCCTCCCTTCTTTGGAACCACCTAGACTGGGCTGACCCATGGGCTATCCGAAATGGGGTAGATAAGGCTGGCATCGAGGAGCTTGATGACTTCTTTCTTTACTACCTCCTTAATGTTAGGGTTGACCCTCCTCTGTGGTTGAACAGTTGGTTTGTAGTCATATTCCATGAGGATTTTATGAGTACAGAATGTAGAATCAATACCCTTAATGTCAGCCACACTCCATGCGATTACTCCCCTGTATTCTTTTAAAACCTCCAAGAGCTTCTCTTTTTGCCCAGCGGTCAGGGACGAGCTTATGATGACAGGGAGTTAGTCCTTTCCTTGAAGGAAGGCGTATTCTAAATGGCTTGGGAGATCTTTTAGTTCTAAGGTAGGGGGTTCCTTGATTGATGGTTTTAGCTTGTTTTCTAGCTTTTGTAGCTCAAGGGATTCGATTTCCTCCTTACGTGGGTAAAAGGAAACAGCTCCAACCATCTTAGTCTCTTCGTTGGCATCCATTGTGTTGTTTTCATCATTAATGAATTCGTTTAATAGATACTCATCAATGCAGCCATCTATGTCATCAACAAATTCATCAATTTCCTCAACAAAATAGATCGGGTGATCGTGGGGGGATGAGTGACTCATAGAATCCTTGATGTCGAAGGTTAAGCTCTCGGATCCCACTCGTAAAGTGAGTTTACCATCATGAACATCAATAATGGCACGGGCTGTAGCCAAGAACGGTCTTCCCAGGATTATTGGGATGGAGTTATCTTCTTCCATCTCTAAAATCACGAAGTCAACCGGAAACTTAAATTCTCCTACCCTAACAAGAACATTCTCACAAACCCCAATGGGATATTTGATTGATCGATCGCCTAATTGAATACTCATCTGGTTGGTTTCACCGAATATCCGAGTTTGAGGAATAGAGAGCGAGGCATCGGGTTAATGCTAGCTCCAAGATCCGCTAAAGCATTTTTCATAAAGCGCCCTATCGAACAAGGGATGGTGAAACCGCACGGATCTTCCTTTTTCTTGGGCAAGCCTCTCGGATGACAAATGAGCATTCTTCTCCTAATGATATCGCCCTTCAAGTCTCTTTCGATTAGATATTAACCTCTTGAAGTATCTGCTATGTTTAGGAATGTGATAGAATCGTCAAGTGGTATGTTGTGAGAGGATATGGAATCCGTGCGAGGTGGGTCATTGTGGTGACGATGTTTGTGGAAGAGGATCGTGATGGGTTGAAGAAGGTTGGAATTGCTTCATTTCCTAGTTCGGGTTCCACAGTGGTGGGATTCGATCGGGATGCGGGGATCCTTGGTGGTAACTCCCGATCGAGTACTTATAGCGCAAGTTGGATCGTGATGGGATGGGTCGGGTTCACTTATTATTTTTGGAGATTAGTGAATTGACTCTCTAATTCGGTTCTTTGCTCTTGAATAAACCCTCAAGGCCTTTTAAGAGTGTGGTTCCTTCATGGTGAGCTCGCCCGAGTTCTTCTTCAAAGCGTCACGGATGGTGTACTCGGACTCCCTTTCCTTTCGATCTTCCATTTAAGATTGCCCCAGGGTCGCATTCATCGTTTGATAGAATGTGAGGGTGAAGGTCATCATAAATATCATGACTGGAAAGGAAGACGCTCTCTTGGCGTGTGTCATCACATTCATCACTCTCGTGTGGCCCTCCACAAATGTCGCATATGAGGTATGGGTTGAATAACCTTTTCGGTTCTGGCGATTTTGTGAGGTATGCAAGCTTCTCTTGAGCTTTCCTAATCCGATCATCGACAGATGATGAATCTTTATTCAAGAAAGTAGAGATACTCATTGCGTTTACTGGCTCATTCCAATGGTTGTCTTGGTACTGAACGTATTCCTCAATGCGGTTCCACCCTTCTTCCGCAGTGAGATTGGAAATCCTCCTGCCAGTGGGGAAGTCAATACTCTTTTGATCCTTACGGGAGATATTGTCGTAGAAGATTTGAACAAGCAACCAAAGATCGATGCCATGGTGTGGGGCTTGTTGAATGAGGTCTTTGTAGCGATTCCATAAGTTAATGATAGATTCTCCATCATTTGATGGAAGTGCGTAATTTTGCTCCTGATTAATGCTGAGTTCTTCCGGGGGAAGAACTTCTTGAGTGAACAGGCGTGAGTTGTTCCCATGTGAAAATAGAATTGGGAGGAAGCTTATCGAGCCACTCCTTAGCATGTCCACAAGAGAAAATGGGAAAAACACGAGTCTAGATGTCTCCTTGGATGCTCCATCGGCATAGATAGCATCAACAATTTTAAAATTGTTTGATGTGGTGGATTGAGGTTTTATTTGGGGACCCATGGAATTGGCATGCATTTTGGATAAGCCAAATGTCGGAGGCATGCAATACCTCATTGACTTGTTACGAAGGGTGACAATGGCACTAGTAAATCCGGATGCGAGGGGAAGAGTATTCCGAGTGATTTTGCTTTAGGGGATCGGATGTGTCTATTCACGGAGTGGCGAATTTCCTCGCCATGTTGGCTCATATTGTCAACGTTGATGGTCTCGGGATTGTGGGGAATGAGATGACTCCTCGTCGGTTGTGACTTCATCAAAGTTGATGGAAGTGCCTTGAGGTTCGAATCATGGAGAGCCTTTCTTCGCCTGCTGAGCTCTCTTCGGGTTCTGCAAATGGTTCAAGAAGGGTTTTGGTGGAATTGCGGGTTTTAAGTTGCCTAAGGGGGTTGGTAGGGGGGTTATCACCTTCCATGATGAGAAGTGATGGGGTTACGAACAAAGGTCACGAAGAAGGGGATAGACTAAAAGAAAGCTAAAATGAGAAAAAGTTTACTTGATAGGAATCAAGCAAAGAAACCTAAGCGAGGTGGACTACTAACTAGCTATTCTATTCCCGGTGGCGGCGCCTAAAACTTGATAACGCCACACGCGTCGTCGGGGTCAAAGGAACTTCCTTTTCGTCGAGCAAGTTTTTCAACACCTAGGCGATGAACCTAATCGTTGTAGTGTAGTATTAGGGTAAGCCACGGTATTGATATCGTTCTCTAGGGAATAGTGTCGTTAGGTGAAGTGTATGTCGATTTAAGTCTAAAGGTGAGGATGATTATTTTGTATTTTTATATTTTATGAATCTCGGCTTTGGAGGGAGGGTGGAATTAGTTGCTAGTCAACTATCCCAAAAGATACTAACTAAATTATGGGTCTACGATGCGTGAAGCGTATCTACTTATGATGTATTACTCCTTGCTAGCTATCCAATTCTACCTCGAATTGTCACATCCTATTGATGGTTGAATTGTCACGTCCTTATTCTTAACTCGTTGTGTTTTCTAAGGTCGTAAGGTGTGCATTCCCTAACTCTTTAAAGTCACCTATAAGTGTAGTAAACAAAATCACTAAGTCATTCATAAACTAACTTTAAGGTTATCTTTGGTTTAGTAAACGAAATCCACCAAGTCATTCATAAACTATCAAAGATTTATCAAGTATTAAACACAACGATAGCCTAGTCGCACTCCTAAGCTAATTACAATTAAGATAAGAGACAACCAATCAAACAAGAGACAATAGGGTGCAAGAATTATAAACTAAACCAATTAGACTCTTTGAAATTGTCACACCCCTAATGATGAAGATAGACACAAGCATCACTAAGAAATCAATAAGATCTAATTAATTATATACAAGTTTCATACAATCATAAGCAAACACAAGGTGAATTAGCCAAGCATAATTAATGAAGAGCAAGCAACAATTGTGATAATTGAAGACATACCATAGGATTGGATTAACAAACAAATCATTACGATGTTTATGGAGTGTTTGAAACCCTTTAAGTTCTTTGGAAAAACACCTACCTAAACCACGGAATCGGACTTAGGGTTTAGGGCTTACAAAAGTGAAGTTATAATGTTTTATTTATAGGCGATTTTACGTCGGCAAAGAGTGACGGTGTCACACTTATAGAAGTGATGGCGTCACGACAATTTTTTCACCAAATTGTAGATTTTATCGTTCGGTCGCGTGGGCTTTTGAACCACCTAAATCCGAGTTCGTATGCAAAAGTTATGGCCAAAACAATATCAACTACTTCGCGCGCATGCTGTGATAGTCTTGATCAGCTTGTGAGGGCGTCACCTTGTGGTTGTGACGCCATCGGCTTCATCTTCTGACGCCGTCGGGATCAAATCTAGCCCGTCTGAGTTGTGACGACCTACTCTTTTAAAGCCTGATGCCGTCACGTGTAAATAAGCAATTTCACTTCTGAGCCGTCACAAAATGCTCCGACGGCGTCGCGTATAAGCTGTGACGCCGTCACCTTGTCATTCAGCAGCTTTGAGTGTCTCGATTCTTGACTTTGGCCATTTTCTTTGTATATTCGCGCCTTTTTGTCCAAATAAGTGCCATTCCAGCATTTTGCCTTCAAGAGACCTAAAAAGTGAAAAAGGAACGATATTAAGCAATAACGGATACAAAAGTGATCAAATAAGGGCTTAAACGACCCCTTAAAAAGGTAACTTTTAAAACCTTATCAATTTTGTGTTCTAATGAGATATTGTGGATGATCTTCTTGGCTCTAGACTCAATCGTGCACATTTGGTTCCTATGCCGGAGACTAGGGAGAGGGTCTCCTTCTTCAATATCAACAATCTATAAGAGAAAGTCGATAGATAATGTCGGTTCCCGTGAGAATGAAACAAGCCCTTTTAAGAGGAACTTGAGTAGCTTGGGAAGTTTAGTGAAGTCATCACTTGGTCCATGACGTCTTGTCTTCAATACCGGTGTTACCTTAGTAAACACCAATAGCATATGTATTGAACCCGGTTTACGCCCTAAGGTTGAATTATTGGAGGGCTATTTCTTTTCACCCTTTTACATTCATTTCTTTTCATTCTTCAACCCTTTGGTGCTTACGAGACTTCATAACTAGAACCTTGTTGGGTTTATTCCATTTCTAGCTTTGTCTCATCCGCACTCTTCCCATATCTCACTTTTCTCATTTTTTTCATCATACCTAAGGACTCTACACTATCTAGTGGATTGTCCTCGGTAGATCCCTCCACTCTGGTGGGATCGTGGGAACGAACACCTAACCTAACCATCCTTATAACACCATGCATAAAATAAATTGGTCGGTCTTTTGGTATTGTTCTTTCCTTCTTGAAACCAATTGAAAAATCATTTGGAAAATCAATCAAGGTACTTGTGATATAAAATCAAAGCGTTTTGTACCTTAATTGTTTTAATCATTTTAGAAAACCTCCCCTCAACATGTGCATATGATATTGAAATTGTTTGGCACATGGAGGCAAGAGTTCTTTGAAATAATTTCTTAATCACTATTTCCTTAGAAAAGGCCTTTTGATTTTCTTTGGTAAAATTCTCCCCTCAATATGTGCATAGGATATTTGAAATCATTTTATCACATAGAGGTAAGAGTTCTTTGATGTACATCCACGATTACAAAAGCCAATATAAACCATTCGCTCAATCAATATGTTGCATCGTACCTCGATACGAAAGAGTTTGGCACATACATATGAGAGAACTGCACTTTTGAGTCAAAACGATCACCTTTTATCAAATTTCATTATTTAAACACAAATTCTCCCCGATCAAAATATCAAACCCTTTGAGATTTTGGATCCCAAGTGATTAATAAGGTTTAGAAAACATGGGAGAATATGTGCACGATTTAAAAGCTCATCTTGTTTTGGATAAATCCTCCCCTCAACATGTGCATTGTGTATTTGAAATCGTTTGGCACATGGAGGCAGGAGTGCCTATAAAGGACTAAAACCAATTCAATTAAAACATATTTGAGATTTAAATCACTATCTCTCCCCCGATCAAAAATTTCAAACCTTTTGAGATTTGTGATCCCAATTGATTTGAATCATTTAGAAAATTTTAGGGAAAGACGTGGCAAGATTTGATTTTGAAAAATGACAGATAAGGACCATTTTAAGACATTAAAGATTGTTAGTTTCAGGTATGATTGTTTTAAGAGATCTTTTAGTAAAATAAAACAATTTCACAATCAAACAATAACAGAAAAAATTTCATTTGAAAGACCTTGAGTTTTAAAGAAAATCATACCATGACATAACATTAAATCTTTAGATCACCACATTTTAACATACAAACGGACTTTTATGAATATATATATTGTTTGAAACTAGTTTAATTTAAATCACTCTCCCTCAATCGATGACCGTAGTCGATGATTGAGTGACAAAATGAAGTCCGTTGATTTTCAAAATATAGTACAATTAATTTTCAAAACAATATTTTATATTTTAAAAACAATTTATTCAAATTATTTTAAAATTGTTCAAAATGGTATCCATGCACAAAGATCGTTAGGTGGTTGAGAAGCTTATGTTGTTCTTTGTAGGGCTTGGAAGAAAAACCATCTCACGATGCAATGAGACTTCTTACATTGCATTTTAATGCCAACTATTCGAGGTCAAATTAAGCTCCGTTTCTTCAATCATGATGAAGAAAACCATCTGCGATGCGGTGAGACCTCTTCGTTGCATTTTTCCATGTCAACTCTCCATAGAAGTCAAATTAAGCTTCGTTTCTTCATTAGTCAACCCAAGATATAGTAACCCTTTCCTTTCGGCATCCAATCATCATATTATGTGGGATACGGATGGGGAACATTCCAATATACTTGCATACGTTAATGGACATACATACAGATATATGGTGGTCGACATCACCTAAACAGCAATCGACTAATAACAGTCAATTTCAACATATCAATCAGATCATGTAAAGGCATGGGAATAATGTATTCATCAAACTCTAATCATCTAATCATGACAATCATATCCTAGGCACCTAGTCCTTAAACATACGTTAACATGATTTTTAATTAAGCATATAGGATAATTAAGAAAGCTCGTTAGATGATGTAAATTTGAAAACATTCTCCCCCTCAATCAATGACTTATTTTCGAAAAGTTTAAAAGCGCAAGTCATTGATTGAGTTTTCAATTTTAACTAAAACTCTTAATCGATTGATTTTCAAGCAACTCATTTTCCACCATTTTGTTAAAACAAATATTTTTCTAAAGCATTTTAGAAGGAAAAATATTTGAGTAGGAACATCATCCTTGACATACTTTCCTCATTTTGTTTTAGGATAAGTGCACGAAATATTTGAAAATTGGTTTAGCGTAGCACTTTCCTTTCTTGAAGAGCGGGTTGCTATTGGAAATAATAGCAAACAATTGTTTTAAGCACGGGTTCTGATCAAATAAGCTGTAAGCCATATTTTGAGACATGTTTTGGAAAAAGAATATTTACACCTCCTGCTCGAACTTCATCTATGATCCCGTGCCATTATTGAATGCCATTTCTAAGACCGCGAGATGTTATCGATACTAGAAGACATGTCTTTGAAAACAATATTTTGGTATTTTTCAAATTTTCTATTTTTATGGGTTTATGTTGGTTTTATGTTTTCTATTCTTTTCTTTTGTTATATATTTATTTTTTGTATTTTGATTTTGATAGATATATACAAATATAGAGTAGATGATATAGTTTAAGAAGATGATGATACGAGTACCGAGATAAGGATATCGAGCAAGCCCGTTGTAGAAGATAGAAGTCATCATCTCTTAAACTTTCACCACCAAAGCTTCCGAGGCTCTTGCAATGAAGAAAGAAATTGAACCATCGAAAGTGAGACTTTGGCGACTTCCTCCAAACCGAAAATCCTTTAGATGAGCGATTTGAAGCTCTATTTCAAGCTTGTCTTAGCCGGTGCACATAAAAGCACACCATTTAACATAAATCCTGCTACTCCTTTTAAGAACGATAATCAAGATTCTCCATTCGGGTTATATCATCAAAATAGATCAACAACGTATCATCCCACTCATAAATAATCTTCTCATTTTTCATAACCGACGTCTCAAGCAATCCATTCCAAAAGGTTTCAAGAGAACACTTCCCCAGTAGATGACTTGATGCGTCGGTCTCTTTGACTAGAGCTCAAGAACCCGAATACACATATGAGGGTAATGAAGAAACTTATACCATCGATGAGTAGATTGTTAAGTCCAATAACCAAAGAATATCCAAGATGTATACTTTTCATCCCGGAGAAAAAGAAAGTGTATGAAGCTCACGAACGTGTATGAAGCTCAAGGACCCGAATGCCCAAAGAGAATAACCGATAACATTGAAGAAGCGGGCGAATCATCGATTATCTCTGCGGGTGATAATCTCTGCGGATGTCAACACCGAATAAGTGATTATATCTCGAATCACTTATTAAGCCCTCAAGTAAGACAAATTGGCGCCCCAATGTACACAATTTCTCTCCCACGATGATTGCGATAACATCGTAATCATCATACACTTGTGTACCTCTTTTATCTTGAAACTTTCTCTAACATCACTACCCCAACATCGTTGGAATAATAACACAAAAAGCCTTGATGAGTAAAACCTTGAGTTTCTCTGCGGTCATGACATTTGTCTTCCGGGATATCTTCAATCACTTAGAATAATTAAGTTCATCAAGTTTACTCGCAATTTGTAAGTTTAGATGTGAGTCTCCTTCCCCTTCTTTGGTTTTGACACTTCGTAATCAACAACACGTTATAAGCCCATATACTTGAAATCATTTGAGAAGAACCTTAGAAGTCTTTGTGAGAATCAACTTGCTGAAGTACATTGTGAGCAAATCTAATTAGGAATTAACTTTGGCTTTTCACTCTCCCCCAATTAGTGCTCTCCCCTAAACCGACAATCTTTATGATGTGTGCTTGAGTTAAGAAGAAGTCTTTAGATCATTAAATAGAACTCGTCTTTAGTCTTCTAACATGTAGCAGAAAATGTAGGACAGACTGTAGACTCGACCTTCTTCAAGATTGTCCAGTTGGGGAATAGAAAGTTAACATCTTCAACTCACCAAATGCATTCCCGTTAACTTTGAAATAGCAAATCCCCTTAACTAAAATCCTTCCCAATCAAACAAGAACATAAAGATGTTCATCAAAGAAATCAGCCCAGCAACTGGAAGCACTTTGTCATTAATCAAATCAGCCCGTGTGAAGATGTTAACCAACGGCTCTTAGAAGAAACTCCATGTGAAGATGACCCGATAAGAAGAAGCTCGGTTCTTACATGAGTTTGGAGCCGTTTGACCATTTATTCTCATATAATATCAACCATGCGTAATTTTATACTTTTTCTCCCCTCAAGAATTGCATACGGAGTTGCCATTCTTGATTGAATAAGTGAATATCATCCAAATGTTCTATTCACACTTCTCCCCGAAAAATTAGCACATGATGTCGCCATCTTCATTATAATCGAGCAAGTGGAATAAGAAAACAATCAATGGTAGCCGGTTCACTTGATGAATTAGCGCATGGAAAAGTATGAAGCATGTTGATGAGAATGTCATAATAAGAAGATTTCTCTTCTTCAGAAGATAAAGCGCACTGAAGCGTACACTTTTCTTTTCTTTAGAGTACGAGGCATGAACTGTTGTGTTCATACGTCATTATCTCTCTCTTTTCATCATCTCTTGGCAAAACATGTAATCAAACCCATTATCATTCAGTAGGCTCTTTGTAGTGACAGCTGATGGAGAAAACCCAATATGATGAATTTGACCCTGAAGTAAACTAACCCGAACTCGTGACTTAAACTTGCACATATGCAACAAAGAGCGGTGCCGAGACTTCATCCTCCATTGAATCTCTAAGTACTCTATACTCCTCATCCAACCAACCATCAAGTATAAGACGTACATCACCTCTTGAAAATCCACAATTGAATGTGACCATCGAGCACTACAACGTAACTCCTTAAAGTGATAGTTAATTTGTGGTGATAAGAGCCCAATTCCCCAGTGGTAAAAGAAAAGGTAAAAGTCACTCAACAATAACTAGATTTCCAAGTCTTCGTTTTTGATAATAAGCTCGAACAAGGATCATGAAGAATCTTCATCCATCCATCCCGATACCTTCGGATACTAAGTACACTCGCTTGTGATATTTCACTTCAACCTCAAATAGATAATAGTGAATTAACCCGTTGTGACATCTTACGGTTAAAAGCTCAACTCTAGCCTCCTTTGACGTTTTAAGTGAACTCGATAATGGTTTCATCCCGACCATGGTTAAAAGCACATAACCCCATAAAACCATGTAATAACCAAACCGCCATGACGAATATCCAAACACACATCCAATTCTTGAAGTACACCCTTTTATCCCTTCTTCTAAGTAGAAACCGTAGCACCAGCATCAGAAAAGATCCCGAAATACACTTTCCCTCTCTCCAGGATGGATTTATCATCACGGGATTTTACAATTCTATGGTTTAAACCGAGAAATAGTTTCTTTCGCGGGATTTTACAAAACCAAGAATAAACCGTAAGATAGATCCGAAAATGCACTTTACAATTACCAGGATGTTTCCACTGTCACGGGATTTTACAAATCAATGATTTAAACCGAGAAATAGATTCTTTCGCGGGATTTTACAAAATCAAGACAAAACCGTAAACAATGTCAGCTTGAATGTGTTATGACAACTTTGGTTTCGGTGAATATCTGTTTTAGGGGAACATGCAGCTGTTTGTTAATGGTTCATTATCCAACATCATCAACATCTTCAACCATCCAATAAACACTTTGGTAAACACATCATTCACGCATTCTGTCGGCTGTTGTTGTGACCACTTGGAGAAGTAAACCCGATATGTCAAACTTGAGCACGAAGTAAAATTCCCCCGATTTGTTACTTAAACTTGTTCTAATCCTCGTGAAAAATAAACGGTGTACCCAATGTACAAAACCTCTTGACATTCTCAATTGAGTAAGACACCGAAGTGATAGCTACGTTGTGGGTTAAGTGAGAAAGAATCACAAACGCAACTAAATAACCAAGTCTTTATCACCCTCTGTAAACGCTCAAACAAGTCATCTTCGCGGAAGGGTAGAAAGAAAGAAGACGAAATAAGTAAACGCACCCCAGAGAATCTTACTGCAAATCCAAATAAGAAATACCGTCCAAACAACCCCGTAGTCAACTTTTTCCACCCATCAATTCAAGCCATGACATAATATTATTCGTGAAAATGTGTATACCAAAGTATCAAACCTCATAACACACCGAATCTTATCATTACACCAAATCACAACATCAGAACTCTTCAACAAATCTTATAAAGTTGCAAGTTACATAATCAAACCGTATCAACAACTTGCATCCATATCACCTAGATAATAAGCCCAAAAGCAGATCACGAGTTCATGTCCAATTAAAATCGTTTGAATCGTCACTTCAATATAAGATTAGTAAAACCGGACAAGAACTTCGAACACATTCAAAATCAACAAATAATTCAATCCATGAATAACAATCCTCGTGAAAGTCAAGTACCACTCTTATACCAAATGATATTGGCAAAGTTTGAAATTAACTCAAAGATCGGATATCAATGTCAATTAAACCATTTTAGTCCAACATTACGTTTGAAGTTATCTCAAAAATACAAGCACCTTTGTCAAATGCACAGCAAATGTGAGTCACAATATCCAATCTAATAAACTCACGGCTCATTGGCTACACGACCCAAGTCCAGTTTATTCGATTCATTTGAAGCCCATTCGAAATGAGGCCCAAGAAAAGTCCATCTGATCCATATGAGGCCATTTGATAACAGAACATGAGGCCCATATACGATCCATTTAGCTGTAATACACACTCAAAATTACCCTAATGTCACGGGTATTTAACACTTCACCCAATACACGCTTTGCCCTAATATCACTCACAAATTAAACGCCTCCTTAATCAGTATACACATCAAAACTTCAAACCCTAATATTACACTCTTAACCCAAAAATCATCAAACAAATCCGCCTCCAATATTAATCAAACATCAACCGGATTAAACCAAAACCCTTCATACAACCTTGTTAGATAGGTCTCGCCACATGGATGGCATGAGATCGACAATAACGCCATAGGGATGGTGTGATGGTTTCGAATTGATAGCAAGATCCAACAATCATAAGGTAGGTTTAATCATTTTTATTTCGTTTCTTGTGCTTTGTGTTTTAAAATGAATGAAACATCAATAGATTATAACACAATTGTTATAAATCTGATTGAAATGACTTTCGAATATTAATGAAGTGTATACTTCCAAAGATTAATGGATCGATGATGTATTAACTCGTGTGTATGATCTTAAATGGTCGGATATAAATTGAAAAACACACGATAATATGAGATCTAAATTGATTGAGTCAGAGATTGTGAACGAGTTGTTATGATATGAGATTTAACATGAGATTGTATTGGATCTGAGATGAAAGATCGATTATGTCTCAATTGTTTATCTTTTAAACACCCATGGATCTGTGATGAATACTTCTTTTGTGTTTAGATCTTGTAAGGTTGTTTTGAGAACCACACACAAAAGTAGTGAAACTGAGATCGGACCCTCTTAATAAGTAATGAATCGAAACAAGGTCTTGAGCTAACATAATTGTTGTGTTCATAGCCTTATATTCGAATATTATCAAACGATTAGATCTATGAAGATTTCTAAACTTGCTTTAGACCTTTGGTCTTGATGTGACTCTTGAGTTCCGCCAAGTTAGATAAACTGAGATCAATCGAATATGAGTCTGAGTCTTGACCATTGTAATCGTTGTTAAGACATAGATGAATGATGTTGTAGTTGAGGTCTTGATGTTTGGTAAATGTAAACACGCATTAGGTTCAATGAATCGGGACATTATTCATCAACACGCAAGCTAGTTAACCCAACTCGCTCAAAAGCAAGTCGCTACCATACCATATGCGAGTTGAGTAACTCGCATTGAATCTGGACCAAAACACAACTTCAGATCCAAGAATATCTTCATTTCGACCAAATGAAGCAGAACAGGCGATACAAAGAAGATATGTTGTTGACAGCATGTTTTGACCACAAATGCTTAATATCTTCATGGTTTGATGTGTGAAACAACTGCTTAATTCAAAATAATGATAAAAACAGTAACATTTATTAAAACGTTTTGAAATATATTGAAAAAGATTGGTGAAAACGTTTTTTTTTACCAAAAACATTAAACACAAGCTTGTAAAACCAAGTCAAAAACAGTTTTAAACAATATCACAACCACATATTATCACGACAAAACATTAAACCGTATCACGGACACATCAATCATAACCAACTCGCATCAAGAAATCGAATAAGCTGCATTAAGAACCATACGAATCAACAAAACAACACAACCATGGCTCTGGTACCAATTGTAGGATCGTGAATATTATGTTGTTTAGATGATTCAGGTGGTCTTGGATGATGATAGTATATGAATGCCATGGTTAGAGAGATGAAGAGAGTAGAGAGGGAATTCTAGAGAGATAAACAACAAGTGTAAAAGGTTATATTAGAACTTCCCACCCTCTACCTTGGAAGATAGAGGGTATTTATAGGTTAAAAACTAAATGACCTCCTAACGGCCTGTGGATCAGTTATACAGTGGGTAAAGACCCGTCCTTCCTCCACGGTGTTACACTACACTATTTTACGCTACAAACTAACTAATAAACTAACAAATAACGTAACAAACAATATGTCTACGAGCTAACTTATGCTAGATAATATTTGGGGTGACCGATACTTCACTATGGAATTTTCTAATTCCTAACTCCTTCCCATGTTGGGGTGAGCATTGGGTCAAACCCGACCCGAACCGACAAAAACCGACCCGAACCGAAAAAAGAAAAAGGAAAAAACTCAAATCGAAAACCGAACCGAAAAATATATATCAAAACCGAATAACTTGGTTTGGGTCGGTTTTCGGGTTTCGAGCCGAAAAACCGACAAAAACCGAATCGACCCGAAACCGAACCGAAAGACAAAAACCGAAATGAATATACAAAACCAAAACCGAACCGAAAAAGTCGGTTCGGTTCGATCCGATTCGATCGGTTTGTCGGTTGGTCGTTTCCGAGTGGATTTGCTCGGCCTAGTAGATAGGCTTTCGAAGAACGAAACCAGATAATCGATATCGCATTTGTTTAAGTTTTCAAGAATCAACTAATTAGGATTTAAGCGTAAAATAATCGAATCGCATATCTTTGTTTGAATAGGCAACTCAAAGCTATTACTTATGTTGTTAAACAAGGGTGTTTGGCATTACTAAGTTAAGCGATTATGCTCATAACCGTAAGACCAACTTCTCCAAAATAGCTTATTTTCACCCCTAAGGTTAAACTTAAGATACTGGATCCAGTACCAAAAACCAATTCAAACTAAACAATCTGAACCATCTTACTGAAAAGATCTTATTTCACCCCTAAACTAAGCATATAAGCAGTCACATTTCTTCATCTGCTCGAAAACACAATAAGCAGATAAACACAATAAGAAGATAATCTTTAATAAAAACAATCCAAATTCTGAAACAATCCAATTCAGAATACCATCAGAAGAAGACCGCATTCGCATTATAACAGTATCAAGGAGATCATTAGCATAAGCACATATCACATCCAAACACTCAAATCTGCTTATCTACCACATCAACGAAATAAGGGATGTTTAAGATTACTATTTTAAATAACTTATGCAAATACCCAAATAATCAACTTATTCAAAACAGCTTATTATTTCAATCTAAGAGTAAAGTTAATAAACTATCTCAAAGTGCCCAAACACTCATAAGTGCATACCTATTACCAAAAACGTGTTAAGTAGACAAACTATTCGTTATTTCAAAATAACAGGAAATAAACAATCTCAACAAGCAACTGCAGATCAGCTTATTTCACCCCCAAATATGGGGTAAACAGCTTACGCAGCTAATAAGCAATTTGGAATCACCCCATCATCAAATATCAAACAATTCACTGTCCTAAAAAACATATAAAAGAAACTGCATTCATATCGGTTTTTCCTTAAAATATTAACGTACTTCCACATGCGTGCCATTTTACTCTTTTAGTATAACATTTGACTCGTTATAAGATCAGCATTATAAAAATTTGAACTTTTTATGAATTGAAGGTTTATTGTATAATAAGAATTTTAACAAATTGATGAAATCAAAAGATGGCCGGTTGAGTTTAAGAAGTGGAGATAATTTTGTGGGATTGAAAAGTTAGCGTCAGGGTTTTTCATTTGGGGTAAAATGGACGGAAATTGAATTTGGTTTTGGGATTTGGTGAAATTTTTTAGAGGGAAATTGATTTTGGTTTTTGCACGTGTTTTTGGGAATTTATTTATTTATTTATTTATTTATTTATTTATTAACTTTGTAAGTAGGAGTTATAGATCTCATATTTGTTATATATCAAATGAACCGATTTTAGCCGTACATTTTTTTTTATCAAAATTAATTAAAGAAAAACTATATTTTTTTTAAACAAACATATCTTGCAAACGGTAATCTTCAAGCTACGAAAAATGAACAATCGCGACGAAAAATAATCCATAACTTATACTCCCTCCATCCTAATTTATTTGTCCACTTTTAACTTTTGAAGTCTTGTTTTTACAACTTTGACCTTAACTATTTTCTTTTATTTTCTTTTTGGTTTTTTCTTTTGGCTGAAAACCGGTGAACATATATTAATAACAAAACATATTACAACAATAATGAAACGGGTATAGACATGCCTATACCTTTAATATTGCTACTCAATACAACTCTAGACAACATACTCCCTTCGTTCCAAAATTGTAGTCCTCTTTTGACTTTTTTGGTGTTTCTTTTACAAGTTTAACATTAAGTATTTTTGTTTTTGTTATATAATATTTGATACAAAATATATGAATGTATTGGGTTTTTAATGTATTTTCATTTGGTGTAATTTTCATCAACTATTTTATGACATAAACAAAAATATTTAAGGTTAAAGTTAAAAAAAATACCGAAAATGTCAAACGGGGACTATAATTTTGGAACGGAGGTAGTAGAACAATATCGGTAATAATACAATCGAAACCATAAAGCACTAAATTTGATTCAAGAAGAAACCCGAAGCTCTCATCGATGCCTACTAAAAAGAGGCCATCATCTCATACCAGCATATCAAAATCAGTGACTGAGGATCATGTTCACCAATTTCCGCCACACCATAACATCATGACTACATTTCCCAAATATATAAATATCATAAACCTTTCAACCATCATCCACAATGATTTATAATGACATATAGAGGGCATCATCATGCATGTTATAGCTCCCAATCTCTCAAATGAGGGGTTATGCCCAACTAGCTACATTTCCAAATCATTAACTTCCAAAGACTAATAAGTAGCCCAACCTCATTACATAGGTGTTGTTTTTTTGTTAAGAGCTTCTGAATCTGATTCGCACATCTAAATCTGAATATGTGGCGTAAATATCTGAATCTAAATCAAATAATGTTGTTTATTTTTTTTGCAAAACCTCCTAATGATATTTTTTTATATTTATATAAAAAGCAATTTCAGTTAAAATAAACTAAAATCTCTAAACATTAAAATTAAATGGTTCTAAACTTTTAAGAACTTGTCTCCCAAAATATTGGCAATTTACGAAGAAAAAAAAGACAAAATGCAGTCATAAGAAAGTAAAAAGTTGAGAAAATGATCCAAGTCTACTACTCATTCCTTATACAAAGCTTTAAAGTTCAAACCATATACATTTTCACTCGAAATCAAACAATCTTCTAATAAACGCATCAATTTCTTTAACTTTAATTACACATCCTTCAATTTGTTCATCAACATCGATACCCGCATTACCATTTCATGTTTGTCAAGAAGATCCAATATTCTATTAAAGTTTTTTTTTTTTTTTTAAATCCAACTTTCATTTTCACAAATGACATGAAGTGGGTTTGGGAAGGAGATAATGAAGTAGTGTTGCACTATTGTTTTCTAATCAGAGGCAACAAACATCTTACCGAGTAAGAGATTGGGAAGGAGATAATGAACTAGATCTTTTAGGGTCTGACCGTGTCTGGATGAAATAAAAAAACAAACACTCTTTTGCCTCAAACATCTTACCGAGTAAGAGATTGGGTTTATCAGAGGCTGTTAAGACCTTTTAAAAAAAAAACAAAAAAAAAAAAAAACACCAACTTAGCCTTAGAAGCAAAGAGGATCATGCATCACTAGCAAGGGAACACACACCCTCATTAAGAATCCAACCTATCCTCCTTTAGCATTGCATTGGAAGGACCAAAAAGGTTCATCTTGCACACCTCTTTATTCCTTCCATCATACAAAGCCCACATAGACCATTTACCCTACACAGTTGGATACCTACTTTATGGAACTATTGGAAATAAAAACACTTGAGACTATCATATTCAATAGCACCAATAAGGCCACCATCAAATATGAAAGAACCAAGATGAACTTATAACCAAGACTCCAAGGTAGCCATCAATCAGTAATGAGATAAATAACTCAAGCTTGTAAAGATTTTAGCGTAACTTTGAGATATGGATAAACCAAAATTTGCAGATTTAACAAGATTTGAACTCTGCACAAGGTGATTATAACATACCAATAGGAAACTACTTTATGGATAGACAAACTCTATACCAATTTCATGGTCGCCACCTCGAATGTGAATAGAATAAAATCACGTCAATTGACCATCTCCAAGATATTAGCCATCCGTTATTTTCTTTTGTTTTATATAATACTTGGTGCAATATATATGAATGAATTGTGTTTTAAATGTATTTTCATTGGTATAATATTCATCAAATATTATATAACACAAATAAAAATACTTGAGGTCAAAGTTGAACAAGAAAGACCAAAAAATTAAAAGTGGACAAATAAATTGGGATGGGGGAGAAGTTTTTAGTTTGCGATTCAAAAAGTAAGATCAAATCGGATAAGATCCTACGTAACATCCGAATCGCTTTTGCTTTTAGTATCGTAAAATTATAAGTAATTAAGATTATGATCGAGATTTTAACAACCATGATTCATAATTGAAAATGAGTGATGTCTGTGAATGTTAATGGTTGAATATAATTACTTTTTAACAATTGTTATAGTATCCTTTTAAAGAGTAAATCGGCGCAATTTGCATAACTTTGAAGTGCATATGTGACATTTGTAAAAAAACAAAAATGTTATAATTTTCGTCTCGGGAAAAAGTGAAATGACCACAATATTCATATTCAACCTTTTACCCGTACGATCAGAGTACATTTATCAATTGGTTTAGACATGAACAAAAAATGAATTGAAGCATTTTGACAGAAACTTCGCCTGCACTTTTGGAATGTTAGAGATGGAGTGTGTAACTTGGAAGTTTTTACAACTTACTATTTTTTAAAAACCTCCTACTTGTATTATTTCGTTATCATTCTTGTATAATGGACTAGCTATGTGGATACAAGGACTATGAGTTATACAAACAAAATTATGTAGGAAAGCAGTTACACTTTTATTGATAAAATCTAAATTACAATAAATAAAATTAACAATAAATAAATAATGTAAAATTAAATACAAATGTAATGTAAGCGGATAAACGATAATTAAATAAAAATAATAAAATAGTCAAAAGACTTACTTGATCACCAAATAGAGATCAACGAAGAAGCACTAAAAGCCGAGGCACGTGTTTTACATACTTCCTTTAAAATGTTATCAATGTCATTCCCAAGGGTACAACAACCAAAACGAAGAAGTTGTCTTGTCAAACTTAACTAAATGATAATGCTACACGCGTTCGGGATCGAAGGAACTTCCTTTTCTTCGAGCAAGTTTTATAACACCCTAGCAAAGGAACCTAATCGTTGTAGTGTAGTATTAGGGTAAGCCACGGGTATTGATATCGCTCCCTAGGGAATAGGAATGCTAGTGAGAACTTACTACGCTAAAGTTGGGGTTGAGGAAGATTATTTTTATCTTTTTATGTTTTTTAGAAATGGAAAGGTACGAATCTGGGGTTTGGATTTGGGGTTGGAATTTCACCGATTACTCTACTTATCTAATTATCTAATCTAAGGTGTATGTAGTCTATGTCTAATTATTGTGTGCTCGTATGATAGTTTAAAGATGTGTTCACTTAGGTTTTATTACTCCTTAATTATCTCCTATTGATGGTTGAATTGTCACGTCCTTATTCTTAATCGCGTTGTGTGTCTAAAGTCGTAGGGTATGCGTTTATCCTAACTATTTAAACTTACCAAAGGGTCTCGCCTACAAAACCCTCTAGGGATTATAAACTCTAACTCTAAGGCCTCTTTGGATGGTTTAGCCTACAACCGCCTAAGTGCTATAGCCTAAGGTTCACAAAGATTAATCAAGCATTAATTACATAACGAATGACCTATCGCATTACTAGATCATTAATCAATTAAGATAAGAGACAACCAATCAATATTTAATAATTAAGTTTCATATTCCCTAAGCAAACACACAAGTAAATTAGCCGGACATGGAGAACATGCAAGCATACACACAAATAATCAAAGACATAATTGAATTAATGAAGTAAAACACTTATCTTGATGTAAGATAGGGTTTGGAACCCTAAAATACTATACAAGACAGCCTTGGTCCGGTTTAGGTTCTTACTCCAAAAGACTACACACTAAAACCGAAAATTCAGATTCTATATATAAGATTACAAGTGCGACGGCCACCTTATGTTTTGTGGCGCCGGTCGTCGTCATTAGGGTTTCGTCCCGGCCACGTTAGTCTTGGCGACGGCGCCACCTTGTGCTTGTGACGCCGTCCTCTTTCACCGACGCTCTGGATCAAATCTAGGCCGCCCCGAGTCGACGACCTACTCTTTTAAAGCCCGACACCGTTACTTGAAAATAAGAAATTTAGCTTCTGTGTCGTCACAAAATTCTCCGACGGCGTCATAGCTTAAGCGATGACGTCGCCACCTTGTATTTCAAAGCAGACTTGAGTGTCTCGATTCTTGACTTTGGCCATTTCTTCAGATATCCGCCTTTTCATCCAAATAAGTGTCATTACACAATTTGCCTTCAAGAGACCAAAAGTGAAAAGGAACGATATTAAGTAATAACGGATACAAAAGTGATCAAATAAGGGCTTAAACGACCCTCAAAAGGTACATTTTAAAACCTTATCAAATATCCCAACACTTGGTATTTGCTTGTCCTCAAGCAAATGTGCTTTTAGCCAATTAATTTATAAGTTATGGTCATGAAGCATTGGTTTAAAACAGTCCACAACACATATAAGCCCAAGAAAGTCATAACAAGCACGGAATTACATACTAGCACCTCACATGGGGTGTTTTGATACTCACATCTCTCGGTGTATATGAAATATAACAAGTTGGAAATGGAAGAAAATACTCATTAACGGTCCTAGTACATAGATTACCATAGGCTTGAGAATAGATCAAACCTCCATCGCTTTGGCGAAGCACCTAGGAAAGACTATCAAAGAGGTCTTTAAAGGGTTGTAACGTTAGGCTTACGGTAGGAAACAAAGGGTTTGGTGGGATAGGCTATTTAGTGGTGGCAAGTCAAAAATCTCTATGTTACAAGCATCTGAAGAATGGTGTTGCTAAGCCAAGACTCGACACTCTAAACTCTAGATAATCAAACAAATAAACATAAATTTAAAAGATAGATGTAGGATGGTTTTTTTTTTTTTTTTTTTTTTTTTTACACTTTTACTCTACCATCCTCTACGGTAACATCAAAATGATAGGATTTATAGGCACATCCCTACACTTGAGTTTTTATTACTCTAACAATAATTTGACCCGAATTGAAAAGATCAAAACACTTGGGGTACGTTATTATGGAAATAAGGGAATTTAACGTTCCCTTCCAGTCATCTCATAAACTTTAACTTTTTCCCATGAGTCACAATCGTCCCAAAACTGTGTACAAAGGATATGACTCGACTTTGCAACTCATGCAAGCAACTAGATAATTGAACTAAGGGTTTAGGGTGATAACAATAATGCACTAAAAGTGAGTGCATACAAGGTAGGCTAAGGCGATTTGGGTGATATTTGGGGTGAGGTGTAAACAATGCTCTTCATTGATATTAGGAAAACCGAAACATCACGAGAACCGCGAAAATGATAGGCTCGAGGGTTAACTAGGGTATCGTGTACTAAATATGAGTACAACGCAAAGTGGGGAATTACTCAACCGATGTGGAAGAAGTAATTATATTACGGTATCAAACAAAGGTTATCCTAATGCCTCTTATCATTTAGTTATTCCTAACTACACAAGTGTAGTCTTACTAGCGATCTCGGGATGCATCACAAAACAAGTTCTAGAATCTACTATACTACCGTTCACACTCTAAGCATTAAAGATGAATGCTTTAATTCCTACTAATCTAAGGCGATCCTCACATTTTGGGTGGAATTTAGGTGGTAAAGGGTTTTGTGCTAGTCATGCAACTTCCTATCCGTGAGACGCTTTTGTTAAGACTAATGGCCCACCCTATATGACATGAAAATTTTAAATTTGGTGCCAAAATTACCCTAACCGATATTTTCTCATGGTTTATTACACAAATACAATTGACAAAGCAAATAATCAAGGATAAGCATAGTTTCAAAGTTCCGTTTATTTTCCTCCTACACTTAAACCGAACATTGTCCCCAATGTTCCCCGAAAGTATCAAAGTTGTGATAATAGAAGGTAATGAAAAACGAAGAAACTAATACTCCCCGATTAGCTCGGTAGGATCCGTGTGTGAAGTAGTGGTTAAATCCTTTCCAAGAAGAATGTGTGCGTGAAAAGCTCCTTCCAATCTTTTGTTTCTTCTTCATGATAAATAAAACCCGCACACTTGAAGAAAACAAACGAAACCTTCGCGTAAAATCGGGTGGTAATAATATATATAAGACTCTACTAAACTAGGATATAATGCTCATGGAATGGATGTTTACGTAAATTCGGAAAATTAAGACCGGAAAATTCCAAAATTTATAAGTAGCTCGTAAAACGAGAAAAAAGTAATCTGTTATTTTACTCCTTCACGACGCCGTCAAAGTTATCCCGACAAAACCGGTTTGCGATTTTCTAGAAAAAATTTCGGAAAATTTACATCTTTAGAATCGGAAAAATTTCGCAAAACATCCATTATGACTCGATACAAGCATTTGACTCGAACAAATACACATATATATCTTTTAATGAATTGCTATTCTCATGTTTACGTTTCTTTTAAAAACGTGTGTAATCCTCCCTACACTTATCCTTTATGTAAAATACCTTTATATGCAATTAAGACGAGGTTAAAAATAAAATAAAGCATTTTTACAAATTTAAACATGAGAATAAGCAATCACTAAAAGATATATGACACTAACAAGCAAACAATTAAGCATGGGTTGCCTCCCACTAAGCGCTTTTCTTTACTTAAGAGTCTTGTAGCTAGACTCATAGTCGTGCCCTTACGTAACTTCATTGCTGCTACCTTCTTCTAAAACAATATCTTCATCGTTCATCATGTCATTATTATCTAACTGATAATGTTTCACACGTTGTCCATTTACGGTAAATTCCCTCCCATCGTGGTCTAGTAGCACCACCGCTCCATTGCTCATCTGCTTCTTTACTGAAAAAGGTCCATACCATCTTGATTTGAGTTTTCCCGGAAATAACCACAATCTTGAATTATACAAGAGCACCTTATCTCCTTCCAAAAAATCTTTAGGGTTCTTTATTCGTTGATCATGCCATTTCTTTGCCCTTTCTTTGTATGTGATCGATGATTCATATGCTTCCAGCCTTAGTTCATCCAATTCTTGAAGCTATAAGAATCTATTTGACCCTGCTTCAGAATAATCCATATTACAGGCCTTAAGTGCCCAATATGCTTTTTGCTCAAGTTCAATAGGGAGGTGGCACGCCTTCCCGTATACTAAGCGAAAAGGGGTTGTTCCGATTGGTGTTTTGTAAGCGCTCAATGCCCAGAGTGCCTCATCCGGTTTGAATGCCCAATCTTTTCTATTCGTGAACCATTTTTCAAGTATCCGCCTAATGCCCTATTTGTGTTTTCTACTTGTCCATTAAATCCGAGGATGATATCACGGTAGAAAATCTATGTGGAACAATATACTTCTTCATTACCTTCTCCATTTGAGCATTGCAAAGTGGGTTCCTCTATCACCGATCAATGCCTTTGGGATCCCGAATCGTGCGAAGAGCTTTTTAAGAAAATGAATAACTACCCTCGCATCATTAGTTCTAAGAGCTTGAGCCTCCACCCATTTAGATACATAATCAATAGCTACGAGAATGTATTCATTTCCTTCGAATGATGGAAAAGGTCCCATGAAGTCTATACCCCAAACATCGAATATTTCGCAGACTTCGATATAATTCTGAGGTAATTCATCCCTTCGCGAGATGTTTCCCAATCGTTGGCATGCATCACACGTTTGAACTAATCTCTTGGCGTCTCAAAAAATAGTAGGCCAGTAGAACCCGGCATCGAAAACCTTTCGTGCCGTGATGTTTACACCGTGATGTCCTCCAGATGGTCCCGCATGGCATTATTTCAAAACTCGATTAATCTCCCTTCCGGCCACGCAACGTCGAATGATTTGATCTGGGCAAATGCGGAATAGGAAGGGCTCATCCCAGAAGTAATGTTTTAGCGTAGTGAAGAATTTACTTTTTTCTTGCTTGGTCATGTAGTTTGGCAAAACCCTACTGGACAGATAATTAGTATAATCCACATACCATGGCTCAATCTCCTTAATGGCCATTAGCCGTTCCTCGGGAAAAGAGTCGTGAATCTCGGTATGATCGAGTTTCTCAAGATCAGGGTTTTCCAAGCGTGACAGATGATCGCAAAGAAGATTTTCACCCCTTTTATCTCGAATTTCAATGTCGAATTCTTGAAGTAATAGAATACACCTAATTAGTCGGGTTTTGCATCTTGCTTGGAAAACAAATAGCGCAGGCGGAGTGATCAATGAAGACGAGCGGTCTTAGAAAGAACGAGATATTGCACGAACTTGTCAAGGCAAAACCACGCCTAAAAGCTCTTCTCGGTAGTTGTGTAATATTCTTGCGCTACATTCATGGTTTTGCTAGCGTAGTAGATTGGTTGAAAATGCTTCTCTTTCCTTTGGCCGAGCACGGCGCCTACAGCATAATCACTAGCATCACACATGATCTCGAATGGCTGAGACCAATAAGGGGTGACCATTATAGGCGCCTGAGTAAGATCCTTCTTTAGTTGGTTGAATGCTTCTTTGCATTCTTCAGAAAAATCAAAAGGGGCATCTTTAACAAGAAGCTGTGTCATTGGCCGGGCAATTTTCGAGAAGTCTTTAATAAACCTTCGATAGAAACCCGCATGACCTAGAAAGCTGCGAATGGCTTTAACGGGGGTAGGATAGGGGAGTTTGGATATCGCTTTGATTTTTGCTCTATTGACCTTAATTCCATTTCCAGAGACTTTATGTCCTAAGACAATTCCTTCTTTCACCATGAAATGACATTTTTCCCAATTTAGGACCAAATTAGTTTCTTCGCACCGTTTCATCATCTTCCTAAGGTTGGAAAGACAAAGGTCGAAGGAATTTCCAAACACCGAGAAATCATCCATGAAAATTTCCATGATGTCCTCAATTAATTCATGGAATATGGCCATCATACATCGCTGAAAGGTGGCAGGTGCGTTACATAACCCGAAGGGCATTCGCTTGTAGGCAAACGTCCCGTATAGGCATGTAAACGTAGTCTTTCCCGATCTTGAGGGGCAATGGAATTTGAAAATATCTCGAAAAGCCATCAAGGAAGCAAGAGTATTCATGCCCGGCTAACCTTTCGAGCATTTGATCAATGAATGGCGAGGAAAATGATCTTTCCGGGTGGCATCATTTAACTTTCTGTAGTCGATACAAACACGCCAACCAGTAACCGTTCTTTGTGGCACTAAATCACCCTTTTCATTTTTTACAACCGTCATCCATCCCTTTTTTGGAACCACCTGGACTGTGATGACCCAAGGGCTATCCGAAATGGGGTAGATAAGGCCGACATCGAGGAGCTTGATGACTTCTTTCTTTACTACCTCTTTAATGTTAGGGTTGACCCTCCTCTGCGGTTGAACGGTTGGTTTGTAATCTTCTTCCATGAGGATTTTATGAGTACAAAATGTAGAATTAATACCCTTAATGTCAGCCACACTCCATGCGATTACTCCTTTGTACTCTTTTAAAACTTCCAAGAGCTTCTCTTTTTGTCTAGTGGTCAGCGACGAGCTTATGATGACAGGGAGTTGGTCCTTTCCTTGAAGGAAGGCGTATTCTAAATGGCTTGGGAGATCTTTTAGTTCTAAGGTAGGGGGTTCCTTGATTGATGGTTTTAGCTTGTTTTCTGGCTTTTGTAGCTCAAGGGGTTCGATTTCTTCCTTACGCGGATAAAAGGAAACAACTCCAACCATCTTAATTTCTTCGTTGTCACCCATTGTGTTGTTGTCATCATTAATGAATTCGTTTAATAGATACTCATCAATGCAGCCATCTATATCATCAACAAATTCACCAACTTCCTCAACAAAATAAATAGGGTGATCGTAGGAGGAAGAGTGACTCATAGAATCCTTGATGTCGAAGGTTAAGCTCTCGGACCCCACTCGTAAAGTGAGTTTACCATCATGAACATCAATAATGGCACGAGCTGTAGCCAAGAAAGGTCTTCCAAGGATTATTGGGACTGAGTTATCTTCTTCCATTTCTAAAATCACGAAATTAACTGGAAACTTGAATTCTCCTACCCTTACAAGAACATTTTCACAAACCCCAATGGGATATTTGATTGATCGATCGCCTAATTGAATGCTCATCACGGTTGGTTTCATACGAATATCCGAGTTTGAGGAATAGGGAGTGAGGCATCAGGTTAATGCTAGCTCCAAGATCCGCCAAGGCATTTTTCATAGAGCGCCCCTATAGAACAAGGGATGGTGAAACTGCCTGGATCTTCTTTCTTCTTGGGCAGGCTTTTCTGGATGATAGCCAGCATTCTTCTCCCTAATGA
This sequence comes from Chrysanthemum lavandulifolium, assembly GCA_022545495.1. NCBI lineage: Eukaryota > Viridiplantae > Streptophyta > Magnoliopsida > Asterales > Asteraceae > Chrysanthemum > Chrysanthemum lavandulifolium. Next base: position 294,133,148 of record CM040240.1, read on the forward strand.
TATCGACCCTTCAAGTTTCTTCCGATTAGATATTAACCTCTTGAAGCATTTGCTATGTTTAGGGATGTGATAGAATACGTCAAGAAGTGGTATGTTGACGGAAGCTCGCTTTTAAATAAGACAAGATATCTCATTGTCTTCTTGTTTTGATTCTTGAACGAGAGGATAAGGAATCTGTGTGAGAGTTGGGTCAAGGCGGTCTTGGTGTTTGTGGAGGGGATCGTGAGGAGTTGAAGGGGTTCAGAATTGCTTCATTTCTAACACGGGTTCCCAGTGGTGGGATTTCGGTCAGGATGCGGGGGATTCTTGGAAGTAATTCCTGATCGAGTAGTGATGGCGCAAGTTGGATCGTGATGGGCTAGGCCAGATCCGCTTATTCTTTTGTGAAGGTTGGCGAATTGACTTTCTAATTCAGCTTGCTACTCTTGAATAAACCCCTCAAGACCTTTTAAGAGTGTGGCCCTTTCAATGGTAAACTGCTCGAGTTCTTCTTCAAAGTCATCACGAATGGTGTATTCAGATCCCTCTTTTCCTTCAGGTTTCCATTTTAGATTGCCCCAAGGGTTGCATTCATCATTTTGATAGAATGTGAGGAGTGAAGGGTCATCATAAATATCATGACTGGAAAGGAAGACGCTCTCTTGGCGTGTGTCATCACACTCATCACTCTCGTGTGGCCCTCCAAAAATATCGCATATCAGGTATGGGTTAAATAACCTTTTTGGTTCTGGCGATTTGGTGAGGTATGCAAGCTTCTCTTGTGCTTTCTTAATCCGATCATCGAGAAATGATAAATTTTCATTCAAGAAAGTAGAGATACTTATAGCATTTACTGGCTCATTCCAATGGTTGTCTTGGTATTGAATGTATTCCTCAATGCGGTTCCACCCTTCTTCTGCAGTGAGATTAGAAATTCTTCGGCCAGTTGAGAAGTCAATGCCTTTTTGATCCTTACGGGAGACATTGTCGTAAAAGATTTGAACAAGCAACCAAAGGTTAATACCATGGTGTGGGGCTTGTTGAATAAGATCTTTGTAGCGATTCCAGGAGTTAATGATAGATTCTCCATCTCTTTGATGGAAGTGAAGAATTTTGCTCCTAATTAATCCAGTTCTTCCAAGGGGGAAGAACTTCTTGGTGAACTTGGTAGTGAGTTGTTCCCATGTGAAAATGGACTTTGGAGGAAGCTTATCGAGCCACTCCTTGGCCCGTCCTTGAAGAAAATGGGAAAACCGAGTCTAGATGTCTCTTTGGATGCTCCGTCGGCATAGATAGCATCAACAATTTTCAAAATTGTTTGATGTGGTGGATTGAGTTTTATTTGTGGGATCCATGGAATTGACATGCATTTTGGATAAACCAAATGTCGAGGCATGCAATACCTCATTGACTTGTTACGAAGGGTAGACAATGGCACTAGTAAATCCAGATGCGAGGGGAAGAGTATTCCCAGGGATTTTGCTTCAGGAGGATTGATGGGTCCATTGACCGAGTGGCGAAATTTCCTCGCCATGTTGGCTCGTGATCGTCAATGATGATGGTTTCGAGGATTGTGGGGAATGAGAGGACCTCGTCGGTTGTGACTTCATCAAAGTTGATGGAAGTGCCTTGAGGTTCCGAATCATGGATGACTTTTCTTCGCCTATTGAGCTCTCTTTCGGGTTCTGCAAACGGTTCAAGAAGGGTCTTGGTGGAACTACGGGTTCTAAGTTGTCTAAGGAGGTTGGTAGGGGGAATGGTAGTTGGTTATCACCTTCCATGATGAAAAGTGATGGGTTTACTGAACAAAGGTCACGAAGAAGGGGATAGACTACTAGAAAGCTAAAATTGAGAAAATTTACTTGATAGGAATCAAGCAAAGAAACCTAAACGAGGTGGACTACTAACTAGCTATTCTATTCTCAAGCAGTGCGCCTAAAACTTGATAACGCACACGCGTCGTTCGGGGTCAAAGGAACTTCCTTTTCTTCAAGCAAGTTTTATAACACCACAGGCGTTGAACCTAATCGTTGTAGTGTAGTATTAGGGTAAGCCAGGGTATTGATATCGTTCTCTAGGGAATAGGAATGCTAGTGAGAAGTTACTACGCTAAGGTTGGGGTTGAGAAAGATTATTTTTTTATCTTTTTATGTTTTTTAGAAAATGGAAAGGTACGAATCTCGGGGTTTCGATTTGGGGTTGGTATTTGATTGTACAAAAGATTGCACTACCGAGCTCGATAAGGATCAAAGTAATGAGGGTGTATGTTCCAGCCAAGACTTGCTCAGAACACGAGAATAAGAAATATGAAACACTACGTTAAGTGATTGCGCAGAGATTGGACCCTGCGAACCACCTCCGGCGTGAGAGTAAGTATGAGTTATGGTTGTATAAGTGTGTGTAAGTAAAGAGATGAGTGTGAAATGAGCATACCATAAACCATTGTCCGTCTAATCTATTTATAGTGGAAGAAATATGGTTAGAGGCACTCTTGGATGAATGTCGGAGATCATGGGGGCGTCCCATGATTGTGGGTAACCGCTAGGGGTTAGTGACCCACGTTCTCAGACTTGACGGGGAAGCTAAGAGAGAGAGGGAGATCGTGGGTTTGACTAAGTCATGAGGTTCCTTATCCATTGTTCCTTTGTCAACCATACCCCGAAGGGCTTAGGACTGCGAATGGCGAATTCCCCTAAGGTAACCTTCGTGCCAACGAATGGTTTGACGCCTGTGGATATTTTGGAATCCTAACCTGGGCCTTCATATGGAAGGGCTTCGACACGTCTCGGAGGAGTGTCCTTCGAGCTACTCGAGGGTACATCATCAAGCCCCCCAGTCGAAAGTGATGCATATGAGCGAAGAGGCATTGCATTCGACTTCTTGCTTCGAATAAATTACATCTCACTGCAAATTGCGTTAGTTAGAGATAATTACTTACCTAACTAAGCGCATTAAATGCGAAATAATTACTACCGCTTCCCGCTACAGTGATTACTTATCCCCATATTACCCGAAAACCAAAAGACTTTATTTAAAATTTAAAAAGTTGTTTGACTCGGATAAGAGTAAAAAAGATGGACACGTGTGTGGTTTTAAAGACGGTAAAAAGGGTATTTAAGGGGAAGTTGTTGAAACCCTAAAACACTTTCACTCTCTCCGTCTTCTTTTACACGCAGTAACCTTTTCCAGCGCACACCATCTTCGAAAACAAAGTAAGTACTTCTCTTTTCTTGTCATTATTGTTAAAAATAAGAACATGGATTCCAAGTTTATTATAAAACAACAAAATTGTACTTTGTCTGCAAAAGCTTTACATGATCACTTAGCCGATTATCCCATCCCAATAGAACATAAAGTGATGTTACCCAAACCCACTCAGGGTATCTTTGATGCCCCTCCAGGTTTCGTAGGGCTGTATACACATGCATTTAGTCACTCAGACCTTAGGATTCCGTTGCACCCACTGATTTTAGAGTTTATGCATTACTACAAAGTTCATATCTCTAGGTTCAATCCCTTTGGTTTTTCCAAATTAACCACATTCATAGTGATGTGCAAAGCCTACGGATATGAACCAACATTGACAGTTTTAAGAGGATTCTTGAACTTGTACCCTGGGGGAAATTGGTTGACACTAGCAAAAGACACGAGAGATGTACCCAACCCGTTTGGGAAGGTGTACACACATAACAGTTGGAAGGGTAGCTTTTTCACGCAAGACACTATTTTTCCCCAAATATTCAGAGCTGTTGAACAAGGAAAATAGGTATAATGCTAAGCGGTATAATGACCCCCCCTCACGAGGTTCGAAGTGATCCTCATTATCGGCTTGGTCAAATACCCTGTGGATGTGGAAGTATTCCACGAAGCCATTTTATACATGGGTGGGATTGCTCGAGTTGGGAGGGTCTCTCAAAAGCCTATGATCATATACTAAGGACAAAGTATGTTTATCCACTTTTATTTAAGTAGGACCAATGTAGCAATCGATATTTATTTCTTCTTGTTTCTAATTTGCGTAGATGTCGTTCGAAACTTTATGTTCCAAGACTTGGATGAAGATTTAAGTTTCATGCCCGGAGAGAAGGGTGAGGAGTCTTATGGTGTTGGCTCTCCTTCAACGTCTGTAAACAACAACGAGGTAGACATTCCGAAGCCAGAGCCTCTTTCATCAGCACCCCCGCAACTTGCTTTGGAGGGTCCATCCCAACTTGTGGAGAATATTGCTGACTCGGAAGATCCTGCGGATGAGGATGTCCCCGTCGTTGGTTCAACAGGAATAGCTGATAGGCTGAAGAGTAGGAAAGGGACAGCGGCCAAGACTGTGAAAATCTACCAACAAAAGGAAAAATCCCCTGCCTGCCTATGGGAGCAGATTTGTGAAGCAGAAGAGTGTTGAGGGCTGCAAGTTTGTGAAGTCGGCCTTCGAATTACCAGATGACTCCGTTGAGGTTCATAGTAAGCAATTTTTTTTTATATGTACCATGTAAAGTGATAGGTATCAATATTAACATATCATTTATACATCGCTTTGACCACAGGCCTTCCAGAGACAAAGGAACTCCCCAACGCTCTAGCCTGTCATCGGATTGTAGACCATGTGACCCCCCTGCATGGAAGGGTTTGCTGGACAATATGTCCATTGAAAAGGTCTGCGACATGCACGACAATGGTGTAGCAAGACAAGTAGTGTTGGATAACCATTTGAATACCAGGACTAGGGAGTTGCTCAGGGCTGTAACCAAGGCCAGGCAAGAAATGGATGTGATGTTGGAAAGGGAAAAGCATAGAGATCAGGAATATGCTGAATTGGAGGCTAAGTGTGATGAGATAGAGAAGGACTTGGAGAAGAATCCCCTCGTACAAGACCTCCGTCAAAAGATTGATGAGTTGACAACCGAAATCATCAGACTCAAGGTGGAGGAGGGTAAGGTAGCCACTCTCATAGGTCAAAATGTTGTCCTTGACGCTAAGTGTGCTAACTTGGAGGGCGAGAAGGCTAAGCTCGGAGAGGCGGTAAAGTTAAGGGAGGAATTGATGGCTTGCGGATGAGGTATAAAATGCTACTGAATGATCGTGCGGAGGTTGTTTGAAGGTGGTGCCTTACATAGCTATGGAGCTCTATCACGTTGATGAATTGGGAGCTCAGATGTGGAAGGTCATCAAATCGACCATATTTCATGGGCGGTGCTACTGGGAGGAGGCGCCAAAACAGGCAAGCCCGTGAACCTTTCAAAGGTTCAATGCCACCGTCCTACTTCAAAGGCCGAGTATGATGAGGCGTGAAATGCATTCGCAACCATGAGTACTCCTTCCTTGCTTGAGGCCACCAAAGATCCTATGGCACCCCTCGAAGACCTCCTTTCCAAGAAGCCTCGGAAGCTGAAGCCTACCACTCCCACCAAGAAGACCATGTCTACAAGCCTGTCTCAGCGCAACCATCCCCCACTCCATCTCCGAAAAATCAAGAATGAAGGCTGCCATGTAGCAGTAATTTGGTTTCAAAGGGTGGCATGTACCCTTAAGACAATTTATCTTATGTGACAATGTTTGTCTTGTGTTCCAAACAATATTTATGCTGTGGATGCATGGCCATGGGCCAAAAACAATTTAACTGGGGATTAGGCTCCTCGTTTAGGTACAAGGGCACTAGCCCATATTTTGAATGGAATTATGTAGGGGAATACCTCTAAATACTTAGTTATTATTTACGTTTGTTTATTTGTCTTCTCGTACGCCATTTTTCCGACGCTTAAGTTTTACAACCTAAGGTTAACCAACCTCATTGTGTGTAAATTACAACACCAAGAATATAATGACCAAATTTGATCATTGATGAGGAGTCGTGACCACTCCATCTCAAATCCTTTACATAGTATGACTTTGCAAAAAAATTTTTTCACAAGCGTCAAAACTACTAGGAGAGTTAATGTGAATGTGAAAGTTGGCGTGGCGATAAGGCATGTATCACACCTTGAGCCATTTATTTGACATTGAAACTCATTAACGACTTGGTGAACAAATCTTTGTGTTTAAGAAACGAAAAGAGATTTGTGGGAAATGTCTTATTTATCATTGAATTGGTAGGAGGATTACATCATTCTTGAAATGAAAACTAAGACAACTACCAATAATGGTCGCTTTCCTCGAGAAGCTTTTAATTACAAGAAAAAAGTAAAAGTACTTCTTAAACATAGAACTTTCAAGGTTCGCACCATTCCATGTCCCGTCGATGGGTTCTCAGGAAGATTGGCGGTTTGTAGGCTCCATTACCGTAGGCCTCGGCTATCATGTAAGGTCCTTCCCAAGTTGGTCCCCTTCCCACAGTATTCACTTTGCTTGCACCTTTGTTGAGGCGTAGCACATATTCCCAGTGCTTGAAAGTGGAAGGTCTAACCCTTTTGTTGTAGTAGCCTTCGATTTTATGTTTGTGTATCGCTTCTCTGATGGAAGCTATTTCCCTTCTTTCTTCCAGCAAATCAAGGTTTTCCCCGATCCTTTCGTCATTTGGGAGGCATCATATGTTGCCACACGCCCGTGTATACACTTAGCTCGAAGGAATGGCGCTCATTCGTATGTTGAGTGAAGGGGTTTCACCGTTGCTTGACTTGGGATGCGCCCTGTGAGCCCTGAGTAACTTGGGGAGTTCGTCTACCCATCCGTGATGAGTTCGTCCCCACCTTTTCTCGATCCCTTGACAATGTCTCTGTTCATAACCTCTACCATTCCGTTTCCTTGTGGATGGTAGCGGATGTCCAAGACATTTTATGTTGAGCCCTTGTGTGAGTCGTAAAAGACTCCTTGACAAATTGTTTTCCGTTGTCGGATATGATTATGTGGGGCACTATAAATTGGCACACGATGTGCTCCCATACAAATTTCTCGATCTGTCTCCCTGTCACGGAGGCCAAGGGTTTGGCTTCTACCCACTTAGTAAAGTAATCAATCGCTACCAACAGGAATTTTACTCCTCCGGGAGCTATGGGCATAGGGCTACGATATCGATGTACAAAAGATTGCACTACCAGGCTTCGATAAGGATCAAAGTAATGAGGGGTGTATGTTCCAGCCAAGACTTGCCTGTAACCTGAGAATAAGAAATATGAAACACTACGTTAAGTGATTGCACAGGGTTGGACCTGCGAACCACCTCCGGCGTGAGTAAGTATGAGTTATGGTTGTATAAATGTGTGTAAGTAAAGAGATGAGTGTGAAATGAGCATACCATAAACCATTGTCCGTCTAACCTATTTATAGTGGAAGAAATATGGTTAGAGGCACTCTTGCATGAATGTCGGAGATCATGGGGGTGTCCCATGATTGTGGGTAACCGCTAGGGGTTAGTGACCCACGTTCTCAGACTTAACGGGGAAGTCAGGAGGTTCCTTATCCATTGTTCCTTCGTCAACCATACCCCGAAGGGCTTAGGACTGCGAATGGCGAATTCCCCTAAGGTAACCTTCGAGCCAACGAATGGTTTGACGCCTATGGATATTTTGGAATCCTAACACGGGCCTTCGTATGGAAGGGCTTCGACATCGTCTCGGAGGGTGTCCTTGAGCTACTGGAGGGTACATCATCGACATTTCTCCGATTACTCTACTTATCTAATTATCTAATCTAAGGTGTATGTAGTCTATGTCTAATTATTGTGTGCTCGTATGATAGTTTAAAGATGTGTTCACTTAGGTTTTATTACTCCTTAATTATCTCCTATTGATGGTTGAATTGTCACGTCCTTATTCTTAATCGCGTTGTGTGTCTAAAGTCGTAGGGTGTCGTTTATCCCTAACTCTTTGAACTTACCAAAGGTCTCGTCTACAAAACCCTCTGGGATTATAAACTCTAACTCTAAGGCCCTCTTCGGATGGTTTAGCCTACAACCGCTCTAAGTGCTATAGCCTAAGGTTCTGAGAGATTAATCAAGCATTAATTACACAACGAATGACCTATCGCATTACTAGATCATTAATCAATTAAGATAAGAGACAACCAATCAATATTTAATAATTAAGTTTCATATTCCTAAGCAAACACACAAGTAAATTAGCTTGACATGAAGAACATGCAAGCATACACACAAATAATCAAAGACAAAATTGAATTAATGAAGTAAAACACTTATCTTGATGTAAGATAGGGTTTGGAACCTAAAATACTTGCATAAGGCGACCTTGGTTCGGTTTAGGTTTTCACCCAAAAGACTACACACCAAAACTAAAAATTCGGATTCTATATATAAGATTACAAGTGCGACGGCGCCACCTTATGTTTTGTGACCCGTCGGGTCGCCGTCGTTGGGGTTTCGTCTTGGCCACGTTAGTCTTGTGATGGCGTCACCTTGTGCTTGTGACGCCGTCCTCTTCGACTTCGGACGCCGTGCGGATCAAATCTAGGTCGTTCGAGTTGCGACGGCTACTCTTTTAAAGCCCGACACCGTCACTTGAAAATAAGAAATTTGGCTTCGTCGTCACAAAATTCTCCGACGGCGTCATGATTAAGCGATGACGCCCACCTTGTATTTCAATGACTTTGAGTGTCTCGATTCTTGACTTTGGCCATTTTCTTCAGATATCCGCGCCTTTTCGTCCAAATAAGTGTCATTACAAACAATTTGCCTTCAAGAGACCTAAAAGTGAAAATGAACGATATTAAGTAATAACGGATACAAAGTGATCAAATAAGGCTTAAACGACCCCTCAAAAATGTACATTTTAAAACCTTATCACTAAACTGCCAGAAATTTCATCTTAAGAGATGCGTATTCCTTACGTTGGAAATCAATAATACTTATTGATTTGATGTGTAAAAAACTTGTAGAATTAGGGCCTCTATTTATATACAACAGACTTGTTGAGAGGTTAAACATATGGCTTTAATGATTGTAACTTCCTAGTCCATTCCTATAACAAATTATAACTTCCTAGTCCATTCCTATAACAAATTATAACTTCCTAGTCCATTCCTATAACAAATGTGACTTGTTGAGAGGTTAAACATATGGCTTTAATGATTCAAGATGAAATTACAAAGCATAATGATTCGAGATGAAATCACAAAACATATGCTTTTAATTATTCAAGATGAAATCACCTATGTGAGAAAGAAGTGGGGTTGCTTTGAAGGGAATTGTAGGGGGCGCAATTCCTAAGAGCTCTTGCAGAACCACGCAAATGTTTAGGACCATAATGAACATGACTATGAGGACTTAACAATGTTAGGGAGAGTCTTGTGTGAAATGTATTGTCGTTTACATAAACATAAGCTCAGTTCAAAGACATCGCGTCTATTGACAGCTAGAAGGCTAAGTGCATTTCCCAAGGAAATGTTCAAAGGGTCACACCTACCTATCCTTTGCAAGATTCAACTATTGGAATTTCATCGTGATTTTTGTGTATTACCACCGATCTCCATTCATGTGGTGGATTGTTGGAAAATTTGTTGGCAAAAGTGACTTTTGACCAACTTTGGACACAATTATCTATATGTATGTGTCATATGTATGAGTAATAGTTTGTAGGTTCACGTTCTCCTCGAAGAGAGCTTCGCAATAAGCCTTTATGTGTCCAAAATTGAGTTGATGTGAATGAGATATCGGTTCTCAATGTTAGGCATTCGGTACCATGCCTAAAGAGTAAAAGTAGTTTATTTTCAATCCCACATCGATTGGGATGGGTAAACTTAGAGGGAGTCTATTTTGTATAAATAGAGGCCCTAATTCCATAAGTTTTTTACACATCAAATCAATAAGTATTATTGATTTCCAACAAAAGGAATACGCATCTCTTAAGATGAAATTCCTAGCAGTTTAGTTGAGTTCGACAATACAACTTACTGTTTTGGCTGTTGTACCCTTGGGAACAAATGGCGAATCTGTTTTAAGAGAAGCGTGTAAAACACGTGCATCGGCTTTTAGTGCTTCTTCGTTGATCTCTATTTGGTGATCATGTCTTTTGACTATTTTATTATTTTATTTAATTATCGTTTATCTGCTTACATTCTGTTTATATTTAATTTTATGTTATTTATTTATTGTTGATAAGGTTTTAAAATGTACCTTTTTGAGGTCGTTTAAGCCCTTATTTGATCACTTTTGTATCCGTTATTACTTAATATCGCTCCATTTCACTTTTAGGTCTCTTGAAGGCAAATTGTCAGTAATGGCACTTATTTGGACGAAAAGGCGCGATATACGAAGAAAATGGACAAAGTCAAGAATCGAGACACTCAAGTCTTTGAAATACAAGGTGACGGCATCATCGCTGCGCGCCGTTGGAGCATTTTGTGACCGACGAAGCCAAATTCTTATTTTCAAGTGACGTGTCGGGCTTTAAAAGAGTAGGTCGTCGCAACTCGAGACGGCCTAGATTTGATCCGGGCGTCGAGTCGAAGAGACGGCATCACAAGCACAAGGTGACGCCACGCAAGACTAACGTGGCAAGAGGAAACCCTAATGACGGTGACCCGACGGCGTCACAAAACATGAAGTATGGCGTCGCACTTGTAATCTTATATATAGAATCGAATTTTTCGGTTTAGTGTGTAGTCTTTTGGAGTAAAACCTAAACCGAATCAAGGATGTCTTGTACAGTATTTTAGGGTTCCAAACCCTATCTTACATCAAGGTAAGTGTTTTACTTCATTAATTCAATTATGTCTTTGTTGGGTCTATTATAGATTTGATAATACATAACAAGAAGAATGAAACATGAAGGACTAAAAGTGACAAGAAGGGAAACTACAAAAAGATGGAGGATTTGGAAGATTCTAGAAGATATGCTTAAAAGAATATTTAGTTTTAGAGTACGTACAAGATGTAGACGTCTAAAGGTGTGTGTGTGTGGGAACCTAGGCGTAGGGATTTGGGAAAACGCCTAGGGTTTAGTTAGTTAGTGTTATATCAAGTTTTTGATCTTTATTATAGTTAGTTAGTTTATGATAATGAAAAACCTTGTTCATAATAATGTTGATTCTATGCTTGAATATTCCGCTTTCATTATTATGTGTTCCTAGATATAATATTAGACATAGTCTAAGAGCTTACACCGATCTTCACATGTGGTATCAGAGCTTGGGGCTCGTGATATCTAGGGATCTACAAGGTTTTCTTGAAGAAGAAGGAAGAAAATTCGAAGTTGTCAAAATTCGTTATACTTCGCAAAGACCTTGTTTTCGAAGGCATAACTTTTATTGAACTGTTGGATTGAGCTAAAATTTGAGCTGGAGCTTAGTATATCTATCTTTAATCTCACCGAGGGATTGTCAATCGGAGCTCTCAATCAAAAGTTATAATTTGTCAAGTCTGTGGCGATTTTAAATAAGGTTACAATGACCTTGCTTTTGAAGCGATCATAACTTTTAGATTAACTGTTGGATCGTGACGAAATTTTGGGTGGATGTTCTCTATATATCAATCTAACTTTCCACCAAAGGGATCTTCCATCCGAGCTTTTATGTGAAAGCACTTTGAAAATCTTTCTGTATTTTGAAAGTCTTGTTGTGCGTTATTGGTCCCCACAAGCAAAGTACTACTTGGACACGAAAGTCTTGCTTGAAATTTGAAAGTCTTCGATTATTGAAAGTATCATTGTTCTCAAAGTCTTGCTCAAGTCTTGATTCTTTCTCATATGGTTTTCGATTTAAGGGAAGTCGAGCGTGATAATGGTTATGGATTTTGGATGACACACACACAGAATGGTTGTTTGGTTCACACACAGAAGAAATTTATGTTCTTAAAAGGATTCAAAAGGCTTGTATTTGATTCATTGAATAATTGATTACTGAAGAGCATTATTTATCACTTATTTGAAGGTGAAGTGGAATTACTTGGTTGTGTGTTCTTATCATCTAGCTTGATGAATCTAGCAATGTGATTTTTCTTATGATGCTCTATGCACACATTGGCTATCACTTAAAGGAGTTACATTGTAGTGCTAAATGTCTCATACTAGTTGAGGATTTTGTCGAGGGATTACGGTCTACTTATATTTGTTGATTTGTATAAGTATGGAGTTCCGTGGATTGTAAAAGATTTAAGACACAAGTTTGGGAAATTTACTTCTTCATCAAATTCGTTATACTCGGTTTTCTTCACAAGTAATCATTACATAAAGCCTCTGATTTTGAAGAATCATTGATATACATGCATCACTCGAGGGAAGTGTTTGATTTTCCACCATCGTTGATCATTATTACTCTACTTGCTAGTTGGAGTTTTCTCTTGTTTTGGATCCATTTTTCCTATGGTGCGTAATGGTGGGCGATTTGAAGCATTGGAAGTATTAGATTGGAAGTATGATATTGGTTCGTGGTGGTTAAGATCATTATTTGCACACGTTCTCTATTTGTTGATAACAAAAGGGAAGAGATGTTTGAGTGACATGTTCAAGTCAAGGGAAGCTTGGAAGACAAGATTGTTTCATTCATGGTAGATTTAATTATCTCAACTTTGCTACTTCGTCTCAGGAAGTTCGTACAAGAATCGTGTTTGTTTTGTCATCATCAAATAGGGAAGATTGTTGGGTCTATTATAGATTTGATAATACAAAATAAGAAGAATGAAACATGAAGGACTAAAAGTGACAGAAGGAAACTACAAAAGATGGAGGATTTGGAAGATTCTAGAAGATATGCTTAAAAGAATATTTAGTTTCCTAATTGTATTATGATTCCTCTTGTAAACCCTAGATGTCTCTAGTATATAAAGAGACATAGGGTCATTAGTTTTAGAGCACGTACAAGATGTAGGCGTCTAAAGGTGTGTGTGTGGGAACCTAAGCGTAGGATTTGGGAAAACGCAAGGGTTTAGTTAGTTAGTGTTAGATCAAGTTTTTGATCTTTATTATAGTTAGTTAGTTTATGAAAATGAAAAACCTTGTTCATAATAATGTTGATTCTATGTTTAAATATTCCGCTTTCATTATTATGTGTTCCTAGATATAATATTAGACATAGTCTAAGAGCTTACAACGATCTTCACAGTCTTTGATTATTTGTGTGTATGCTTGCATGTTCTCCATGTCCGGCTAATTTACTTGTGTGTTTGCTTAGGAAAAATGAAACTTAATTATTAAATATTGATTGGTTGTCTCTTATCTTAATTGATTAATGATCTAGTAATGCGATAGGTCATTCGTTGTGTAATTAATGCTTAATTAATCTTTGTGAACCTTAGGCTATAGCACTTAGAGCGGTTGTAGGCTAAACCATCCAAAGAGGGCCTTAGAGTTAGAGTTTATAATCCCTAGAGGGTTTTGTAGACGAGACCCTTTGGTAAGTTCAAAGAGTTAGGGATAAACGCACACCCTAAGACTTTAGACACACAACGCGATTACGAATAAGGACGTGACAATTCAACCATCAATAGGAGATAATTAAGGAGTAATAAAACCTAAGTGAACACATCTTTAAACTATCATACGAGCACACAATAATTAGACATAGACTACATAAACCTTAGATTAGATAATTAGATAAGTAGAGTAATCGGTAGAAATACCAACCCCCAAATCCAAACCCCGAGATTCGTACCTTTCCATTTTCTAAAAAAACATAAAAAGATAAAAAAATAATCTTCCTCAACCCCAACCTTAGCGTAGTAACTTCTCACTAGCATTCCTATTCCCCAGAGAACGATATCAATAACCGTGACTTACCCTAATACTACACTACAACGATTAGGTTCACTTCCTAAGGGTGTTATAAAACTTGCTCAAGAAAAGGAAGTTCCTTTGACCCGAGCAGACGCGTGTAGCGTTATCAAGTTTTTGCGTATTGCCGGGAATAGAATAGCTAGTTAGTAGTCCACCTCGTTTAGGTTTCTTTGCTTGATTTCATTCAAGTAAATTTTTGTGAATTTTAGCTTTCTCGTAGTCTATCCCCTTCGTGACCTTTGTTCGTAACCCCATCACTTTTCATCATGGAAGGTGATAACCAACCACCATTAATCAACCTACCACCAAATGACCCGCCAAGAGCCCGTACTCTTGGTGAATACTCGAGACCAAGCCACCTAGGCTATAGGAACACCATTGAGCTTCCGACCAAGCCCAAACTACGGCCTGCGATCCGACACCATCCGGTTGGTGCAAAACGGATGTGCATTCCATGGACTTAGTTAGAAGATTCAAATCGACATCTTAGGGATTTCCTTAAAATTGTCGATTCCATCGACCTTGATGCTACTACTCGGGAGCCCAGCGCGCTGCGTCTCTTCCAATTCTCTCACGGGACCAAGCTAGTAATTGGCTTGAGCAACTTCCCGGCCCATCTCAAGTTGGGATGATCTCACCTCGCTTCTTGCTCAATTTTTCCCAAGGGAGAACCACTAAACTTAGGAATGACATCTTGATGTTCCAACAACACCAAGGTGAATCTCTACGAAGCATGGACTCGATTTAAGGACTTACTTATAAAGTTCCTCATCACGGCATTGATCTTTGGCTTCAAGTCCAAATCTTTTATGATCATGTCAACTTCCCCAAAGTGATCCATTGACCAAGCGGCGTTGGAAAACTTAGTGATCTCACCGCTGAAGAAT
>CM040240.1:294147765-294247436 GCA_022545495.1 Chrysanthemum lavandulifolium
AGGGCGTTAGGTTGTTGATAAATGGTAAGAAAAAAAAAAAAAAAGAGAATTGATATTCTTTTTTTTTTGATGAATCCACCACAATCCATGCATTACGACTTGTCATTGCATAATCCGTAATGCATGATTATGATGTATTCATCAAAAATGCATGTAGTATCACCTCCTAAAAAATATAGATTGGTTGTGTATGTGGAGGAAAGAGAAAATAATATTTTATTAAAAGATTGGGTTGTTGATAAAGATAGTCTTATCCTCTCCAATCTCGGTCAAAATATTACCCTCCATGGCTTCATTTGTTCTTGCCTTTCAATGGTGATGGTAAACCTCTAACTTTACTCAATATTGTTTTTACATATACTTTTAACTATATTTTCACTAACTTCTTGTTCCGATTGTTTGCTTTAACACATCTATCCTCTTGAGATTGATTCAGGTGTGTGTACTCTACATTTAATGTCCATACTTGTTTTTTGTCTTCTTTGTTGGTTCCTCTCTTTCTTTTAGCTTATGGATTCTGGTTTACGTTTCTTTGGCACCAAATCACTTCCTTTGTTTTGTCTTTAAATTGGAAACTCATGTAAGTTAATGGTTCATAACTTTCATTTCATTTGATTTTTCTGGTTAATATGTTTTTTTGTTAGTTTAAAGTGTAGATGGTGAGAAGCTTATTACGTTAATTCCATGATTACCGACAATAAGATACGTGGTTTACTTTTTCTTTACGTGCTACAGATTAGCTCGTGATAAGATAAACCTTCTCTTCTTGAGTTTAGTCTTCTCATTAACGTTAGGGGAAAGTGAGTATGTGGCTGTTAGGTACCCAAGCTTGGGTGTAGAACCCCACAATACTACGTCGTTTCTTAACAAAAACATAACAAATCTCATTTGTGACCTTCTTTCATTCTCTTCTCCAAGTTGGTGTTCATTAACTTCTGAATTCTGATGAAATGTGTCAGTGACCTTTCATTAGCTTTTGACATTGATAACATGAATCTGATATTGATTTAGAAATCAACATCGCGTCTATCTCATCGCTCCAAAATCGGATCTGCAAATCTCTTGACACTATTGATCTTCAGACATGTGTTTCACTTTGGAATTGCTATTCATGAATGTTGGATTCCGCAAGACAAATTACACGATAACATATGTTCTACTTGCTCTCATTGATTGATTCTACACATGGTACTACACTTTGAGTATGTTGGAAATCTGTAGATGATGACATCGGGTTGTTAACTGTTAAAAAATAATGCATAAAACATGTTTGATGAAATGACTAAACAAGACTACCTACATGTGATTGTACTACCTTTCTTGAACTTTTTGTGCGCGCCATTGTTTTTAAGCTAAACTTTTGCGTATGGTGCTACGGAAAATATAGCTAAACATATTATGTATGGTTGTCAAAAGTAGTTCAGTGGAACACTTTTTAATGAGATGAATGCTAGAAGATAGAGACGGCTGTGAAGATACACTTAATGATACTTTTAACTTGTTCAACTGGAAGTACATTTTCGAGGAGATGAAGATGATCTATTTTCCGAAACAGAAGATTTTGACCTTTTGTGACTTGCCATTGTGATAGAGATAAGCTAAAAGTAACAAAGGGTTTAACATTCAGATCGAAAAGGGGTCGAGCTGTTTCACTAGCACTACATTATGGTTCAATGTAATTCTTTTGTAACTTGATACAGTTCTCTAATTTTCTTTGTAGTCTCAGTTGGTTATTCTTTGTATTTGCCAGATTACACTTTGGTTCACAGTTCACAATATCTTTGAAATGGGAATTCCAACATAATTTGCTGTAGAGGTATCTAAATATGCAATCACCTAACATAACTAAGATACAACCAAAGTACAACTACCCATGCTTCGACTAAAGATCTTCACTAACACAATTTATCAAACACCAGGTAGGCACTTAGTTGATTTCCTAGTGGAAATATTTCGCAATCAAAACCCCATAAATGTAAGGAGATTTTCGAGGAGACAATTGAATGACTTATCATGGCTGGAAAATAAACGACACTTAAGTAATCCAAGAAAGCCAATAGTCCCATAACAAAAAAGATGGAGTTACAAACATGATTTGAATTATAGATCAATTAAAAAGGAGTAAATTACAACCATAATGATTTTGTGAGACTCGATTTTGCAACATTGATGAAGAAAAGAGAAAGGAGAAGGAATAAGTCAGTTCTTAGATGAGGAAGAACATGGAAGGTGGGAAACTGATTTTGTTGGATTGTTATAAAACACGGTCGTTTTTAAGGTTCTATACCTAAGCTTGGCTACACAACAGCCACACACTCACTTTCCCCTTAACGTTATTATCCTTTTTACATTCTTCGGGTAATATAACATACTCGTACGATAATAAAAAAAGATGATACTAATATTTTTAGTTATTTGTGTGTTTAAACATCTCATGAAAAAAAGAAGACAACACTTGCTAACACTGAAACGAAGATTATATACATACGGTGTCCTGAATATGTTAGCAACCAACATTACACTCATTTTAAGTTTACATTTCTGGTAATCAAGGTATTTTTTTTTTTTTTTTTTAATTCATATGCGTATTACTAAAGGTAGAGATGCAAAGAAAAGAAACAAAAAGTTCATGGGGGCAAGAATTTTTTATTTCTTTAAAATTTACCTCCAAATACATTATTTATATGTTGGGGTAGTAAAATGATAATTAATATGTATCATTGGAAATATTGATGGTATGTTAGAATGGTGATGGTTGATGACCGGTGAGAGTAGGTGGACAAGTATGGGTATGGAGATGACAAAAGAAAAGTGGGTGAAACACTATTGAAAGAAAAAAAAGTCACATTCTATTAAAGTTGGCGTGAGAGCGTGAGAGTAGAGGAGAGATGATGGAGGATGGTGTACGTGACATGACAAATTGGAGAGATGATCAACTATCTAAAATTTAAGATATGGTACATGATGTTTGATATATGTAGTTTGCCACGTACAATAACTATGCATGCTTATTGGTAACAAAGAATGTATACAGTATATGTTTAGTGTTTTTATAGATATCTGACGTACAATGTGTAACTCAAACCTTAAACTATGTACATAGAAAGAGAAGAAACCAAAACAAAGAGTCTTAGGTGCAGTTAGGTGCAGTAAGATACCAATAACATATGAATAATTAAAGCACTATTTCTAGCAATAAAACTAATAATTGTTATTGATGCATGTAGATAAAAAAAAGTTTAGAGTGACGAATAACAACAGTTCGTGGAACGTCAAAGGGCGAATAACGCACCAATGGTATCAAGGGACGGTGCACCGATAACATTTAGGGTGCGTTTGGTTCACCGTAATCCGGTGTAATTGGATGTAATTGTAATTTGATTACATTACGTAGGCTGTTTGGTTCGCAGAATGGAGGGAATTGTAATTCAGATTACATTAAGTAGGGTGTTTGGTTTGTGTTGTAATAGTAATTCAGTCATTACAATTACATCAAAGGAATAAATTCATATTACATAGGATATTGGATGGAAAGTTTTGAATTACGTCGTAATTCAGAATTTTATTATTATTATTATTATTATTATTATTATTATTATTATTATTATTATTATTATTATTATTTTTTTTTATTATAAATCATCACTTTATTAAAGAAAACTCATAGGATTTACAAAAATTAGTGGGAAGCCGAGAAACCAACCGGCCCCCACACCTCTAGAATAAAAAACCAATCCTATTAAAAATATGAACCGCAACACGTGCCCCAATGTGTTGAGTCATAGAGAATCGTCGAATACGCTTTAGTAAGGTTACTGCATTCTTCTCAAGTTCTCCAAAAGAAGAGAATGAAAAGGGGAGAAACCCATATCCAATATCCGCACATTTAGTATCGTACTTGACACGTTTACGTTGTGCGGCATCAATAACCACACGCCCTGGCATAAAATCAGTCATCCCAGATTGCGTCAAGGGCGACGATCCCGTAAGATCAACACATACATCACGCCCACCATCCCAAGAGTAAAGTAATATATCAGCCGGTCGTAAGGATCTGTCCCTATCTCCATAAAGCCCAATATCCACCTCCTTACGAGCTGAAATTCCGGACCGAGAACATATATCAACAAGAACATCACGCACAATATTGTGCCGATATTTAATGCCAACAATACCCGCACACGAAACAAACGTGATCCCCATAAATATCTCCAAGAAAACTCTAGAACAGTGAACACGGTGCACGAACGGTGGAAAATAAGAACACCCAACCGATAGCACAACACACGCGATAAGTCCTCGGCATTCATAGTTTGTCCCACCCGGATATCGAGCCACCCTAAGCCAATCTGGTATGATCCTCCTTTAGTGAGCTCCATAGCGCCATCTGTCGAGGAGATAGATGGAATGTAGATTCAACAGTTTGGGTAACCCGATCAAGTATATATCCGCCAATTTCTTCATAAGTTTGGGGCGCGACCTCGCTAGGTTACTCAAAAGGTCAATATCCATATTCACATTAAAAGTACATAGAGCATCATCAAAGAGGGACCAAAGCTTACAATACCGTAACTATGGAGAAGCTTAGTCTCAGAGGCTGGCAGATTGAAGTTTAGAAGCAAGGAAGGCATAGTTCAAGACGCCACTGCAGAATATACACCAAACCCCCAAAAGCAAAGGGTAAGGTGGCGAGTCTCCACCGCCAATCACCAAAACCGAGCCCCAGCGGTGACAATACGCCCAAAGAAGAACAAAGTGCCGCATCAAAAGAAACCCGAGCACACTCAAAGACCCGTGGAACATGTGCACATAGAAAAATACAATTTGGAAATACCAGCACATGTACGGAGTAACAACAACTCGCATTGAGGGTCATTAAGTTTTGCAACAAAGATCTATAAGTTCAATAGTTTTAGCAACCCTTTTCGTAACAAGCTTACTACCAAACTCAAAATCCACACTAACGGGTCCACCCAATAATTTTATTATTATTATTATTATTATTATTATTATTATTATTATTATTATTATTATTATTATTATTATTATTATTATTATTTTAAATCACACTTTTATTAAAACTCATAGGATTACAAAGGTTATTATTATTATTATTATTATAAAACATCACTTTATTAAAAACTCAAAGGATTTACAAGAAATTAGTGGGAAGCCGAGAAACCAACTGGGCCCCCACCCTCTAGAATAGCGAAACTAATACGATTAAAATATGACCCGCAAAGACGAGCCCCAATGTCTTGAGTCAAGGAGAAACGTCTAATACGCTTTAGTAAGGTTACCGCCTCTTTCAAGCTCTCCAACGAAGAAAAAGAAAAGGGAGGAGCCCGTGTCCGATATCTGCAAGATTTAACCTCATACTTGACACGCTTACGTCGTGCAACTTCACTAACCGCACGCCCGGCACAAAATCAAGCAACCCGATTGCGTCCAAAGGAGACGAACCTGTAAGATCAACGCAAACATCACGCCCGCCATCCCAAGAATAAAGCAATATATCGGCCGGTCGCAAGGGTCTCGCCCATATCTCTATGAAGCCCAATATCCACCTCCTTACGAATGTAAGTCCGGATCGAGCATATATCAACAAGAACATCGCATACAATGTTGTGCCCATGTTTAATGTCAACAATACCCGCACACTAAACCGCATGATCCCCATAAATATCTCCAAAAAACCATAAAACCATAAATATTATTATTATTATTATTATTATTATTATTATTATTATTATTATTATTATTATTATTATTATTATTATTATTATTATTATTATTATTATTTATTATTATTTATTATTTTTTTTTAATCATCACTTTATTACAAACTCATAGGATTTACAAAAATTAGCGGAAGCAGAAACCAACTGGGCCCCACACCTCTCTAGAATAGCAAAACCAATCCTATTAAAAATATGAATCGCAACACGTGCCCCAATGTCTTGAGTCATAGAGAATTTTCGAATACGCTTTAGTAAGGTTACTGCATCTTTCTCAAGTTCTCCAAAAGAAGAGAATGAAAATGGGAGAAACCCATATCCAATATCCGCACATTTAGCATCGTACTTGACACGTTTACGTTGTGCGGGATCAATAACCGCACGCCCTGGCATAAAATCAGTCATCCCAGATTGCGTCAAGGCGACGATCCTGCAAATATTATTATTATTATTATTATTATTATTATTATTATTATTATTATTATTATTATTATTATTATTATTATATAATATTAAAATAATATTTATATAATAATAATAAATATTTATAATAATAATAATAATAATAATAATAATAATAATAATAATAATAATAATAATAATAATAATAATAATAATAATAATTACTATTATATAAATATTAAAATAATAATATTTATATAATAATAATAAATATTTTATATTAATTATAATATTAATAAAATAATAAAATATTAAAATTATAATATTAATATTTATTATTATAATAATAATAAATAATATTTATATAATTATAATAAAATAAAAAATAAATAATCCTAATATAATGATAATATAATAATAATAATAAATATTTAATATACATATTAAAAATAATAATAATAAAATAATGTAATAATAATATTTACTATTATAATATAATAAATATTTATTATAATAATATTTATATAATAATAATAATAATAAAATAATGTAATAATAATATTTATTATTATTACATTATTTTATTATTATTATTTTATTATAATTATATTATTTATTATTATTATTATTATTATTTATTATTATTGTTGTTATTATTAGCATCAATATTATTATTATTTTTATACTTATTATTTAATAATATTATTATTATATTATTATTTATTATTATTGTTATTATTATTATTTACTATTATTATAGTATTATTATTATTAATTAATATTATTTATTTACATTACTATTATTATATAGTTATACTAGTATTATTATTATTATTATATAATTATATTATTTCTATTATTTCATTATTATTATATTTATTATTTATAATTATTATTATTATTATTATTATTATTATTATTATTATTATTATTATTATTATGTTATGAATTATATTACGTTGCAAGTCAACCAAACATAATAATGATTTCATCAATTACAATTTCAACACATTACAATTTCAACACGTTCTAATTTTTTGAATTACAATTCATTCAAATTACAATTCTTTCCAAAGATTACAATTCTTCAAAACATTCTCATGAACCGAACGCACCCTTATTGCGTGTTATTGGTTGTTTTGTTGACGAATAATGGGTAAAACCGTACAACATGCATTCTTATTCAACTGATAATGACAAATCCCATTTCATTAAAACCAATCATGAGTTTATATTTAGGAAGACAAATAACCAAAGGTTCGTGGTTTTGGCATTCGTTCAAGACGATAAGCGATTAAGAGGTTTTATGTTGTGACCATGAGGTATCCTACAAAATTATGAGTCCCGAGTACTACATGTAACTTATTAGCATTCATTTTAGTTTTTCACACTTAATATTAGTAACTATTAAAATGTCAACTCTAATAAAATTAATGGGTCGTGATTTAGCTCAATGCAACAAAGAACGCTTCTCAATGATGGTGTTATAAACTATTTTCTCGTGAAAGGATCACATCAAATAGATAACAATTTTTATGCTACTTTCACACCTTTTACGCAATTTGAACAGAAAAGAACGATCCGACTAAAAGTTAAGGTATTTTTTTGACCAATAATAACTTAAAATTCGATATATCAAACGGGTGAGATCAATAAAGATCACATAAAAACTAAAGATCAAATGGATCAATCTCAACCACTCACTTTTATCAAATTAATTAAACTCACTTTCACCTTTATATTTAAAAAGTAAATAAACACAAACCGTTAATAGTTAGATAAAACTAATTATACCATCATGATGTTAATAAAATTATCTTTCTATAGAGATCCAATATAATATACTTTCGACCTAACTAATTTTTATCGTTTTTTGCGGGTTTCGATATATTACACTATAAATAAAATTTTTAAAAATACTCTTTTGTGTTAACACAACACCTAAACTACAAACCCTAAACCCTAAAAACCCTAACCCCTAAACCCTAAAAAACCCTAAATCCTAAACCCTAAACCCATAAACCCTAAACCCTAAAACCCTAAAACCCTAAACCCTGAAACCCTAAAACGCTAACCGCTAACCAAAAAACCTAAACCCTATCCGCTAAACCCTAATAAACCTAAACCCTTAACCCTAAAAGATAACCCAAAAAGTCAAACCCTAAACCCTAAAACCTAAACCCTAATCAGAACCCTAAACCCACAAAAAGTCGAAAAAATTTCGCGAAAAGATATGATGGGATATCAAATTAAAGGTAATTTTATCTTTATCGTGATGGTATGATTAGTTTATTTAAAGATTAATGCTTTGTGAGATATTTAGTTTTTAAAAATGAAAGTGAAAGTTTATTTTATTGTTTTGATGAAAAAATGAATGATGGAAAATGGTTTATTTGATCTTTAGTTTTTCTTTGATCTTTATTGAACCAAACTCTATATCAAACATATTAATTTGGAAACAAGAAAATGAGGTCATGTGGTTGCTTTTGACGTTGTCGCGAAAGGAAGTGAGCTATAATAATGTACGGAGAGGTGGATGCTTGGTAGAGATATGAGAAGTATTGAAATGTATCTACAGTGGATTGTGTTGCAATTAATTTTAATGAATTTTTTTACCGTAGCAGGCTAAAAAATTACACGTCAGCTTCTTAGAAAAAGCCACGTGTCACAGAACTTTACCACTTGCCTATTATCTCTTCATCACACAACTCACCTCAGCTACTTTTCTCAAAACACAAAGTTTTCATCCTTCCTCTCCCTTCTCTCTCTTTCACTAACAAAGTTTTCTTTCATTTTGTAGATATTTGCTCCAATCAATTAGTTGTGGCTTTAAATCTGCAAGTACAAATACTTTTCATTAATATTGGTGTGTGTTTCGACTTTCAACCATGTTTTTGTACATCTAGGTGTTTCCACGCTTTGATGGAGGCAACCGTAGGCAACCCGAGACGATGACAGGAGAAACCTTCTCGACTTCGGCCACCGTAGCACGGGCAATGACTGTACGACGACGGTAAGTCAATTGATTAGTGAGGAAAATTGTTGTGGTTCCAAATTGTGAGTATTGAAGTGTTGTATGTGTTGTATGTATGAAGAGTGTCAACTCTTCTTTTGTTGATTATTTCTTAGTTTGATGTGTTTTTTTTAATTATAATTATATAGGTGGAAGTTTGTTAATTTTAAGGATTTTATTGACAGCTCACGAGAACTGAAAGGCCATATTCGCTCGTCGGCAAAAAATTTGAAGACGAAGAGCTTGATGGAGCAAAGTGGTGATGGTGGAACCCGATGATATGATATACGGGTAACTTGTAAGATGTTCTTTTGATGAATATTAGTAGTTGCCTTCGTATGACTATGATTAAATCATATAATTTGTATCCGAGCCTCTTGGTGATAATTAAAATAGGTTATTTGATATTTTCAGTTGGCTATAGAAATTTACATCATATATTATAATCTGGTGACGTTACATTATCTTTCATTCTTTGTATATTATACTTTCGGATTTGGTACTTTAAAGCAAGGTTGTCAAGATCGGGTCCTACCCAGGATCGTTTTCGTTATTGCAAGATCGTGATCGTAAGATCGGATCGGGATCCTAAGATCCTACTCTAATGTTATTTTTAATAGTTTATGTAATTTTATACAAATCTACAAATTGTAATACATTAAACCATAAATACTTATGAATGTTTCATATAAATGTTTTCCTAAATTATGATTATAAAACGTTTAAAATATTAACATGTTATTTTTTAATTATACAAACAACCCACCCATAAATTTGTAGTTTTTTAGTTTGAATCCGAGAAAAGTAAGATTGGATCTGATTAGATCGTAAGATCGATGGTCAAGATCGTGATCCTATAAGATCTTAAACTTGAAAGATCCCATGTAGATCCGGATCGCTTTACTTTCAGCGATGATCGTAAAATCGTAAAATCACAAGATCGTGATGGGATCCCGACAACCATGCTTTAAAGTGTAAGGTGCATTGTAACTTTATGGTGAATTTTGGTAAAACAGGTACATATGGTTTTTCTTTTAGGCAAGAGGTTTCATTACTAGCTTAAAAGACATTAACATTTGACAATTAAACTAAGATAGATTATGTATTAAATTAAGAACTTTTGACTTGTCAATGTGTTTCGTTTGATTATTAAATTCTTGCAAACTATTTTTCATATGCTGGTGGTGTGCCTTTTTTATATATTAGTAAACTGTGTTTAGGTGCTAATTATTACCTTATGTAACTAAAATTTAAGTATGAACATTTTGAAGCTCATTAAATGATTAAATAAATAAAATTTCAATACTTTTGACGCAAAGATGCAAACATTTTAAGCTCTTGAAGAAAAATGAATACAAAGAAGTAAATAGAAAGATGATAATAAATCGTACACTTTGTACCCTTTTTTATAAACATGGTCACATGGGTTTGCTTACCTACTTGTCATTGTCATGAATTATAACTCACAGTTAAAGAGACAAGAGTGGTTAAGATGGAGTACAAAAGTGATCGGGTTAAAAAAGAAAAAGAATGGTTGATTGCTTGTAGCCATGTAGGATAGGATGTGAATTGTAATTCAAAATCTAACCATGTTGAGCACAACATGCTTCATATTTTTAATGTATTACTACGTAGCTTTAATTGAAATTTGTTGTTTCGTCGGAAAGGTTATCATATACTATAAATCTAGAATTTCAATAAAAGGCCTTTAATGAAAAACCAATGTTTTGAAACCCGGGTTTATAATCGACCGGTCGAGTCATCGGTCATGGTCAACCGGTTCGACCGGTTTCCAATTAAAAATATTAAAAAAATAACCGGGTCAACCGGTTCGATCACGGGTCAACCGGTTCAACCACCAGTCAATCCGGTTTTATAAAAAATTAAAAAAAAACCCGGTAGGGTTTCGAAACCGGTTGACCCGGGTCACTCAAAACCGGCGGTTTAACCTGCTAACCCGGTTTAAAACCAAGTTATTTTGACATGTTTTTTGCCCGAAACCGGTCAACTGGTTAACCCTACCGCCGACCGGTTTCAAAACATTGAAAAACAGGTTATACACTTGTAGGAATAAGATATGTCAAAGTAGCAATGGGTACATGACAACTCCTTGTAATTGAGACTTGTAATTGTATTTCCTTTATTAGAGTTATGCTCATATTTTACGCTTTATTATGTTTTGTGGTCAAAGTTTTCGTGTTATTTTTATAAGCAAATGCATATACACTAATGAACCTATTCAATTCTCCTTTAATTGTATGTTTACAACCTATAGCCGCCCATACAAGTAAACAATGACTTCTCCGGGCCGTGCTTAGCACGGCCTAAGATATTACATAGTATACATACAAAATGTCGTAATTATATTATGGCACGATGGGACACGAGTTACACATCATACTCTAATTAATAAAAAACAAATAAAACCTACCCTATTAACATCAAACAAGTCAAAGGCAGATACATCATTTTCAATGTCCTTTGTTGTTTCTCTTCTCCCCAAAATCGGTGATCCCTTTTGCCTAATTCATCTCCTTCACAAGACCACGCCAAGAAAGATAGGCTAATATTTTCTTTTTTTCCTTCCTTTTATTCCACCCACCGATCCACTGTGAGCCAATAGATAAGCTTTTGGTGCGTTCTTGCTTGGATCAGCTTGGGAGTATACCTTGTAAATGTATATTTCTGAGAATGAAATATTGTTACTTGTTGGTGGCATAAGTGTTTTTGTATTATACTAATAGGCACCATGAAAATAAGCTATAGCTTATTCATAAGCAAATCAATTTCATATACAGTTATATAGTATATTATTGGTTATAAGAAAACATAAGAAACTTAATCTAAAGGAATCATTAAGATTGGCTCTTGGTCTTGAGAAGTGCTTATTTTTAACTATTATTTGACCCATTTCAAAATCTATATATACATTTAAGAAACTTGTAGTTGCCACAATATCAAAGTGCAATAAGGGATCAACAACTTACGCCGCTAATAAGCAGATGATCAGCTTATCAAAAACAACTTACTTCACCCTAACAGAAAATTTGTTAATCAAATTCACAAAAACTTATAAGTTCATAATAAGCATGGGGTGTTTGTTTAAGCTTATTTGTGGGCTTATGAGCTTATATATATTTCGGCTCACTTTATATAAGCTAATTTTGATACCTATGGGCTTATACTAAGTCATTACATCATAATAAGCTTATATGAGCCCATAAGTCTCATAATAAGACGAAATCATATAAGCTCATAAGCTCACAAATAGTAGTTTTTTTTTTTTTTTTTTTTTCAAATTGATGAAATTAAAAGATGGGTTGAGTGTAAGAAGTGGAGATATAACATAAAAATGTGAACTTTTGTGAATTCAAGGTTAATTTTGTGCGATTGAAAACTTAGGGTTAGGGTTTTGATTTTGGGGTAAAATGGACGGAAATTGAATTAATTTGGGATTTTTTTAACTGCTTTTAACGTTATACTAGTAAGGAAGAGAAAGAATGATCTTTGTGTAATGTTAATAGGAGTACTTAAGTAATAATGTCTTAACATAAAATTATACCATGTCTTGATTAGAACAAATTGTATAATATAGGCAGTATAGATCCATAATAACGAAATTTTATAGTGGCGAGATGATTGTAGTGATAAAAAAAAGTTTATGAGTTAAAGTTTAAGAATTTGTGAATGAAAATAATATGGTTCATGTGTTATAAACTAAAATTTTATATACTAAAAGATTTAGTTTTTTTATATATATTGTTAAGTGGTCATGCTTAATGACTATGCACTTATTTCGTGTGTGTAACGAAAAGGCATATGCACACTTTAATTTTGCCGAATTAAATTTAACCAAGAAGATGCATGTGAATGGTTTGGGAGTATACCAACCATCTCGGGCATCATTCACACTTTATTTTAGCCGAACTAAATTTAACCAAGAAGATGAATATGAGGGGTTTGGGAGTATACCTACCATCTCGGGCATCATTCACACTTTAATTTGCCGAATTAAAGGGGTCTATACATATCTTCTAGAAACGTTTTATGCATTTTAATGTATAAATAGACCATTCATTTGGGTTACCACGCCACACCACCCAACCCAACCTTTTTAAAAGATCTTGAAGTCGCAACCCATAACAAAATCTGTCAAACGAACGAAATACCAAGCTCTAATGGATCTCTGCCTTAACATCATTAGTCCAAAAGCCAAAAGCCAAGAACAAAAACGTAAAGAGATGAAGATGAGACGAAACCTTAGCCAAGCCAAAACACACAAAAAAAAAAACCCTACATCTAGACACTACCAAGACTCTCACTATCCCTCCCAATACTCACATCAAACAAACAAGATACGAAAATACAAAGAGATCTCACAAATAGTTCAACTTTGTGTCTAATCTTTTAAAGATTTTTTTAGTCGGTCTAAAACAAAACATAACATGCAATATAACACCTACCCGAGACCATTTAAATGATCTTGAAGGCGAATCCTTGCCGCTGTGATGAGTGGGAATGGTGCAAGAACGATAAAGGTTGTGTTTGTGTTGTTATTGTAATGGAATATGAAGGAGATGGGGTTTGCGATTCGGTTTTGATGATGAAGAGATGAAGGAGACGGCGTGTAGTTTGATGAGGGAGAGAGAGAGGCGTGATTATCAGTGTAAGTGTTTAGGGTTATTAAATGGTTAAAATTTTAGGGTATGTATTTAATACCGGTGTATTGGTGTTGGTGGCCAACTAAATGTGATTCGCTTATGGTTGATGAAGGAGATGATTGGGGGACAAAACACCATATGTTCGAAATATGTGGTATCGAGTTCCGCCGAGGTAAGAATATATTCCCATCTTGCTCAAATATGTGTTTAATTTGAGTATCAACAAACGCTTCTATTGTATTTGTGTTAAATGTAGCATACTTTATCATACTAAAACGGTTATGAGTTTACAGTGACTTACTATGTGATTTTTATTATTGCGAGCTTGAAGTCAAAGTTGATGGACCGTGCTACTTCTAAATTCTTTAAGAACTGAAAGTGACAAGTTGAGGAGGTTTGGAGGGTTGCAGTCATTTCTAACCTGTCCAAGTATATATACATCGATATGTGTGGTTGTATCGCCTTAAGTGTGATTGCTCTAAGTGGGTGTTCGATTGGCTTATTTACGTAGCTTAGGCTCTTTTTTGCTTTTTCTTTTTGTTACTTCAAAATTTATAAAATTTTGATTGGCTTATTTACGATTCTTTAAGAACCGAAATTGATTGTTCTAAATGCGCGATTAAGTAAAGCATTTATAGAGTTTATCTAAAACGAATAGTCCTCAAGATCATTTTATGTCATCACCGCATAATCTTAGAATCGACCAAGAAAGTAGGTAAAATTTTTAATCACGTAAACATGAGGTATCTGTTTATGATTTCGTTAGTACTACTTATGATCCTAAATAACTGAAGTGAAAGGGAACTGGGCAAATTCCATCAAAAAAGCAACGTATTTTCTGACATAAAGTATTTATGCCCCGAGATTCACTTCCATGCCACCATTCGTCTTAAAATCCTGATGCAGGTTTTACTGACCAGGTTTTAATATTTATAAAGTCTCATTATATCTATGGTCTACCCTAATGCACTAACGGGCAATGTACCCGGTCGTGTGTAGTGTAGTAATCGGTAAAACCGAGGTCATCCTAAGAGCTATGTGTGTTGGATTATTACTGAGTCTAAGTGTCACAGAATTAATAATGGTTTCGATTAGGAATTACTAATTAAACTACTAAAGCAGAATAAAGCAAATAAAATATAAAGGGAAAATCAATAGAGGAGAGTGGTGCTAACCTAGTTAATCCTCCTAGCTAGTTATTTCTACGTCTACTTACTTCCAATTACTTCAGGTGGGGTCAAAGTCGAGAGGACAACATTTGGTCAATTCGCCCTAACCTATCAAAAATATGCCACCACAGAGAAGTCGGTGTCCCTCATAAGTCCTGTTGTTCCCGGTCCCTAAGCCGAGTCATTAAGCACCGCTACATGCTAGACTTATAACGAGTGAGTGCCCTACCGTTAGGAACTTAGACACTCACCCCTAATTCTTAAGTTCATCCAAACGATAGGTGATCGGTTGGTCAAATCGCACAAGTAGAAAGGGTCGTCGGTTGGTCATATCTTACCTTCCCGTCTCGATCCCGCTCACCTAGGGTCAGCTGGTCATATCTCCTAGGCAATTGGCCTCACCGCCATTCAAAACTACCGAACCAAGGGTGGCTAACAATAAACTATGCATGCATACACTTAGAAATAATTGTATGGAAGTAAAGTAAACGCAAACAAAACAATTAAGGAATCATAACTAGGCCAAGCACCAAGAGGTGCTTAGCAGCTCATATTAATCATACAAACCAATTCAATATTCAAAGGTACGAAATACATGAATTGAAAGAAAAGATAATATAAAACGCTAATGCTTATCGTAGGGGAGTGATTTCTCCCTTGAAGACAGCTCCGTATGCTCCTCTGGACCTTCCTTTAGTTTTTTTCCCACGTTCTATGATAGTTGTGTGTGGAATGGGATGATTAGAAATGCTAGGAATTCGTGGGGTATTTATAGGCCAGATATGAGTTACGACGTAACTAATATAAGAGTTACGCCGTAACCTTCAATTTCTTCGTAATTTGCACTAGATCTGCCAGTTACGGCGTAACCTTAGGAGTGGTTACGCCGTAGTCTTCACTAAAACATGGTTACGCCGTAGTTGATGGAGTAGTTACGGCGTAATTATCAGTGGCGTGGAACCTCATTTGACCTAATAGAGTTACGTCGTAACCTTTGGGGAGAGTTACGCCGTAACCTTCTGATGAGTTGGTTTTCTGAGCCACACAATAGTTACGGCATAATGTGAGAGATGAGTTACGCCGTAAGTTCTTCAAAATCGAGATACTATGATAAATCTTTTAGATAATTCTTCAATTCCGCCTCTTAAGCTCCAATGCTCGTAATTTACCCGAAAGTGGAAAACAATGGAAAACAAGCGTAAATCCATATAAATGATATAAATTACAAGCATTATTGGGGAAATTGACACTTAATAATGAGGACTATTTGATATTATCAAATATCCCCCACTGAACTCTACTTGCCCTCAAGTAGACCTTATTAGAAAGATTCCTAAAAGATATCTCCCATAGCCCTGGAAAATATAAGTTTACAAATCCTTATGCTAGAATAAAACAAAGCCGAACACCTCACGAAAGGGAACAAAACACTCAAATCTCTCACTATTCTAAGTGTCAATTTTGGGGTGATCACTCAATCTCACAATCATAGCATGTATTCTATCATAAGCTTGGCGGTTACACAAATCTCCACCACTAGAGTTAAGGGCTAAACAATTCTCAAGGCAATATGGGTAGACACGAAAAAGGTTAAGGGTGACTCGTCATTACTAACATGTCACGTGAAGTGGACAAAACCATGGTACATGACCAAATCCATGGCCAAGACACCAAAGATTGCTCACGATCACCTAGACACGCTTCATGACTTAAAGGGTAGGATAAGACATGGGATATATAAATGGTGTAAAATAAAAAATCAAGCGGTAGTCTAAATCTATAACCAAGTCATCACCACTTCACCGTCCGCCCAAAGTTCAAGCTTTGACGCCAAGAAACCGGATCATGAAATACTAGGTAGATGTGTCATTAGAGGACATCGTGATGGGCACACTACCTTTTCTCCAACTGCTGGCAAATTCACCAACTCCAATCTTCGAATGTGACCGAGGTGGCCTCCTCGATACTAAATCTATAAAGCTCACAACATAGTGCTTATAACATCGCACTTTACAATAACTAAATAACATAACAATTTTTTTTTTTTTTTTTTTTTTTTTTTTTGTCATAACAATAATAACTAAACATAATATCCCCCCACTTGAGATGAACAATGGGAATTCGGGCAATGATCTTCATGAATATGATGTCGATGAAAGCGTGATTTCCGAACCTTTCCACTTGAACCTTGAACTTAGGCAAATAATGACTTCCCAATCACAAATAGAGACTACAAGGTAGGCTAAGGTGTATAGGTGTAACGAAACAATATATTGGGTTGACAAGATGAAAGGAATGGCTCAGAGGGGTGTATCTAGGGGTATCTTGCACTAAAGGTGAGTGCAACAAAAGGGTTTCACATGGGGTTCGAGAAGTCGAGGTGACTAATCGATAGACACACAAAGGGTAGGTCGTTTGGGTGATAATCCTATAATATTGCCTTCTAAAACCGAAAAGTCCAAATACATCGAGTTAACTCAACATACCTCATCTATGGTCTCAAATGATGCAAAGGCCAAGTTCTAAAGTTTACAAGCTACCGGCACACTCATAATTTAGTGGATTTGGGGTAAAATATTGGAAATGGATAAGGCTAATCTCACCATATAATGTCAAGGGTTGTATGTGCTCGGCTAAGGTCTAATCTAGTTAGGTTAAGAAAACGTGTCAAAATTTTAAAATGGCATAATTTTTCAAAATAAACTAGAAAAACGAGGAAAAGTAATGTTCAAGAGATAATTCTACTCCCATCCCCCACTTGAGTTGTACAAAGTCCCTTTTGTACTAAGCATTAAATAAAGGTGTTGGAATCACTCCTAAACTATATTTTAAGTGTTAGTAATTAATATGTAATAGTTAGCTTAATATGGCTTTTATGTTAGTAATCATGCCAAGGCTTATGTAGAAAGCCCATGAGCCTTGGCCCAAGCCCATAAAGGAAAGGAAGGGAACTTGCATGTTGCTCTAGTTCCTTCCTATAAATAATGCTTGTAAACCCTCACTTGAGGGTTGGTTGTTCAATTCATACATTCACTCTACGCATAACCTTTCTTAGTATCATACGTGTGTGTGTTTGGTATTGTTCATCCGATCACTTCTTCTCTATTTCTTATATTGATGCTTGTGTTATGAATATGGGAACCTAACAGTGGTATCATTCGCCAAATAGTTGGGTGAAAAGGTTTTGTTTTTTAAGTTAGTTTTGGTCTTACGCGTAACTTTCGGTTAACAAACTTTGTCACGCTTAAAAACTCATTTTTTACACTTTTCAATCCAAGATTTTTGTACTTTCAACGGTTTTAGGTGTTAAAATATATGTTTTTGGCAAAAAGTTTCAAGCTTCATGTGTAATTCTTCGTTTTTAAGCTTGGTTTCATACGTGGGATAATCTCTACGCATAAGGTGTTTAGACATTTTGGATCATCAAGTTTCACACGCTTGTGTTATTTTGGTGATATTGAAGTCGCTTTCATCACAAAAATCGGTTTAGAAACATCTTTGGGCGTAAATCGCTTTTGGTTAATTTCACGCAGAAGAACACCCTAATCTTACGCTGTAAGTCATCCTTGGTTTGATCTTCGGCCAGTGTTTACTCGGTGTTTTCTTGCTTGGATAAGCCTCGAAAACACTTCGACTTTGGATATCGCTTACACTCGTGATAGTGTAAAGGATTTTTGGGCAAAACCCTAATTTTACACATAAGCTTAAACTTACGCGTAGAACTCTTTACGCATAAGATTTTTCTTACGCCTAAGCCTTGTCTTACCCATAAGCTAATCCTACGCATAAGTTTTCTATGCCTAACTTTCGCCACGCCTAATCTTAGTGTTTCTCAATTCTTACGCGTAAGCTAATCCCACGCCAGAATATCACTTTTACACGTAAGTTTGGTGTTTTACGATAAGCATTAATTTGCCTTAACGTGGTTTCTTCGCCTAAGGATACTTCATCAACAACGCTTCATTCGACTACAAAGATCCATTTTACAACACAAGTTTTCAACATGTCTCAACCTCTATACTCTAACTACTTTCCTTACACGTATAATCAACAACAACAACAACAACTAAGTCCACAACATCAACAATTTAATCAACAACAACAAATTTATCAACAACAATTTAATCAACTACATTATCCACAACATGGGGCAATTCAACCTCAAATGGTTCAACCACCACCTAGTCTTCAATTACAACCTTACACAACGTTTACAATCAACATCCAACCAGAACACTATGAAGGAACCGTATTGGTTTGCAAAGATGTGTGAAGCTTTAAGTAGCCAAAGAATCAATTCATGAGGTAGATCACTTGATAGACCTCCAATGCTCACTCCTGAAAACTATGATCAATGGGTAATTAGGTTCTTTAGGTTTTGTGATCTAAAGAAGCCACATGGAAAGTTCTTAAACAAGGTTATATTGGAAGGTCCATTCCAGATGCCTATTGTCGTTACACCCGGAGATCCTAATGCTATTCTACCAAGAGATGACCTCCCAAACATTGCAACTGTTACTAACCTTTCTGGTGATGAACTTCTACATTTCGAAGCTGATGAGCTAGCAATGCAATATATCCTTTTAGGATTACCCAATCCAATCCTTCGAAGTGTTGATGCTCAAAAGACCGCAAAAGCAATGTGGGAACATATTCATCTTCTCATGGAAGGCACTGAACTCAATCAAGAGGATATGGAATCCAAAATTTACTTGGCTTATGAACACTTCATGATTGAACCAGGAGAGACATTAGAGTCTTATCATCATCGATTCTCAGACATCATCAATGATTTGGATAAACACAACATCATCATGCCAAGAATTGCAGTCAATACTAAGTTCCTAAGTAGTCTTGGTCCTGATTGGGAGAAGTATGTCATTTTTATCCGTCAAGCTAAGAATCTTCATCATGCTACATACGGATTGTTGTACGACTATTTGAAGCCTCACCAAAAAGAAGTTGACAAAGAAAGGGCTATCCGTGGACTCCCGGCTCCACCGTTACTTCCGGACAATCAACAACTTGCTTTGTGGGCTCAAACTAGTTATCCTCCTCAACCAGCTCCTCAACCAACTGCCACAATTACACCATATGATCCGTCACAAGAATAATCTCAAAGAACTCAATTGGTTCTATACAACAACACCAATGATCAAGCACTTTACAAAGGAAGCTAATGAGGACTCGGATGCTTTCAATGCATTGCAACAAGGATTTGTTATGATTGCTAAAGCTTTTGGTCGTTATACAAACAAATCCAACAATCGATTCGCTCCTCATCAAACACAAGGAATCAGTCATTGTGAACAATGGATGAGTTGAAGTTCAAAATCGTGGTTATGGTCGTCGATGGGCGGTGTCAAGGGTTTAATGCTATGGGAAGGAATAACATGGGTGCTCCACAACAACGTAGAGCTCAAGTGGTTGAATAGGTAATGCTCATAATGGGATTAATGGTCTTCGCTATAATCAGTAATGAGAAGGGTCACTGGCTAATGCATGCCCAAAGCCGAGGACTAGGGGCGTGCTTATCACAAGGAGGCTTTACTTTAGCTCTTAAGGATGAAGTCGGTGGAACTCTCACGCACAAAGAACAAAGCTTTATGGCGGATGCGCACTGATG
The DNA here is from genome assembly GCA_022545495.1 of Chrysanthemum lavandulifolium. Taxonomy (NCBI): domain Eukaryota; kingdom Viridiplantae; phylum Streptophyta; class Magnoliopsida; order Asterales; family Asteraceae; genus Chrysanthemum; species Chrysanthemum lavandulifolium. The sequence goes on from CM040240.1 coordinate 294,168,375, forward strand.
ATGATATGGAGGACTTGCAGCTAATGCAACAGCTTATGTTGATGGCTAATATGCACGAACTACACATGAGTGACACAGCCCAATGTATGACACCGATGGCTTGTCTCAGTGCACCGAACAAACCATAGTCATCTCGATCTACTATGTCACCAACATTTGATCCGACGAGGCTAGAATGTTCAACATGAGTCATCCACATCTCATTTTGACGATTCTCAACTAGACCTCGTAGTTACATTTGATGATCAAGATGATCTTATGGTTACCTTTGATACTCAAATTGACTCCGTGGTTATACTTGAGGATCCGAATAGTGATCATGTTATGACTCATGTTGAACACGTCAACCTTTGCCTAATCCAGATATTGACCTCTTACTTAAAGATTATCAATCCCAAATGGATGAATGTCATTCATTAAATCAAGCAATTACACAAAGAAATGCATCATTAACTGTGGATATTGAATGCTTAAACGACAACTCAATTTTTCAAAACTCAAGAAAACGTGAAAAGGTTTTGAAGTCGCTTTGCTAAATCACACCAAAACGAAAAATCTTTAGAACGACAGTATTCGTGATCTAGCCGCATCGAAGAATGCTTTGTTGTCTCAAATAGAACAACTGAAACATGAACATAAAAACAACTTAACGCTCTTACTTTGAAACTAAAAAGCCAAGGTGAGTTGTTAACTTGTCAAAACAGTCTCTGCATAAAAAGCATTCAATGAAACGAATAGATGACCATCTTGAAGAAATTGTCGGCACAAAACAAACTCAAAGAGTTTCAAATGTTGTTTACAAACATGGTGAGTCAATCACAACTATTCAAAAGTTTACTTTAAAACCCAATCCAAATGGATATGGACCGAATATTGTTGATTACAAACCAAAGCTTTCAACCAAAGCATTCAAACCAAATCTCGAAGTTTCCAGCGTAATACAAAATTAATGATTCATTATGAGTGTTGTTGAATATCATCGTCAAGAGGAATTAGATGCGTAGGCGAGAGTCGATCAAAATTAGAAAATGTTGTTTATAACAAACCATTTAACTATTCAAAAGCCGCTTTCGTCACACCAAAGGATTCTTCTAACACACCCATGATTATCACAAATACGTATGAGTCTTCTAATGTTGCTCCCAACCAAATTATGCACAAATTTATGGTCCTTTACCTTCACTCGAAGTAAAATCAAAACCCAAAATCGTCTAATTCTTAGATATTTTGATATTTTCACTTATGACCTCAAACTTTTAGAACGTGATATTGAATTTAATTATGAAATAAAAGTTGAACATTTTCAATCGCCTCAAAGCGAGAACAAAGAAATATTTTTAGAAAAGAATTTTACCCCATGTTAAAATTTTGAAAAATTGTGCATTGTATTGGGAAAGGAATTTCATAAGGAACTTGATTGATGAAAATCGTTTTAGAAAATGTAAACATCTATTTCTAATACAAAACGTAAAAAGAAAATGTTACGAAAATATGTTATCTACTCTTGGAAGATGTTATATGTGCCGATATCCATAATGTTGTGTTATTGCATTCTTTGCCATATGCATCCGATTATCTCTCTCACGATTCGTTGATTCTGCTGAAATTGTTGAGAATATCGATAATATGCCTCGGATCGAGTCTTTAAAAGTTGAAAATGAATGACCGTTAAACGAGCTTTCAAATGCAAAACGCCGCCTTCAATGGTTTCAAAAGATTGTCAAAATCATGAACTTGCTTTGCAAAACAAAATCAACCAGCTTGCATTCCAAAACTTTTAATCCAAAATTTGAGCAACTGGATGATCAAAACGCTGCTTTGAATGTCAAATCTCAAAATATGAACAAGAACTTGCAAAAGTTAAAAAGGAATATGGTGTCATATTTGATTTACTCAAACAGACTCGTGATGAAGCATCAAACGAACTTGATCATTATCTTGCACACACTAAAGAAGTCCCGAATTTTTCTCGAAATCTTCATTCGAAAATCAAGATTTGTTGCACACTATCATTGAGTTAAAGGAAAAGTTAGAAAGTATGAACAAGTTCATCTTAGCAACATTAAGAAACTTGCACCGTAACACTTAGCAAACGCGACCCCATAATGCCTACCGACAAACCACAAGATACAAATGTTCTTTCCTCATCAAACAGAATAGTTGCCTCTTTTCCAAACGTCCGCACTTCACGACCTAGGAGCAATACAAGGAAGAATAGGAAGTTGCGACCTAAGAAAAGAAAAATAAAGAATGCTGAAATAGAAGAACACCCTAGGACTTTGAATAAGACTCAAGTTGCACCCACTTTAGACATTGCGTCTGAAAAATGAAATAGAAAAAGTGATGTAACGAATGCTGAACCTTTAAGTACTTTTGATATTAAGTCTGAAGCTTCTTGTGTTATTTGTCGTAAAAGTATGCTTTCTGATTGTCATGATAAATGTGTTGCTAAAGCTATCCTGTCTCGTTTACGGAATCCTAAGAAACGAAATATCTCTAGGCCCACTAATGCTTCTAAGTCTGTGCTTGGTAAACCGCCATCTTTAGATTCTAAGAAACGCATTGATGTCCCTGTAGCTCCAGTATCACCTCCAAGGAATGTAGTACCACCTAGTGCATTCACTAAGACTAAAGCAAATACTAGTTGGAGATGGTAGAAATGGATACATAATACACTAGGATTTAAATGGATGCCTAAAATCATTGATGTGTGTATTTCTACTATAACTACTTCGGAACCCTCTAACTCTTCGGGTTCCACATCTACTTCTATTCCTTCTGTGTCGTCTGTGTGTAATGCAGGTGATACAGATCATCCTTTGGATTGTTGATAGAGGATGTTCCCGACACATGACAGGCAATCTCAAACTGTTATCAAACTTTATTGAAAAGTTCATTGGCATCGTCGATTCGAATGATCACTCAACTATCATGGGCTACGGAGATTACATCAATGGAAACATCGAAATTAGCGGGGTTTATTATGTGGAAGGTCTCAATACAACTGCTTTTCTGTTGGTCAATTACGTGATGGAGATTTGGAAGTTGCTTCTCGGGAGAAAACTTGTTTCATTCGTGATCTACAAGGAAACGATCTTATGTCTGGCTCTCGCAATTCTAGTCTGTACACAATCTCAATGCAAGACATGGTTGTTTCATCTCCCATTTGTCTACTTTCAAAGGCAACATCAACAAAATCTTGGCTACGGCATCGACGCCTCTCACATTTAAACTTTCAAACCATAACCAACCTTGCTCGATACAAACTTGTTGAAGGTCTCCGAGATTCCGGATTCTAAAGATCACCTTGCCCACTTGTGAACAAGGGAAAACACTGTGCTCATTTTCCTTCAAAGGTGGAACACGCCTCAAAGATGTGCTTCATCTTCTTCACATAGATTTGTGTGGCCCGATGCGTGTGCAAACGATTAATGGCAAATGCTAAATCTTGGTAATTGTAGATGACTACTCAAGATGGACTTGGGTCTACTTTCTTCAAAGCAAAGATCAAGCTCCACAGATGATCATCACCTTTCTCACGAAAATTCAAGTTCACCCCGAACACGGTCGACAAATCGTAATGCATAAAGGAACCGAATTTGTGAATCAAACTCTTCGGAATTTTATGAGAAAGTGGGTATTGAACATCAAACTTCTATTGCACGCACACCGTAACAAAACGGAGTTGTTAAAAGACGGAACCGACGTTAGTGGAAGCTGCAAGAACAATGTTAATCAATGCTAAACTTCCAGACACTTGTGGGTCAAGCCGTATCAACTCATGCTACACTCAATATCGCTCAATGATTACTAAACGCCACAACAAAACACCTTTTGAGCTTATCCAAAAAGAAAACCAATCTCAAACACTTTCATGTATTTGGATCCCTGCTACCCAAATAATGATCGTGATGACTTTGGAAAGCTCAAAGCCAAAGTCGATATTGGAGTCTTTATTAGATATTGTGAGAATTCTAAAGGAAACCGGATCCGAATAGTCGTATAAAGTAGGTTATGGAAACGATTCATGCAAATTTCGATGAGCTTGCAGATATGGCTTCGAGCATAACACTTGGAACCCGGTCACAACCGCTTAAACTTCCTCAAACCCCATCATCACCGAACCAAGCCCCAACTTACTCACAACAAATGGAAAATCTATTTGCTCCAATCGCTTAGTGATGACATTGATGAACATGCTCGTGTGTATCCGATGTTTCCGCTACTCAACCCGATCATATTCCAATACCGATACACTGCTACCACAACTACTATTAAAGAAGCACCACCAGCTGACTCTACAACAACAGCTGAACAACCGATCCAACGACGCCGAACCACCGATGATGTTCTAAACAATGAAGTACCCCACCGCAGATTTTGATCCAAATACGTTCTTTAACCCGCTTGCTAATGAAACTGCTGCACCGATGTTGCGTAATCATCTACACGCCATTTGAATCCTCAAAATCGCACAATGTATACCAACATCAACCTCTACACATCGTTGGAAAAAGACCATCCCTTGAAAACATTATTGGTAACCCGATTAACCAACAGAACGAGACAACGCTACACACGATGGTGAACATTGCATTTATGCACTCACCGTCCGCTAATCGAACCTAAAACATTAAAGATGCAATGACAAAGACAACCGGATTGAATCCATGCAAGAAGAACTCAATCAATTCAAACGCCTTGAAGTATGGGAATCGGTTGAAAGACCAACAGGGTCTACGCCATTGGTCTCAAATGGATTTGGAAGAACAAATTGATGTCAAGGAACGAATCGTAAACAAGTCACTTCGTGGCTAAGGGTTATAGATGTGAAGAGGTATTGACTTTGAAGAATCATTCGCCCGGTTGCTCGCCTTCAGTCGCTCGATCTTTCTCGCTCGCACTCATATGAATATAACGGTCTTCGATGGACGCCAAACCGCTTTTGAATGGTCAACTAAAAGAAATGGTTTATGTCACCACTAGAAGGATTCGTTGATCCCGAGTTCCCAACCATGTCTACAAACCGAACAAAGCTTTGACGGACTCAAACAAGCTCCTGGCGTGGTACGATAAGTTATCATCCTTCCCATTGCCAATAATTTCACCAAAGGTTCGGTCGACCCAACTCTTTTCATACAATATCACGGGCACACATCTTAATTGTTCAAATTTACGTGGATGACATCATTTTGGGTCAACACATAAAAAGTACTCAATCGCTTTTGAAAAACTAATGAAAAACATTTTGAAATTTCCATGATAGGTGAACTTACGCTCTTTCTAGGACCGCAGTTTATCAATCACTCCGCGGTATTTTCTCGAGTCACCAAATATGCCCTTGAACTTATTAACAAATTTGAATGCAAAACGTGACACCTATGCCACACCAATGGCTCATACCAAGAAGCTAGACCGATTTACATGGGAAATTGGTGGACCCTACCAAATACCGTAGTATCATTGGGTCTCTCATGTATCTAACAATAGCAGTGCCCGACATTATTTTTGTCAGATATCTTTGCTCCCGTTATCGATCGAGACCAATCAAACCCACCTCTCGAGGCTAAAAGAATCCTCCGATACATCAATGGAACCATTAACTTGGGATCCGTATCCGAAGGATTCGGTTTTGAACTAATTGCTTTTTCGACACGATCACGCAGGATGCTTAGATTCACGAAAAGTACTTCAGAGCATTACAATTTCTTGGTGATAAACCGTGTCATGGCAATCAAGAAGTAGGATTATTCATCATTGTCCTCCACGTAAGCGTAATATGTAGCCATGTCGGCGTGTTGTGCTCAAGTCATTTGGATGAGAACACAACTCAAAGACTATGGTTACGATTTGATGTAATCCCGATGTACTACGACAATCGGAGTGCTATTGCGATCTCGCAATTGCTCAACATTCAAATCGAGCACATCGATCTTCGATATCATTTCATCAAGGAGCACGTGGAACAGTGGCAGCTGAATTATACTTTGTGGTATCGAATACCAATTGGCGATCTTCTCACCAAAGCCTTAGCTCCCGCTAGGTTTAATGAGTTGGTCCACCGGATTGGTATGAGGTGTTTGACTCTAGAGGAACTGGATGAACTTTAAAACATTCTTAAAACCAACAAACACCAAAACCTCTTTTGTAAATATTTTTCAAAAACAAAATACAAAATTATAAAATATGATAAAACAACAAAAATATTCTTCTATCTATATTTCTTTTAACATGGCAAGTACAAATCTTCCGTCAACACTTTAATCTTTCAAAATTCAGATTTATTCGATCAAGTGTTGAGGGGAGAAAGCAAATATTTTTCGATTTTATAAAACCTTGTACTTGCATGTTACCTCATCCCGTTGTTTCTTTAATTATGGTGGTCACATTTCGGTTTACTAACACTCCTGGACTAAAATTTATAAAATTTTATTATTTCTTAAGTCGAGGGGGAGTGTCATCAAATTTCTTTCCAAATATCTCTCGTTTGGTAACCAAAACGGAAGTTATGGACATTGGATGTAAATGGAAAAGGTGCAGGGACTAAATGTGTCAAAAGATCAAAGTATTTTTTAACAAAAATACCTCACCTAACATTCAAAAACATATTTACTACACTCATTTATTATCCACCAACATAAAATCCTATGCCTAAAATCAATCTTCAAAACCTTGGTCTTGATCATCAATTTGTAAGTGGTTAAACGTTTTGTAATAATCTAAACATGGGTTTTCAATCTTTTAAAACTAACGGTTAGATTTTTGTTCAGAATTGATTTTGTGTTCTACGATATGCGTATGAACACATAATCATGGTTGAGTGTTGTTGGTTATAATGGTTGTGTCAAAACGTTTTTAGTATCACAATAATACCATTTCTAGCTACCGACCTGATCCTTGCATACTTGATTGGTTCTTTTATTATTAGTTGGCAGTGTTCATGCATGCATGGTTTGATTATTATTATGTTATGCGAATTGCATCATGGGTTTTGGTTATTAGTGCTATAATTCATGCCTTCGACTTGGAAGATTGACGTGGATTTCCTGGTTATTTTTGTTAATCGTTTTTTTTAGGGTTTGATTTATTCATGATGGGGGTTACGAGAGAGAGGGATAAAGGTGGGGGAACGTTGGAACATGATCTTGGTGGTGCTGATAACTATGCATCATTGAATAAGACTACTCTGGAAAAGGCTCCAGGTGTCGTTACTTCTGGAGTTGAGAGTCTTAGCATGGACACTAACGAGGGGAGTAGTTCTTGTACTGATGGACAAGTGGAGCCGATTTCACTTGGTTCGAGCCCTAGTCATGACACGCCTGAGGGTAATGATACTTTATTGAAAATTGTGCTATTGAAGAACAAATATTTGAGGGAAAATTGTTCTTGTGGGTGACGATGGGCAACCATTAAAACCACCGTGATGGGATGCTACTACTCGGGCTAATCCATTTGAGCATCTTAAGGTGCCGCAGCCACGTAAGGAGCTAGAGGAGATGCTTATCGCTATTGGTTATTATTCAAACCTCCTCATGATACGAGTGTTCCTATGGCTTCTAATGTTAATGCTACTAGTAGTCCTAATAATGTTAATGATAAGATTGATACGAATGCACATGGGGCATTGGTATTGAGAAGGTTGGTGTATGCTTTGAAACAACCTTATACATCATTTGTCGGTGTTACTTCTATCGAACCTAAGAAACACACGCCAAACTTTCGTGAGGTTGGAGTGTAATAAGAAAGCTAATGGTGTGGATCTTTCCGTCCCGATGAAAGTGGTTGAAGAGGTGAACTCTAGGTTTAAGAATACTTTGTATGGGTATTTCCTTGGTCAACGACTTGCTTTTCCCGTTGTTGATTACTTTGTACGCAATGCGGGCTAAGTTTGGTATACAAAAGGTAATGATGAATGCAAAGGGTTCTTCTTTTTAAGTTCAATTCAAAGAAAGGTGTTGATGATGTGCTTGAAAACGGTCCTTGGTTGATTAGAAATGTACCTATTACTCTTAAACCATGGACATTGAACACCAACTTACTTAAAGAGGATTTGACCAACATCCCTGCGGGTTAAATTCCATGATGTTCCTTTGCTATGTTTTCGATGATGGCCTTAGTCTCCTTGCCACATTGATAGGCATGCCCAAAGGTTAGATGCTTTCACCAGCCAAATGTGCAAGGACTCGTGGGGCCGTAGTAGTTTTGCTAGATGCATGATTGAAGTGAAGTCGGATGAGGTGCTTAGGACGACCTTTCATGCTGAGATACCGTTACTTGATCGGGTTCGACTATTGAGAAGATACGGGTTGAATATGAGTGAAACCACCTCATTGTGATAAATGTAAGATTTTGGTCATACTCTTATTGAATGTCCTAATGTTGTTGATCCTCCTCCTACTAAGCGCGTGCTAATGATGGTTTCAAGATGGTTAATTACAAGAAGAAGGGAAAGAAAGGCGGGTCTACTATTCCGTGTCAAGTGGGTTTAGTAAACTTTGTTGTGGGTAAGCGCCAAGATCAACCCAAAAGACTCCTACTCGATCCTAAGAAAGTGGAAGTCACTAAGAATAATGCTTCTGATGTGGCTAGTTCGAGTGGAACAAAGATATCTACATCTAACAAGTTTGATGCTCTTAATATGGAATATACAGATGCGTTTGGTATTCCTTCTAATGACACCAACGAGGATGTGGATTCTGGTCGTACAATGGAAGTTAATGAAGATAAGTCTACTAAGACAGGTACTACATCACAAGAACCCCTTGTGAGTGATTTGAAAGAGATGGAGTTGGGTGTGGCTCCAAATACTAGTGATTCTTGTAATACGCCCGCCTCTTTTACTAAGAGAGTTAATCCTTTTTCTAAAGTGGGAGAGATCGTGGTTTCTGATTCTGATGATGAGGTGGTTGCTAACCCATTTGATGAGTCTGATAATCTATTCGGTGGTGGTGGCCAAGAGTTTGAAGGTGAGTATGATGACTATGATTACGATGACTATGCGAAGAAGGTTTATGATCTTCCCGAATTTGATGCCTTTAATGCCATGTATGGCACCAAGCTTCAAGGTCCTAGGAAGTAATTTTCTTCGTTATGTCCTATGTTCTCATTTGAGTAGTGGTTTGTTTTCTTGTTTAGAAAATAAGAAGTATCTTGTTATGTAAGCTTTATGCCCGTAACGGGTCGAGATATGGGATTTCACTCATATCCATTGTGCTCAAACGCTTTTGGTTAATATATTTACCAGGTGCGTGATTACTCCCTTTACCCAAAATAATACCATTTCTATCATCTATACTCACCCGTAAACTAAAATTGTTTGATTTTGAAAGTTAGGTTTATGCGTAAGTTTGGGTATTTTCATATGTGAGTGTTTCGTTAAAAGATAGTTGTTTGATGTTGTTTTCATGTTGAATTGATCATATCTAGGCTCGTAACTTACCCGTAAACACCAATTGTGTTAAAATTGAGAACTAGGGTTTATGTTCTTAGTATTTGGGTATTTTTAATCGCTTAGATTTTGATGTTAAAACTTGATAAAACAACTCATAAGGCTTCTTAGACAACCCGTAAAAAGGTTGGTGTTAATTCCATGGTTAGATATCTTACCAGAGAAATTGAACTTTAGGGTTTAAGGTCTACGCAGAAACCATTTTCACGATAACTGCTTAATGAGTATTCATGTTTGAACCGATAAAGATTGAATGTATGTGTTAATATTGGTGTTATGATGAACTTATTTCGTGATTTCTACGCGTGAAAATTCGTAATCAAGGTTACTTGAACATCTACGCATAAGGATCACCTTATGCGAGAATGTTATCGTCAGAGAAATCTTACGCGTAACCTTTACGCCGTAAGGTTCTACAATGGGGACCACGCGATCCCGTGAAGGATATACGAACAAGAACCCCACGCATAAGGTTCACTTATGAGTAAGCCTTACGCGTAAGGTTCCATATACGCCACGCCGTAAGTTTCACGATAAGGCCCTCTTTTCCCACGCTGTAATATCTCTTACGCGTAAGTCAAGAACCCACGATAAGCTTACGCCACGCCAGATAACCAATTCGCTTACGCATAAGCTTGCAAAATCTACGCCTAAGCCTAGTTTTAACCAAAATTATGAATTGTTACGCGTGCAAACTTGTAAATAAATAAATCATAACGCCACGAAACCAAAATGTCACTAATAAGCTTAAACGCTTAATAAGTTGTGAAAATAAGTGAAAACTTGGACTTTAAAATTCAAAGTTAACCAACTCACGAAACTTATCACGACGCCTTTGGACTATTGGACTAACAAGTGACATTGGACTCAGAATAATCATCGACATATCACATTCAAATAATAGACAATAAAAACAATTGTTGACTAACGTAATGTATTTCGATATGTTGGTTCTTTGGCTAAATATCTTCGATCACGACATGGACGCCAAATGCAAAATGTGGAAGCACCAAACGCTCACAGCTTGAAGATATCTTCCTCATGGTTATCCAATGAAGATCGAAAGAATAACCTTCGAGTTGATTTTGATAGTCTCACCGCCGTAGTCTTCTTGTCTCGATTGCTTTGTGACATTCAAGAATCACCCTTATCGTAACATGCTCACCAACTCGCTACAAAGGTCAAGATCTACATTCACCAATTCGCATACAATGCAAAAGATCAAAGGTCAAAATGTTGTGACGGTGACGCCAACCACAAACAAGTCACCATCACACCAAAGCAGACTTAAGGGCTATTCTTCTCATTCTTGTCATTGAGCCCATCAATACAATGCCACACCAACCAAGAGGCCGCTCGCAATTCATGATCGACATTGGTTATGACGAAGCTTCAGGAGTAATCACAAAGCATTCATACGTGGATCTTAAGAATATTCCCCAGCCATGGAGAACCCTCTACATCATCATTACCAAATCCATTTCTGGACGTGATAGTGGTTATGAGCATCCCAAGCTCATGGAACTACAGATATTTTGGGCTTTGGTCAACATGAAACACATTGAAATTGAAGCTCTGATATGGGACGACATGATGTCTTTCCTCAAAAATCTTGGCTCCAAGATCCCATATATCAGATATACCAAATTGTTGATCCAAAGAGCTCTAGGGTATAATCATGATATCCCCTTGAGACTCAATGACCCCAACAATCACTCCATGTTGTATGAGCCTACACTAACAGTCAGATTTAAGGAATCAACAACAAAGAAACAAGGTGCAGTGTTGCCAAATCACCTTCTAACCGATGCAACAAACAACTTTATTCATACAAAAGGTATCCGTAGCGGTTGATGAAGGCAAAGTAGGTTTTCTTGATGAAAAGTCCTCTGCACACCTACTAGGAAAACAAGGAGTGGCAATGCAGGAGTGTTACAAGCATCGAGAGTCAAAGAAAGTTTCCAAGAGGTCACATACTCTCAAAAGGAAAGTTCCTCTAAGGAAGCCATTCCTATTCCCAAGCCGTAACCGCAACAAAAGCTATTGGATGAAAGCTCGAGGAAACCGAATCGCACGAAGAGGTCACCTACTCAAACCGCAATCGATGACACTCAAACAAGAGCTAAACCTTCCAAATTCAAAAGTCGATAAAGGAAAAGGAAAACTCAATATTGAGCATGATAAGGAAAGTTCAAGAAGAACCATTTGATGAGGAAAGAGAATATCAAAAGAAGTTGAAGAACCTAAGACTCAAATACCTTGCCGATGAATTGTGATCGATCAAACTCGTGGCCTCGGAGGGTCAAGTGGTGGAACCTGCCACACCCGCCTCCGATGCGGTTAATCAACCCGATAAGTGGAACTCGTACCACAATCACCCACGAACAACAAAAAAGGCGATTGAGGATTCCATCAACTTTGACATAGAGGAACCGATATGGAAAAGATTGAGAAAACTTGATGTGGGCCCAAGTGTTGATGAGCAAGTTATGATGTTTCGAGGCCCAAGATCGTGTGACAAAAGGGCCTCACTAAATGGGCATAACTTGGGCTACGGGGCTCCGCTTTAGGCGAATTACTACCAAATCAAGCTTGGAACGAGGAGCTCATGATGGAAACAGAATTGTCGGTTTCCAGAACTTCCGAGCCTCAAACACTCTATTTTATGAGTTATTTGCATTTTAGTGTTTTTTCGTGTCTTTTTGGACTTTGTTTTTGTAATAACTTTCGCCTGTTTGTCTTTTAAGGCCCATTTCGCTTTGTAGTCCTATTTAATAGTTCCTTTGTAATGTGGGATAATCGGCCCAAGAAATATGAAAAGTCTATTTTGGCGCTTTTGCTAAGAATTATCCTAGTAATCGGTATTCAAAGGAATCAACGATTATTGGAAGAGTTGTTCGTGGCATTCGTGTGAATCAACAGGATCAATTTGTGTTATCTTGTTTTAGTACTACATCGCTTGGTTTCGTGAGCTAAAAGTTCCTCGATCATTATGCCTCCAAGGAGGAATAGGAATACTAATGACGCCTATGAACAAGAATTTGAGCAGCGCCTTATGGCAAGAATGGAGAGTTTAATGGGTCGCTTGTTGATCAATTAACCGATCGATGGTCGACTTAATGAATCAAAGAAGGCCTCGTAATCAGAACTCACGGGAAAGTGAAGACGAACAATGAAAATCCATTTGGTGAGGGTGACGGTTCATCTTCGATGAACAACAAGAAAGGCGACCAAGGCAAAATGAAAGGGAGGATAATAGGCGCTGAATCAATGCCGAGGTCAATATTCCGAGTTTGATGGGATACTTTGAATCCCGAGGGGTTCATTGATTGGCTTGTTGCGTCAAGAAGTGTTTGAATTCAAAGACATTCCCGAAAACAAGAAGGTTTCACCGATCGCTACCAGTTACGTGGTAGGCATCCGCATGGTGGCGACAATCAAACCGACACGGAGAGAGTTGGAAAGCCAAGAGTCACGACTTGGAGGAAGATGAAAAAGTGCATGAGGCCAACTTTATTCCTCATAATTACCAACGGTTGATGTACCAACAAGTTACAGAATCAAACAGGGGCCAAATCTGTTGAAGATTACACAACCGAATTTTACCAATTAATTGTAAGGAATGATATTCAAGAGATCGATGAACAACTAGTCTCCCGTTACATTGGTGGTTTAAGAGTCCAGATCATGGATTCTCGTTAACATGTTTGATCCGGTGACACTTTCGATGCATATCAACGGCATTATCTTTTGAAAAAAGTAACTGACGTGGAGGTTCCTCTTATTCTACTATAACAAGTGGTAGTTCTCGTTCGTAACGAACATCACGCTTTGTCCCTAATCAGCGAGACAGTGGTGGTAGCAATCCGGACCGGTTTCTAAAGGGTTGGAAGTAGTAGCTTGAAGTGTTTTAACTGTAGTGAACCCGGTCATCGACACCGTAATGTAAGAAGGTGGAAAAGGCACCTATTCACGATCCCGATGGCAATATGTATACGCGGGAAGTTGATGACGTGGTTGATGAGGGTTATGAAGAAGGCCCAACATTTGATGAAGATGTTGAGTATGAAGAGGAAGTTGTGAATGGAGATGCGGGGTAGCTTTGGTGGTAAGGCGCTTTGCTTAACACCAAAAGTCGCTGGCGATGATCGCTCAGCACAACATCTTTCACTCAACCTCGTACTATCTCGGGTAAGTGTGCACCTTTGTGGTTGACCCGGTAGTTGTGATAATTTGATATCTGAAGAGGCGCTCGGAAGTTGGGACCAAGATGAGACCCGCTCCAAACCTTACAAGTTACAAGTGGCTTAAGAAAGGTGGTGAGGTTATGCTTCCAAACGTGTCCTTGTTCTATTTTCTCTTGGGACAACCTACAAAGATAATGTTTGGTGTGATGTGGTGCCCATGGATGCTTGTCACTTATTACTGGGTAGACCTTGGGAGTATGATCGCAACACAAATCATAATGGGCTAACTAATACTTATAGTTTCCTATTTGATGGTGCGAAGATAACATCGATGCCAAATAAGCCCAAAGAATTAGTTAACAAGCCCATCGGGACTTTACTAACCCTTTCCCGCTTGAGGATGAGTTAGAGCAAGGAGATGAAGTTTTTGTGCTAATAGGGAAGGAAGTGGTCAAGATAGCGAAATTCTCAAGCTATGATTCCTTTACTCAAGGAATTTTCTCGATGTTTTTCCCGATGATTTGCCCGACGATTTGCCCCTTTGCGTGACATCCAACATCATATTGATTTAGAGCTCGGTTCACACTGCCTAACAGCCACATTACAGATGAGTCCCAGAGAGCATGAGGAATTGCGACGGCAAGTGGAGGAACTTGTTTCTAAGGGTCACGCTCGAGAGTATGAGCCCTTGTGCCGCTCCCCGCCCTATTGACCAAGAAGGATGGAACATGGCGTATGTGTGTTGATAGTCGAGCCATCAACAAGATTACCGTGAGGTGTGTTTCCTATCCCTCGGCTTGATGATTTGCTTGACCGCATCGGTGGTGCCACTATTTTCACAAAGTTGATTTGAAGAGCGGGTATTACCAAATCCGTCTTAGACCGGTGATGAATGGAAGACCGCCTTCAAGACTCGTGAAGGGTTGTATGAATGGTTAGTGATGCCTTTTGGTTTGTCAAACGCACCTAGTACGCTTATGCGTGTGATGAACCAATTGCTCGTGCCTTTATTGGGAAGTTTGTGGTTGTTTATTTTGATGATATTCTCATTTATAGTACTTCTTCGTTGAGCATCTTATCCATGTGAAGTGTGTCTTGACTTTACTGCAAGGATAGTTTCTATGCGTACCACAAAGAAATGCGTGTTCATGACCCCTAAGGTTCTGTTCTTGGGGTATGTTATTTCCGTGATGGAACATGTGGATGAGTCTAAAGTAGCAATGTCAAGGTGGCTAACTCCAACTACCATCATCAAGTTCGTAGTTTTCATGGGCTTGCTTCTTTTATAGGCGGTTCATCCCAAATTTTAGTTCCATCATGGCTCCATTGATGCATTGCATGAAGGGAAAGTCATTTGTGTGGACGGAGGAGTCGCTTTGCCAGATTATCAAAGAAAAGCTCACTACAAGACCAATTCCGTATTGCCTCGATTTTCTCAAGTTTTGAGCTTCATACCGATGCCTCAAAGGTTGCAATTGGTGGGGTTCTCACCAAGGTGGTCGACTGCCTGCCTTTTAGTGAGAAATCGACAGAGCCAAAGTGTAGGTACACTACTTATGACTTAGAGTTTTATGCTATTGTTCAAGCTATAAAGCATTGGCGCCATTATCTCGTTTATAAGGAGTTTGTTTTGTTCATCGATCATGATTCTTTAAGGCATATTCGCACTCAAGATAAGGTGTCACATAAGCATGGGCGTTGGTTGGCATTTCTTGAAAAGTTTACTTTTATGGTCAAACACAAGACCGGGTGTTAGGAATCGGTCGTGATGCCTTAAGCAGGAGGAGTAATTTGCTTGTATCTACGAGGTTGATGTTCCGTGATCGGATGTCATTCATGAAAGCGCTAACCATTGACCCATATTTTTCGTTGTTATGCAGGAGTGCAACCGCCAAAACCGCATTTCCTTCTACATGATGGTTTTCTTTCAAAGGAATCAACTATGTATTCCTAATTCTAGCCTTCGCTTGAAAATTATTAAGGAATTACATGGCGGGCGGACATGTTGGTCGTGATCGCACTTTACGCTTGGTGCAAGCTTTTATTTCCGCCTACTATGAGGAAAGAAGTGGAACATTATGTCAAGCGTGTCGTATTTGCCAAGTTTCAAAGGGTACATGACTACTAATGCAGACTCTATATGCCTTTACCGCCTTTGCGCCCATGGGTTGATATCGGCATGGATTTTGTGTCAGTTACCTCGTACTCAAAGGGGTAATGATTCAATATTTGTTGTTGTTGATCGCTTTCAAAATGGTACACTTTATTGCATGCAAGAAGACAACAGATGCGCTTAATGTGGCCCAACTTTTCTTTCGCGATGTATATCGCTTACATGGTTTGCCTTCATCTATTGTTTCCGATCGTGACACCGGTTTCTAAGTCATTTTTGGCGAGTTTGTGAAGATGGTGAATACTCAACTCAATTTTAGTAGTGCTTATCATCCCCAAACCGATGGGCGATCAAGTTGTTAACCGTCTCTTGGAAATCTGAGGTGCTTAGTAGGTGATCATGTGAAGTCATGGGATCGGGTTATGTCGTCGAGTTTGCTCATAATCATGCCGTTAATCTGAGCACCGGGTTTAGTCCGCTCCGTGGTTTATTCTCGCCAACCACGTGGTCCTCTTGATTTAATGTCTCTTCCTATTTCGGTTCTATTCCAAAAAGTGCAGGATTTTGTTGAAGGGTTACATGAAGTTCATAAAGTCGTTCATGACAACTTGGTTCGAGCTAACTCAAAGTACAAGCAAGATGTCGATCAAAAGAGGAGGCATGTGGATTTTGAAGTAGGTGACTTTGTATGGGCTGTTTTAACTAAGGATCGCTTTCTCGCAAGTGAGTATAATAAATTGTCCGCTAAGAAAATTGGCCCATTGGAAATTGTTGACAAAATTAACTCCAATGCTTACCGCTTGAAATTACCGAGCCATATATTATGTTCGGGATGTGTTTAATGTGAAACACTTGTTGCCTTACTATGGTGATTCTTCCGATGATGATCTTCTTTGTGAATTCGAGGACTAATTTTGTCTACCTGTGGGGAATGATGTGGGCCCAAGTGTTGATGAGCAGGCTATGATGTTTCCGGAGGCCCAAGATCGTGTGACAAAAGGGCCTCACTAAAATGGGCATAACTTGGGCTACGGGGCTCGCTTTAGGCTAATAACCACCAAATCGAAGCTTGGAACGAGGAGTTCATGATGGGAAATGACTTCGTCGGTTTCGAACTTCCGAGCCCGAAACACTCTATTTTATGAGTTATTTGCATTTTAGTGTTTTTCGTGTCTTTTGGACTTTGTTTTTGTAATAACTTTCGCCCGTTGTCTTTTAAGGACCATTTCGCTTTTGTAGTCCTATTTAATAGTTCCTTTGTAATGTGGGATAACGGGCCCAAGAAATATGAAAGTCTATTTTGGCGACTTTTTGCTAAGAATTATCCTAGTAATCAGTATTGATGAATCAACGATTATTGGAAGAGTTGTTCCCGGCATTCGTGTGAATCAACAGGATCAATTTGTGTTATCTTGTTTTAGTACTACATCAAAACTCCCGGTGAAGATACTAAGGTCGATGAAACGCTAAGTCCGGAAATGATAATGATCTTGATTATGATAACTTTCTTCTAGACAGGTCCCGACGCCCAAGGAGGAAACTTCGAGCCACCAAAGGACCCGAGCCACCTCACGCCTCCTCATCATCGACTCGTCTTCTCACTCTTCACCTCCACCATCCAAAGGAACAACCAGATCCACATCTAAATCAGTGAAGAAACCAACAGACTCTTGGATATCCCGGGCTAAAACAAAGATTGCAAAAGCTGTCAAGCAAGTAAGGAAGAAAGACGTGATCAACAAAAAGCTTAATCAACTAGCTGACAGTATCATTCTTCTTCATGACGAGATAGACAAGATGTCTAGTGAAAGGGAGTATGTCCAAAAAATTATGCAACGTGACGTCCAAGGGGAAATAAACGAAATGATTAGGGGCTATCCTCACAAGTTCCTACCAAACTGCTCACGAGTTACAAGGATATGTTTACCAGACGACTCTATCCAAATCTCATGAAATTGGTCAAGCAAACAATGCAATCCACTGTAACAATGACAATCAATCCAATGGAGCTGCAGCTCTCTTTGATGCATAGTTGATTTCTAAGTTTGGTGCTACAAATGTCTAAACGATCTGCAACTTTCACTTCTGACGAAAGTAAACTATTTGAGGCATTACTGGAATATCAACTCAAGACTTCATGCAAGGCGCAGTTTGAAAGGCCTAAGCGCCCAAGAGACGATGATGATAAGGATAAAGATAAAGATAAAGAGCCTAAGCGCACGAATAAACGGTGAATCATCCTCAATGCCACCTCCACCCCAACGAATTCCAACCACAAGAAGATCTCCACCAAGCTCACGACAAACCTCGTGACTCGAGTTACCACCCAGACAGAGAAAACCGGTGATCATTTTGAATACACTGGTGGTGACGATGAGGAAGTACCTGAGCCCCAACAACAACCCACCTCTCCCGATTCAGCAAAGAAACCAGCATCTTCATCTAGGCCAAAGAAGAAGAAGAAAATGCCTAAGGCTGATGTCGTCTCATGGCTAGACGAAGATGACACCGAGTATGAATGGTTCTCTACACTTGTTGATGCTACTCCCGCCCTAACTGATGATCAAGATATGGTAGAAGGTCGAACATTGGAGCATGCTAAGTTACTTCAAGAAAAGTTTCGGGTGAAGAAGATGACCAAGTCAGAGTTAAAACGCATCAAGAATGAAGCTTTTCAATTGCTCAAAGACAGCTCGGAAAGTGCTATCGAAGTTGAAAACCATCTTGAAAACATAGCACGAGCCATGTCTAACAACATCGATTGGCTCAACCCTGAAGCTAACATTGACTTCACACGAAAAGACAAGGCTCCATACTACACCGACCGGACGGCACCTCAACCAACGACACAACAAGATCAACCTAAGATTCCATTCCGCTACTTCTTCAACAATGACCGAATTTCTTCTACACGGTAGCGATGGTTCAAAGAAATACGCTACATCACTTACACTTGACTCCCGGCACCATATACTCCAACCGCATAGCCATTGAGGAAAAGGCTACTCACATGTTTTCCAATAGTGGAGCAATTATGACCGATAAGGTTTTAAATGTACCTTTTGAGGGTCGTTTAAGCCCTTATTTGATCACTTTTGTACTCGTTATTACTTAATATCGTTCCTTTTCACTTTTTGGTATCTTGAAGGCAAAATGTTGGAATGACACTTATTCGGACGAAAAGGCGAGAATATACGAAGAAAATGGCCAAAGTCAAGAATCGAGCCACTCGAGATCACTGAACCGACGGGACGGCGTCAGTGTTATCTGCGACGCCGTTGCATCACTTTGTGATGGCTCGTAGCCAAATTGCTTATTTACAAGTGACGGTGTCGCTTTAAAAGAGTAGGTCGTCGCAACTCGACGGCCTAGATTTGATCTAGACGGCGCCGAGACCAAGGGGACGGCGTCACAAGCATAAGGTGACGCCGTCGCAAGACTAACGTGCCAAGACGAAACCCTAACGACGGCGACCCGACGGCGTCCAAATTAAAGGTGACGCCGCGAATGTAATCTTATATATAGAATCCGAATTTTTAGTTTTCGTAGTGTAGTCTTTTGGAGTAAAACCTAAATCGAACCAAGGCTGTCTTGTACAGATTTTAGGGTTCCAAAACCTATCTTACATCAAGATAAGTGTTTTACTTCATTAATTTAATTATGTCTTCAATTACTTGTGTGTATGCTTGCATGTTCTCCATGTCCGGCTAATTTACTTGTGTGTTTGCTTAGGGAATATGAAACTTAATTATTGAATATTGATTGGTTGTCTCTTATCTTAATTGTTAATGATCTATTAATGCGATAGGTCATCCGTTGTGTAGTTAATGCTTGATTAATCTTTGTGAACCTTAGTTTATAGAACCTAGAGTTGTTGCAGGCTAAACCATCCGAAGAGTACATTAGAGTTAAAGTTGATAAATCCTAGAGACTTTGTAGGCGATAACCTTTGGTAGTTTCAAAGAGTTAGGGACAAACGCATACCCTACGACCTTAGACACACAACGCGATTAAGAATAAGGACGTGACAATTCAACCATCAATAGGAGATAATTAAGGAGTAATAAAACCTAAGTAAACACATCTTTAAACCATCATACGAGCACACAATAATTAGACATAGACTACCTCACCTTAGTTAATTAGATAATTAGATAGTAGAAGTAATCGGTGAAATACCAACCCCCAAATCCAAACCCCGAGATTCGTACCTTTCCATTTCCAAAAAATATAAAAGATAAAAATAATCTTCCTCAACCCCAACCTTAGCGTAGTAACCTCTCACTAGCATTCCTATTCCCTAGAGAATGGTATCAATTCCGTGGCTTACCCTAATACTACACTACAACGATTAGGTTCATCGCTTGGGGTGTTGAAAAACTTGCTCGACGAAAAGGAAGTTCCTTTGACCCCGAACGTGCTTGTGTAAGCGTATCAAGTTTTTGGCGCACGGGAATAGAATAGCTAGTTAGAGTCCACCTCGCTTAGGTTTATTTGCTTGATTCCTATCAAGTAAATTTTTTCTCATTTTTTAGCTTCCTCGTAGTCTATCCCCCTTTTTAGTGACCTTTGTTCGTAACCCCATCACTTTTCATCATGGAAGGTGATAACCAACCACCATTCATCAACCTACCACCAAATGACCCGCCAAGAGGCTGTACTCTTGGTGAATACTCGAGACCAAGCCACCTAGGCTAAAGGAACACCATTGAGCTTCCCGATCAAGCCCAAACTATGGCCTTGCGATCCGACACCATCCGGTTGGTGCAAAATGGATGTGTGTTCCATGGACTTCGTTCCAAAGATCCTAATCAGCATCTTAAGGATTTCCTTAAAATTGTCGATTCCATCGACCTCGATGCTACTACTCGGGAGACCACGCGCATGCGTCTCTTCCAATTCTCTCTACGGGACCAAGCTAGTAATTGGCTTGAGCGACTTCCCGGCGGCTCCATCTCAAGTTGGGATGATCTCACCTCTCGCTTCCTTGCTCAATTTTTCCCACCGGGGAGAACCACTAAATTAAGACGAGACATCTTGACGTTTCAACAACTTCAAGGCGAGTCTCTCTACAAAGCATGGACTCGATTCAAGGACTTACTTCATAAAGTCCCCCATCATGGTATTGATCTTTGGCTTCAAATCCAAATCTTCTATGACCATACCGATTTCATCACAAGGCGATCCATTGATCAAGCCGCCGGAGGAAGGCTAAGTGACCTCAATGATAAAGCATGTTGGGAGGTCATCGAGGACCTAACTCAATATGAAGAAGAAGGTTGGGAAATTCCAGTAGTCCAGGAGAACAGGCCAGCATCCCAAGCAGAAGCGATTGTGAGTATGGAGGCGCAAGTGAATGCGTTAATGGAAGTAACTACCCATGCTGATAAGCATGTAAACGCGGTCAAGGAAATTTGCTCCCAAGAAAGTCCCGACAAGATAAATTCGAGGACATAATGTTGACATTTGTCCACAAGCAAGAAAAGGAAATAAAATGCCTCGAAGCTCAAATGCGGTTGACTCATGACACTTTCTTGGGACTAGCTGACAACTTCATGCTGAACATCCGTGACGAAATCACAAAGAACAATATACCTAAAAAGATAGAGAAGGTGTATGCGATACCGGAACATGTTGGGATGACTCCTAAACCTTCTCCAATTTCATTAAGTAGGACAAACCCCCTCAAAGAATCATATTCTTGTTTAAATTCCTGTCTCAACGTTCCCCGCATGTTCCCTGGGAATACATTTATTGGAATGGTGCACGTGTCACTTCCCAACTTCCCCAATGTTAGGAAGAGTTCTTTCGATTTTAAACCAGGGTCAAAGAACCCTCAACCCCAATACTTCGGAGTTTCTGGAATCACAATTAAAAGACAATTTGGCATATGCATTACTTACCGTCGTGGAGATTATTGGTGTATTAACCAAGTTGATCTTAAAATAAAAACCAAAATCTTTGTCAAAAATAGTAACCAGATTTTTGATCCAGGCGGATTAACAAAACCATTTTCTTTTGCAAAAAATTGGGCGTGACGCCGTCACATATAAAGTGTGACGCCATCACTAAGCCACATCAAACAAATAAATACATCACCATCCCTTTCATTCTTTACCCTACACAATTTTTATCCGCCCCACACCACACACCCACGTTTTCCCCACCTCAAATTCATCATTTTGCCACGTCAATCTCCACAAGGTAAGTGATATACATTGATCTTTGTCTAATCAATTGCTCAATTTCAGGCTCAATTCTGGTTTTCCCTTTTTCATCCGAAAACCCCTAATTGGTTAATCTATGTTAAATGTTGCCCATGAATCTTGTTAATTAGGCTTAAGATTAGGCGAATGGTAGTATTATCATATGAGGGTTAACTTTACGAGAAGCCTTGATGGCTTAGTAACTAAAACCACCTAGCCATATCCCATTGTTGCTGCAACAAGGGTGTTTGGGTCAAGGGCTATGGTTAAAAACCTGGGTTTTTCCCTCGCAAAGGTCGGATTTGAATTTTGGTCGGGGTGACGCGCGAGTTTATGTTGTGTGCCGCCGGAACCGCCGACGTCGTCCTTCACATCACGAATGTTACTCATTTGTTCCCCATCTATTTGATTTTGTGTTTCAGATGAGTAGAAGAACGAAGAGAACTAGGGGACAGTCTTCTAATGCCCAGGAAAATATTGCGGACACGATTGCTGAGTGGGGAGTATTTGTCGAGGAAGGATGCCAAACTCATTACAATGATTTGCTTCATCAAACTATTGATTCTGGCACTTTTGTAGACTGGGGTTCCTTGAGGAGCATGATCTGGCTAGAGAGTTCTCAAACAGTTTTAGGAAGGACAAGTTCACCGATCACCACTGGGAAAGGCTGTTTAGGATGCGTGAGCCCGTGTATGGTGAGTTGGTGCGTGAATTTCATGCATCTTATCTGATGGATATTAATTCATGTCGAGATAACATTGAGTTTTAGGGGATCCGATTTAGGTTAGGTGGAGATTGGAGGGCTATGTTGGTACTTGAGTTTGGATGGAGATTAGGGTTGTATGCTGCTGGGAATGTAGAGAGTGATGTTTTTAGGGGTAGATTGGCAGCTGGGATTACCCATAGGGACGACATGCTGGGTATTCAGTTCTGGAACACAATAGCTAATGGGGAGTACATTACTGGGAGTACTCTCGCATCTCAGATCTGGGATCCACGGTATAGGCTCATGCACCGTTGCCTCACTTTCTCTATCACAGGGCGCCAGGGCACGAGTCATCGTGTCACTTTACCTGATCTATTCTATCTCTACTACATGTTGGCCGAGGGTGTGCACTGTAACATCCCATTCTGGTTAGCCGATTACCTGAGGACTGCTAGTGGGATGAGGGTTGAGGATAAGGTGTATGGAGGCATGTTTATCACCCGGTTGGCCCGGTCCTTTGGCATTTTGGCAGGGGAGGCACCCGCATACCTTAATGTGTTGGCACCAAGGGTCGTCAAAGCCAAATCCCTAAAAGCTATGGAGGTCATCATGGACTATGGTAGGGGCTACGCGTGGTTTCGTGCTCAGCCCAACATTCAGGGTGGTGATGATGACGATGGTGACGAGCCACAGATACTAGCACACCAGCAGGGAGATGGAGCAGGGAGCTCCACCGACGCTTACCGGCACATGTCCAGTGGAGACTGGCAGGCCTACTAGAGAGCGTGGATGGCCCGCATGGACACGTAGATGGCACAGCAGGATCAGTGGGCTAGCTGGACCTACGATCATACCGTCAGACAGATGCAGCATCTGTCCTTGCGTGATCAGCTTGACCCACATTTGCAGATCGATCCATTCCCAGGGCGGGAGGAGGATTACCCACCTTATGGGTATTTGGGCCCTCTCCCCCTGGTTATGACTACCGTCATGGACCTCCTCCCCAGTGACTTATGTATTTGTTTTTGGATTGTTTATTGATTCGTATGCTTGGTTGTTGAGACGATTTGATTTGGGCATGTAATAGTTTAGGTTATCTTGACTATGTGGTGAACTTTAATTTATGGCGTATGTATATTCGCATGTGAACAGTTTATCTATAACCTGGGTGATTGGATTATCTTGTTAGTGTCATATATCTTTTATTGATTGCTTATTCTCATGTTTAGATTTGTAAAAATGCTTTATTTTGTTTTTAACCTCGTCTTAATTACATATAAAGGTATTTTACATAAAGGATAAGTGTAGGGAGGATTACACACGCTTTCAAAAGAAACGTAAACATGAGAATTTCAATTAATTAAAAGATATACATGTGTTTGTTCGAGTCAAATGCTTGTATCGAGTCATAATGGATGTTTTGCGAAAATTTCTCCGATTCTAAAGATGTAAATTTTCCGTAAAATCGCAGACCGCTTTTGTCATGATAACTGACGGCGTCAGATCGCAACTCGACGGCGTCGTGAAGGAGCAAAATAATCGATTACTTTTTCTCGTTTTCGAGCTACTTATAATTTTTGGAATTTTCTGTGTCTTAATTTTCCGTAAATTGTAAACATCCATTCCACAAGCATTATATCCTAGTTTAGTAGAGTCTTATATATTAGAGTAAATTACATAATTGGTCCTTGTGGTTTGTTGAAAATTGCGTAAAATGTCCCTAAGCTTTTTTTTGACGCGTTTAGTCCTGTGGTTTACAAATCTTGCGGATTTTGTCCCTCGTCCAAAATGTCCGTTAAGTGTTTTGCACCGTTAGTCCTTCGTTAGTGCGATTCGTTAAGTGTTTTGCACCGTTAGTCCTTATTTTTAAAATGTAGTTTTTCCCAATTAGTCCCTCCGTTAATAATAGTTATCGCCGATTTTTACGTTTTTGTCCGTTTTATCCGTTTTCATTCGTTTTATCCGTTTTCCCCGTTTTTTCGTTTTAAATCCGTTTTTACGTTTTTATCCATTTAATACTGCTTTTTATGCTTTAAATGCATTTTTACGCTTTTGTCCGTTTTATCCGTTTTATGTCTTTTTTATCCGATTTCAATAGTTTTTACACTTTTATTCGTTTCGCCGCCGCTTTTTACGTTTTGTCCGCTTTTTCGTTTCCTTTGTTGTTTCGTTTTTGTCATTTTTCTTACATTTTGTCCGTTTTCTTATGTTTTGTCTGTTGTTCTTACGTTTTGTCCGTTTCAAAAAAAAAATTTTGAATAAAAAATTATTTTTCAAATATGTTTTTTTTTTTAATATGTCCGTTTTTTCAAAATATTTGAAAAAATATTTGAAAAAATATTTTTGTTCAAATTTTTTTGAAATTTTTATTCAATTTTTTTAATTTGATATTCTTTTTCAATTTTTTTGAAATATTTTTTCCAATTTTTTTGGAAATTTTTTAAAACGAAGAAAAGCGGACAAAATGTAAGAAAACGTAAACGATCGCGGCGGAAAAATGACACAAAACGTAAAAAAAAACGGCTAAAGCGAATAAAATGTAAAAACGGTCGAAATTGGATAAAAACGGACAAAAGCGTAAAAATGCATTTAAAAGATAAAACGTAAAACGGATTTAAAACGAAAAAACGGGGAAAACGGATAAAACGAAAAACGGGGAAACGGACAAAACGTAAAAATCGGCGATAACTATTATTAACGGAGGGACTAATGGGAAAACTACATTTTAAAAATAGGACTAACGGTGCAAAACATTAACGAACTGCACTAACGAAGGACTAACGGTGCAAAACACTTAACGGAAATTTTTGGACGAGGGACAAAATCCGCAAGATTTGTAAACCACAGGGACGAAACGCGTCAAAAAAAAAGCTTAGGGACATTTTCTGCAATTTTCAACAAACCACAAGGACCAATTATGTAATTTACTCTATATATTATTACCGCCGATTTTACGCGAAGGTTTCGTTTGTTTTCTTCAAGTGTGCAGGTTTAATTTATCAAGAAGGAGATACACAAGATGAGAAGGAGCTTTTCACGCAAACGTTCTTCTTGAAGAAAAATATAACCACCACTTTACACGGATCCTACCGAGCTAATAAGGGAGTACTAGTTTCTTTCATCTTTTATTACCTTCCATTATCATAACTTTGATATTTTCGGGAACATTGGGGACAATGTTCGGTTTAAGTGTAGGAGGAAAATAAACGGAACTTTGAAACTATGCTTATCCTTGATTATTTGCTTTGTCCAATTGCATTTATGTAATAAACCATGAGAGAATGTCGGTTAGGGTAATTTTGGCACCAAATTTAAAATTTTTCAGGACATATAGGAGTGGGTCATTAGTCTTAATAAAGCGTCTCACGGATAGGAAGTTATATGACTAGCACAAAAACCCTTTACCACTTAAATTCCACCCAAAATGTGAGGATCGCCCTTAGATTAGTAGGAATTAAAGCATTCATCTTTAATGCTTAGTGTGAACCGTAGTATATTAGATTCTAGAACTTGTTTTGATATGCATCCCGAGATCGCTAGTAAGACTACACTTGTGTAGTTAGGAATAACTAAATGATAAGAGGCATTAGGATAACCCTTGTTTGATACCCGTAATATAATTACTTCTTCCACATCGGTTGAGTAATTCCCCCACACCTTTGCGTTGTACTCATCTTTAGTACACGATACCCCTTGTTAACCCCTCATAGCCTATCCTTTTCGTGGTTCTCGTGATGTTTCGGTTTTCCGGAATATCAATGAAGAGCATTGTTTACACCCCACCCCCAAATGTACACCCAAATCGCCTTAGCCTACCTTGTATGCACTCACTTATAGTGCATTATATTTATCACCCTAAAAACCCTTAGTTCAATTATCTAGTTGCTTGCATAGGTTGCTAAGTCGAGTCATATCATTTGTACACAGTTTTGGGACGATTGGGACTCATGGGAAAAGTTAAAGTTTATGAAATGACGGGAATGGAACGTTAAATTCAAATTTCCTTTATTTGCGTAATAATGTACTCCAAGTGTTTTGATCTTTTCAATTCGGGTCAAATTAGTGTTAGAGTAATAAAACTCAAGTGTAGGGATGTGCCTATAAATCCCTATCATTTTGATGTTACCGTAGAGGATGGTAGAGTAAAGCGAAAAAAAAATGAAAAAATAGAAAAGTGAAAAAGAAAAATTAGAGTGTTCATTAAAAAAAAAAAAAAAACGGCTACCATCCCGCATCTATCTTTAATTTATGTTTGTTTGTTTCAGTTATCTAGAGTCTAGAGTGTCGAGTCTTGGCTTAGCAACGCCATTCTTCGCATGCTTGTAATAAAAAGATTTTTGACTTGCCACCACTAAATAGCCTATCCCACCAAACCCTTTGTTTCCCTACCGTAAGCCTAACATTACAACCCTTTAAAAGACCTCTTTGATAGTCTTTCCTAGGTGCTTACGCCAAAGCGATGGAGGTTTGATCTAGTCTCAAGCCTATGGTAATCTATGTACTAGGACCGGTTAATGAGTGTTTATCTTCCATTACCAACTTGTTATATTTCATATACACCCGAGAGATGTGAGTATCCAAACACCCCATGTGAGGTGCTAGTATATAATTTTCGTGCTTGTTATGACTTTTGCGGGGCTTATATGTGTTGTGGATTGTTTTAAACCAATGCTTCATGACCCCTAACTTTGAAATTAATTGGCTAAAAGCACATTTGCTTGAGGACAAGCAAATACCAAGTGTAGGGATATTTGATAAGGTTTTAAAATGTACCTTTTTGAGGGGTCGTTCAAGCCATTATTTGATCACTTTTGTATTCGTTATTACTTAATATCGTTCCTTTTCACTTTTTAGGTATCTTGAAGGCAAAATGCTGGAATGACACTTATTCGGACGAAAAGGCGCGAATATACGAAGAAAATGGCCAAAGTCAAGAATCGAGCCACTCGGATCGATGGAACCAAGGGACGGCGTCGGTGTTATCTGCGACGCCGTCGCATCACTTTTGTGACTCGGTGTAAATTGCTTATTTACAAGTGACGGTGTCGTTTTAAAAGAGTAGGTCGTCACAACTCGACGGCCTAGATTTGATCCGACGGCGCCGAGACCAAGGGACGACGTCACAAGCATAAGGTGACGCCGCCACAAGACTAACGTGGCCAAGACGAAACCCTAATGATGGCGACCCGACGCGTCCACAAATTAAAGGTGACGCCGTCGCATGAATGTAATCTTATATATAGAATCCGAATTTTTAGTTTTCGAGTG
Organism: Chrysanthemum lavandulifolium; assembly: GCA_022545495.1. NCBI lineage: Eukaryota > Viridiplantae > Streptophyta > Magnoliopsida > Asterales > Asteraceae > Chrysanthemum > Chrysanthemum lavandulifolium. The sequence continues at coordinate 294,196,303 of CM040240.1, forward strand.
TAGTCTTTTGGAGTAAAACCTAAACCGAACCAAGGATGTCCTGTCAAGATTTTAGGGTTCCAAACCCTATCTTACATCAAGATAAGTGTTTTACTTCATTAATTTAATTATGTCTTCAATTACTTGTGTGTATGCTTGCATGTTCTCCATGTCCGCTAATTTACTTGTGTGTTTGCTTAGGAATATGAAACTTAATTATTGAATATTGATTGGTTGTCTCTTATCTTAATTGTTAATGATCTAGTAATGCGATAGGTCATCCGTTGTGTAGTTAATGCTTGATTAATCTTTGTGAATCTTAGTTTATAGCACCTAGAGTTGTTGTAGGCTTTACCATCCGAAGAGTACCTTAGAGTTAAAGTTTATAAATCCTAGATACTTTGTAGGCGATAACCTTTGGTAGTTTCAAAGAGTTAGGGACAAACGCATACCCTACGACCTTAGGCACACAACGCGATTAAGTATAAGGACGTGACAATTCAACCATCAATAGGAGATAATTAAGGAGTAATAAAACCTAAGTAAGCACATCTTTAAACTATCATACGAGCACATAATAATTAGACATAGACTACCCTCACCTTAGTTAATTAGATAATTAGATAGTAGAAGTAATCGGTAGAAATACCAACCCCCCAAATCCAAACCCCGAGATTCGTACCTTTCCATTTCCAAAAAATATAAAAGATAAAAATAATCTTCCTCAACCCCAACCTTAGCGTAGTAACCTCTCACTAGCATTCCTATTCCCCAGAGAACGATATCAATTCCGTGGCTTACCCTAATACTACACTACACCGATTAGATTCATCGCCTAGGGTTTTGAAAACTTGCTCGACGAAAGGAAGTTCCTTTGACCCCGAACGCTATGTAAGCGTATCAATGACATTGATGCAATGTATGGGATTCACCATTGGCGGGCGCCAAGAATCTACTACAAAAGCTGCCGTGTTCAAGGTCTAAACATGAAGTGTAAAGGATAAAGGGATCGTTGTCATTAAGCATGTCTCTCTCGCCTAAATGGGATTACACTTTCCTCAAGAAATCGTGGTCAAAAGACAAGACGAAAGGACTATGATTTCGTGAAGCGGACTTTCGAATTTGTCTCAACGACATTGAAGATCCAGATCTTGCCAAGGTAAAGGGACGAATGTGACAATTCCGGCGTAAATCCAACGTGAATACATCAAGTCCTTGCTAATCTTCATCGAAGCTTAGTGATCCGTGAACGTGCGAAGACTTACAACTTGCCATTGAATCGTATCGGACACGTGTCAACCTCACCAAACCTTAGCTCGAACTCCCGACATAAATCATCTTTCTCAATACACTCTCATCAAGAAACCGCTTGGAGAAGTTTATCGTAGTGAACTACATTGCAATCGCTTGATGGCGTGTAGAGATCTTCATAAGTTTGGAGATCACACACCAAGAAAGTCGTGGGCGGCTTAGCTTATCGGTTAAAGGCAATACAACAAGGCATTGGGTCACAAAGAGATGGAATTCTCGTGAGAGACAGGATGTGAAGAGAATCATCACGGATTGATGAAAGGTTGTTCGAAGGACCGCCTGTAACTTTGGAAAGCTTCAGTGGTGGTCGCCCCAGATTACTCTCACAGCTATCAACGCCCAATTCGCATTCCCGAGATATTGCCGGACTACCCGAATCCCTCGTACCCTTAAGTCGTTTCATTTTCAATATTGATTTGGATGTGTGATTATTTATTGACAATGGCTTGTGCGCACATAACAGTGTACAACCCGTACTTGTAATGAAAGGACCCTGTGGTACGCTTCAGTGCCACAATCCTTATAAAAGGAGTGAAAGCTTCTTACTTTTGTGTAAAACTTATCAAACCTTTCACTTTTAAAAGGTTTTGCTCAAAAAGACAAGTACTTCCCCTTATGATTTTCAAAACCTCAAAAGTTAATATCACTTGTTGAGGGGGAGTATTTGGTTAAAAACTTTGTTCAACAAATTGTTCTTATGATAATCTTCCCACAAAACTCGAAATGGTCATATTCGATATCAAAATTTCATCAAAAATAACATTTATATGCCATTTTTGAGGGGGAGAAAAATTATGTGATAAGAAATATGTTGTGAAATTGCAAATGAATCTTTGGGCTATAGACTTAACCAATGAATTGACGAGATCTTAAATGTTAGTAACTCGAAAAGACTTGTCCGGGACGGGTAATAATTTCAAGCTACTTCGCTAGTAATGTAAACGTGTCTCGCAAAGGACTTGTCCGAGTAGAATGTACCATTCGAGAAACTCTTGGTAGACATGAACTTTGACGGGTTTGACAACCTTCGAGGCTTGTCCACACCTTCAAGATAGTTATTAGAGCTAGTTGTCACCTAAAAGTCGACAATGTAACTCTTTAAATATGCAACGTAATCGTGTCTCATGGGGATTGTCTATCTTGAGTTGATCAATTCGAAAAGTGCGCTCCTCCCTCACCATGAAAATTTCTGTCAAAACACTTAAGCATGTGTGGAGGGGGAGTATTTCTGCAAAAATAAAACTCTCGAAGTGTTTCAAAATGTTTCTTATTTATAAACACTTGAGAAAGTTTCAAGAAATCGGTTTTATGTCAATGGAGTTATAAGGTGATTAAGGTTAGGAATAGCCGTCCTATGATCCGCCAGAGCCGGAGGGATCTACCCAAGGACACCACCAATAGTTAGAATTAGAAGTCCTTAGGTATGATTATAAAAAGGAGAAAATGAGAATTGGAGAAAGAAGGAGTTGAAGAATTAAAAAGAAAAGCAAAGAAAAGGGTGAAAAGAAATAGCCCTCCAAATTATTCAACTTAGGCGCATACACGGGTTCAATTATATACTACCGGTTGTCACATGATGACACCAAGATTGAAGATCAAAGTCGTCATGGACCCGATGGACGCATGCACTAAACCTTCTTAGCCACTCAAGTTTCTCTCAATGTAATCTTGTTTCATTCTCACAGGGACCCTACGTAAACTATCGGCTTTCTCTTAGAGATTGCTGGTATTGAAGAAGGAGACCCTCTCCTAGTCTCCGCCAGAAAACCAAAGCGCACTATTGAGTCTAGAGCCACGAGATTCATCAAAAGATCTCTTAGGTACACTTGACATTTTATCACTTGTCGCTCAACAATAAGGACGCAAGTGATACATTATCGTGTCCTTCATGGATCTTAGCAACTGTCGAGAACATTTATGAGAGGTTCACATGTGATCCTCGCTATTGAACGGAAACTCCCGCCAGGTCAACATCAAACACCACGACGGCAGTCACTTCGTAACTCCTCGTGGATTACGATAGTGTGTCTCAAACGGTCTACAATCGTGAGGTGATGCTTGTGTACTTCAATGACTCATCTAAACCGTAGGTGTACTTGACATCGCGTTATCTCACTTGTGGGACTCACTTGTGAACTCCAGTTCAATTAACATTCTCGTTAAGTTCAAACTTGTAAGTGTTGGAACCGCTTATCACTAACCATTCTTATGTTTTCTTCTTATGGAAGCTCGGAGTGGATGATCGTGCGATTCTTCACATGCTCATACCAACAACATCACTAATGGAAGTTCTCTCAAAAGGCAACACAAAGTCGAATGATTCTTCATCAAATTCAAAGAATCTACAAAGTTTAAAGACTAAGAGAACTACATCAAGATCGAATCCAATGTTAAAGAGCGTGTGAGCATGTTGGAGAAAGACGTGGAGACACTTTGCAACGGCTGCACTGATGCGCACAACAACAACATACTATCACTACCATCACAAAGAACAAAGATCAAAGAACAAAGAAAATGATGACGTCAAAGCAAAACTTTTCAAAGGAAACAATTTCTCTACACCGGGGAGATTGTTCAAATCAAGGCAATTCTTCTCACAAGAAAGAAGAATGTCAGAAGACGTCAAAGCTACTATTACATCTGCACCTTCAACGTTTATATTATCAATCACTAACACTTAGGGGGAGATTGTTGGAATCACTCCTAAACTATATTTTAAGTGTTAGTAATTAATATGTAATAGTTAGCTTAATATGGCTTTTATGTTAGTAATCATGCCAAGGCTTATGTAGAAAGCCCATGAGCCTTGGCCCAACCCATAAAGGAAAGGAAGGGAACTTGCATGTTGCCCTAGTTTCTTCCTATAAATAATGCTTGTAAATCCTCACTTGAGGGTTGGTTGTTCAATTCATACATTCACTCTACGCATAACCTTTCTTAGTATCATACGTGTGTGTGTTTGGTATTGTTCATCCGATCACTTCTTCTCTATTTCTTATATTGATGCTTGTGTTATGAATATGAGAACCTAACAAAAGGTGAAGAGAAAAGTAGAATTAGAGCGAGAACTACCCTGAAATTTGCTGCACAAAGAAAGAGGGCCCATGAAAAAGAGACGTTCCTTCGTTTAAGCATCCTTGAGCAAACTTCCTTCCCTGAAATCACACTACCGACAAGCATAATTCTAAAAAAGAAAAAAAATGAAAAATGAAAAATGAAAAACAAACCTAACTCACTTTCTTAGGAATCACGGTTGCATTTAGCATATGCAACAAGCCTTTTAAACCACTTGGTGTCTCAAGTGGCCGAGTGAAGTCTCGTGAGGGTTTACAGGGAACACACCCACAAAGTTCATTTAAAATACTAATACAAGGTTACTTTGTTTTAAAATGAAAGAATTAAAGCAGAGGAAGGTTACGTCGTAACTCTTTTGAGGGAGTTACGCCAGAATCGCAAAACCCGCATAAGTTACAAAGCGAGTGGTTACGACATAACCACGAGATGGTATTACACCGTAATTAGTAATACGTCGAGAATTCTGCTGCAAAAGTTGGTTACGGCGAATCGGATAGATGAGTTACGCCACACTCGGTCGATCAAGAAACCGCAGACAATTACTTCCTCGTTTCTTGAAAAATGGTTAGAAAACACAAAACCCTACAGAAATGGAAATAAAACAAAAGAAAGGGATAATTTGGGTTGTCTCCCGAAAGAGCACTTTTCTTTATTTACGAGTTTTTAAGTTAGACTCAGGGCCGTGGGGCACTATGGGGGCCTTTGGACTTGCCCGATTTCCACCACTCGTTGATACACATTCATCCATTTCTTAAAACCCTTTTTCCTTGCAGTATTGCGGATGGCACCTGTTCCAAATTCTTGTGAAAGCCATTCATCACATGATTTTCCCCGATCATCATTTTTAGCAATGAGACTACTTGTTATACTTATGCTTGATCTTTCACCGTCAGTCATTGTGTCAGTAAGATGATTGTATTTGTACTGCTTGACCAGTCCTTTATTGATCTTTAAGTCCCAATCTTCAAATGCTAATTCAATATCATGCCTTTCACCCTTGTGAGGGTATATCCATTCATTCGCCTTTCTATAGGTGATGATGAATATAATAAACATATATATATCAAATAAACGCAGCGGAATCATCACCAACAACGGATCCATATTGCCATATGATCAATCAAATAAAACATAGATAAGGTTTATACCTTTGTAGCGTGATTCCGGTAACGAGACACCAATCACCTCCACGAATGGAACCAAGAAACCAAAAGACCAATAAGGTTGGTCTTTCCCAATGTGTGAAACACACTACACGTCTAACGAACACCCTTTGATGCTAGTCTAAACCCTTGTATCGATCCTTGCCCAAGACTACCTTTAGAATTATGTAGGAAGGAAAAACCAAAAACCAAACCCCTAGTGTGTGTGGTTTTGGAGGTTCAAAGAGAGAGATGGGAGGATTATCAAGTCCTAATGTAACCTTCAATCAACATCAATGATCATCAATAATAATCAATTAGCATTAATGCTAATTGATGTCAAATCTTAAGTTACACTTTAAGCCCTTCAAAGTCCAAATACTCCACTTAACTCCCTTATGTAACAAAGGTTATACATAATGTAAATACGATAAATACATTATGATAATGGTGTCTAAGTGTATATGTGTGTGACCCCATAGGCTCACATATGACTAGCCATATAATTATTTATTATGACACGAGCATACTCCAACAGCTCCCACTTGCGACGTCATAATAGACAAGTAATTATACAAGCAATGGTTAGCGTCTAGCAACACGCCAATGCCCCTAGTGATATGTGAGGTCAGTTTCTCAAACATTTCATTAAATGGTTTATATGTCTTATATCCCTTTGTTTCAGATACCATGTTGAATATTAGACATGGATCAAAAGTCATTCTAAATGTTCAACTATTATGTTCTCGATCTAGATATTGAACAAGATTACCAAGTGAATTAAGATTCATCTTAATCTCATTTGGGTACGGCCATACAAACATCTGCTCAAATCATCGAGGGCCCAATAGTATCTAACTCCAAACCATGTGGAGGAACAAATCCTATTTTGATCAAGATGTGTCATTCATGTGCTTCAAATCATTCCCGATAGTGGCCTTTATAACTACCTTGTTCGTGACAAATTTAACCATATCAAGGAATGAAACTCCACACATGCAAAACCTGCTTGCATCTCAAGTCTAAGGATAATAGACATAACCATTTTCGAGATTCACTATATGACGCCGATCCATGCAGTGAATACTCGTAGGTTGGGTCAGTCCAATGCTCATCGCCATGACCAACATGTGAGTTTGGCAAAAAGGTCACCAACACACTCACAATTATCTTAATTTGATGGTACTCCCGTACCGTCAACCGACAATGGACAAGTTTTGAATGAAGAAAATCATTCATGGATTTAAACATGCACATATAGAATACAGTTGATATGAATGAAAACGATAATAACCATTAAATCAATTCATTACAAAATATAAACCGCTTAGCATTCCAATTATTCAAATATCAAATAAACAGATCTACATGAGACTATTAATGGTCGAAGTCCAATGTTCCTAGCATGCCCAACATGTTTCGTGCAAGGCATTGCTTTAGTAAGAGGATCGACTAAGTTGTCATCTCGTGTGAACTTTAGAAGACGAATATCACCACTTTCGATAACTTCTCGAATGTAATGAACTTTCCGATGAAAGTGTTTGGCACCCTTTGAACACCGTGTTCATTTGCAATGATAATGGCACCAGTATTATCACAAGACATATCCATGGGTAGTTCATTCTTTGGGGACAACGCCAAGCCCAAAATGAATTTTCGTATCCAAATCGCCTCCATTGCGACACAAGCAAAGAATGTATTCTCGCTCAGAGGACATTGCAATCGTGCTCGCTTTTGAACTCTTCCAACAACGCGCCTCCATTCATGATGAAAACGAATCCATTTGGGACTTGGTGTCATCACGATCGGTCGGTCTAACCGCATCGAGATAACAAGTGATACCGAGCTCTCGGTTGTCATCACCACCATAAACAAGAAACATATCTTTAGTATTACGAAGATACTTTAATATGTTCTTAACGGAATCGAAGACATTCACCGGATTCTCGTTGATACCTACTGTCGTGTTCTCGAGCGAACGCTACATCGGTCTAGTGCACTCATCAAGATACATGATGGATCCCACAGCCAGAAGCATATGGGATACCTTCATCCTTTTCACCTCTTCGGTGTAGAAGGTTCTTGAGTTTTACTCAATTCAGTTTCGTTGCATTGGAAGATTTCCACGTTTGGAATCTTGCATCCTAAATCTCTTTAGGATTTTGTCAATGTATGCACTTAGACTCAAGCCGATTAACCGCTTTGATCTATCCTCAGATCTTGACTCCAAGTATGTCTGCACTTCGCTTAAGTCTTTCATTTCAAAAAATTCCAAGCAAGGATTTTACATCTTGTAGCATTGGAATGTTGTTTCCATGAGTAATATGTCATCGACATATAAGACTAGAATACGACATTACTTTCACTAGTTTTCTTATATACACATGGCTCATCAAAGTTTTGAGCGAAACCAATCTTTTTGATTTCTTCATCAAATCTCTTGTTCCAACTTCTAGATGCTTGCTTTAATCCATAAATGGATCTTTGAAGCTTGCAAACTTTGTTGGGATGTTTAGGATTCACGAAGCCCTCGGGTTGCACCATGTAAACATCTTCGTTTAGGTGGCCGTTCAAGAAGGCTGTCTTGACATCCATTTGCCAAATCTCATAGTCATAGTATGTTGCTATGGCTATAAGAATCCTAATAGCTTTAACATCGACAACAAAGAGAAGGTCTCTTCATAGTCAATCCCGTAGGTTTGAGTGTGACCTTTGCTACTAGACGCGCTTTATAGGTGTGTACATTGCCATCCATGTCGGTCTTCTTCTTGAAGAGCCATTTACTCCCAACGGTCTTAGCATTAGGAGGCGGTCAACTTCGACCCGCACTTCATTGTCTTTCATGGATTGCATCTCCGATTTCATAGCACCGAGCCATTTATCGCGTTCGTAACTCGATAATGCAGCTCGATAGTTAGGTGTTCATCTTGATCCCCAACTCATGTTCCTCAAGATCGACATAGAAACCATATCGCTCGGTGCTTGAGGTATCCTCATGGATCTACGAATCGGAGCAACATCTCTAAGAGGCTCGACATTTTCATGTTCAGTCTCATTTCGATGCTCACTAGTGTTACCAGAAGGTTGTGCATCTTCACTTTGAATTTCGTCAAAGTCTACGGTGCTCCCACTTGCTTCTTGTTAAATGAGACTGTTCTCAAGAAACTCAAAGATAACGAGCAATGATATTTTGTTCTCTCGTGGGTAGTAGAAGTAGTAACCCATCGCTTCCTTTGGGTATCCTACGAAGATACATTTGATAGATCTAGACTCAAGTTTGTTTGGCGCTTCTCGCTTCACGAGGGCCTCACAACCCTGCACCTTCAAGTAAGACAAGTTAGGGACTTTCCATGCCATATTTCGTATGGAGTCTTATCTACCTTCTTGGTTGGAACCATGTTGAGAATGCGAGCAGCAGACTCTAGAGCATAACCCCAAAAGGACATTGGCAACGTTGTTAGACTCATCATAGATCGAACCATGTCTAGCAAAGTTCGATTTCTCCTTTCAGATACACCATTATGTTGTGGTGTATGTGGAGGAGTGAATTGTGAGACTATCCCACACTTTTTTAGATGATCTAAAAACTCTTGACTCATATATTTGCCTCCACGATCGGATCGAAGAGCCTTTATAGTCTTATCGAGTTGATTTTCTACCTCACTTTGAAATACTTTGAACGTTTCAAAGACTTCATGTTTATGTTTAATCAAGTAAACATAACCATATCGACTGAAATCGTAGGTAAAAGTGACGTAGTAGTTAGCTCCTTCCCTAGACATGATCCTAAATGGGCCACATACATCAGTATGTATGAGTCCAAGTAGGTCTTTAGCTCTTTCTCCTATATGGGAAAAAGGCTTGCGCCATCTTTCGGATATGCAAGAAACACATTTATCAAAAGACGCATCACAATTGATTCTAAAAGCCCATCTTGTTGCGACTTCAGAATGCGTTTCTTGTTTATGTGGCAAAGACGACAATGCCATAGAAAAGTGGAATCCATGTTACGCTTAGATTTCTTGTTGCTAACATTATATATAGAACCATTGTTTGAATTAGGATCACGATATCAATTTCAAAAATACCATCTCTAGGAATAGCATTAAAATAAAAAACATTATCCTTAGAAACTGAAATGCCAAAATCCATAAAAACATGGATGAAACCATCATCCTTCAAACGAGAAAGTGAAACAACACCTCTAGTAATAGTAGGTGCGAAATGAAAATTATTCAAAACAATAACTAGTCCATTAGGAAGGATTAAATCATAGCTTCCTATCGCTTTTCCTGGTGCACGATTCCCATTACCAACGTACAGGTCCAAAGCGCCATGCTTCAACTTTTGACTTCCCCTAAGAGCCTGCACATCATTACAAATGTGAGTCCCACAACCTGTATCATATACCCAAGATTTATTAGGAAAAGTATAGAGTTCTATAGTGAAGATACCTGATGTACTAGCCCTGCTAGCCTTGCTCTTCTTCAACTCGCCAGTACACCGGACGCTTTCTCTTCAAAGCCTACCATTCCACAATGATGGCAAAGGTCGCCCTTGGCTGGGTGCTCCTTCTTAGCGTGTGGGGACTTTAGGTTTGGGGCGTAAGCAAGCTTACCCTTGCCTCTCCCTTGTCCCTTGCCGTGTGCTTGCGGTTTCCCTTGTTCTTTTCTAGATTTTGCCTTGCTTGATAGCTAGGACATTGGAACTTTCTTGGGCATACCTTTTTACGCAAGTTTGAGCATATTATGCGCTCATGTATGGTCTTGCCCATGTTGTGCATGTTGTAGTTTTGCACAAATTGTTCAAATTCCTTTGAAAGTGAGGTTAGAATCATGCTCACTCCAAGGATCTGAGGCATGGGGTATCCAAGCCGCTCCATCTGATCCATATAGCCTTTCATTTTCATGATGTGGCTACTGACCGATTGTCCTTCCTCCTGCTTGCAAGCATGGAATGATCTGACAATTTCAAATAATTCCTGCTCAGCTTGCTGTTCGAACATTGTTCTTAGTTCGGTTATCATGTCAAATGCTGTGAGGTCCTCTAAATTCTTTTGAATTTCTGGGATCATGCTCGCAAGCGTAAGACAAGCGACTTCCTGCTGTTCATTAAACCTACGAGTGTAGGCATTACGCACAACAGCAGTGGCATTTTCAGCAGGAGGCTCAGGTAAAGCATGTTCCAGATGGTAAAACTTTTGTTCAGACTTGAGGACAATCCTCAAGTTTCGTACCATTCAAAAGTTGTTACCATTCAATCTCTTTCTAGAATTGATCCGATTGACGAGTTGTTGATGGTTTGAGTTGAGTTGTCATCTACAAAACAAACAAAATTCAAATTTTAGTATCTTACAATAATTAATCCATTTTAAAATTAACTACCCAAGTTTTAAAAGAAAACAATTAATTTTGCGAAAAGGCTAAGATCCTCATTGAGATTCCACCATCACATCGCTTGATCTCGCTAGCAATGGTGGATTCAATAGGTAGGTAACGTCGACCAATTGCAAATCAAGGGCAACTCTTAGATCCTAATGGGACCCATGGCACTAGTGAACAAGCATCTAGTGTCAAGTCGACATGTTTAGTCCCATCCTTGCCTCGGGTCAAGGTCTCACCGCTTAACTCGATTAAGTCATCCAATTTGAGAACGTATAAAATAAATCTAGGTCCCACGATAGACAATAATCACCTTGGGTTACAATTCAACCTAGGTCCCACGATAGGCAAAAAGTAATTGCAAGTGTTCTCAAGCGATTGGACGGCATGACTTAAATTTGTGACGGTAAAATATTTTGATGTGAATCAAAAAGGTGTCTGAAAAAGCATGCATTCATTCTTCAGTAGCACAAGTTAAAACTCTTCTTAACTTAAGTCTAATCATTTTTTAATTTATGTGTGTCAAGTTGTCCATATTCAAGTCTAATATAGAACCTATGTGGATAATAAAAGAGATAGGACAATACATAAATCGAATAACATACATAACAAGTTAAGTGTTATTATTAAAACAATGATTTTAAGTTAAATCCATATTTAACTTAGTTAAACTAAATCATAAGATTTAGTTTGAAAATGGTTTGTGTTATGTTTTAAGTTTTAGAAAACTATTTGCAAGTTATATACATTCACAACATACATAATAAGCAAACAACCAACACACAACCACAATATGCAAAGCCTCAACCGATGAAAGAACCTATGCTTGGTCTCGTGAGCCATCACGAGAACCAAGAGTCATCTAGGACATAAACCACAACCACACGGAGGACTCCCACTTGCACCAAGACCAAGCAAGGACAAGTAGAAGCCCATAATGCACATGAAAAGTGAATCACCAAATTGCACTTTCTGATTCGGAGGCCCAAATGGCCTAGAAGGAGTCATCCCGAGCTTAGCACCAAACTACAAAGTTGTGGGCCCATGAGTTGTCTACCCGCAAAAACATTTGGTTAAAAAATACGCCACCAATCATCGGAAACGCCGTTTCTTCGCAGCTTGTACGAAAGCAACCATTTTATGCCTTTATGTCTTTTATGCTTCGCCATTCCATTCCAAGCATCGGTTACAATATATAGAATGTAAAATACAACTAATCTACTATCTATCTATTGTAACATGCCCAAACAATGGCAAAACCAAATTAAAATTCATACATAAAGTCAAACAATGGCAAACCCCAAAAACAAGAAATTAACGACAATCACAATCATTCATAGCACAAGTGGTCTAGGTTTTCATCGGCTTTGCATATACACATAATAATACCATAAAATTATGAACATAACACGGTGTTGGCTAATCCCATGAGCAAACATGCATGTATTTGCCATGGGAACAATTTAAATAGCATGAAATAAAAGATTTAGCCAACGAATCAAGAAATAATCAACAAAATTAAAACCCGATTGGTACGCGAGTAAAATGGATTTAGGTTCTCAAACCTACTGAAATTAGACCTTCTAAAATCATTTTACCACAGAAAATAAAGCCTTAGGGGCTGTTTTCAAATCGTTTCAAGAATCGATTAAAACAACGCGATTAAAGCCATTTTAGCGCATCAACACATTGTTTAATTAACAAATGCGAAACCAATGGCCATAGGACCAAAAATCAAAGATGTTTATATTACTTATAACATTCTTAATCCATGAAAAATGGAGCCCTCGGGGCTGTTTTGAAAGTGGTTACAAAAAACACTTAAAAAACACGCTTTTTGACCATTTTTTCCCATACCCGATAATCATATGGCACATATGATGGCTCGTGATACCACTATAGGTGATGATGAATATAATAAACATATATATATCAAATAAACGCAGCAGAATCATCACCAACAACGGATCCATATTGCCATATGATCAATCAAATAAAACATAGATAAGGTTTATACCTTTGTAGCGTGATTCCGGTAACGAGACACCAATCACCTCCATGAATGGAACCAAGAAACCAAAAGACCAATAAGGTTGGTCTTTCCCAATGTGTGAAACACACTACACGTCCAACGAACACCCTTTGATGCTAGTCTAAACCCTTGTATCGATCCTTGCACAAGACTACCTTTAGAATTATGTAGGAAGGAAAAACCAAAAACCAAACCCCTAGTGTGTGTGTGGTTTTGGACGTTCAAAGAGAGAGAGGAGGGGAGGGGATTATCAAGTCCTAATGTAACCTTCAATCAACATCAATGATCATCAATAATAATCAATTAGCATTAATGCTAATTGATGTCAAATCTTAAGTTACACTTTAAGCCCTTCAAAGTCCAAATACTCCACTTAACTCCCTTATGTAACAAAGGTTATACATAATGTAAATACGATAAATACATTTTGATAATGGTGTCTAAGTGTATATGTGTGTGACCCCATAGGCTCACATATGACTAGCCATATAATTATTTATTATGACACGAGCAACCTCCAACACTTTCTTTCATGAAAAGGGCTATACGGGGGCCATGTTCTAACTGATTTGATGGCCTTGGTTACTATAGGGTTGTGGAAATGTTTGTTTGGAATTGGAGGTTCCTCAATGCCCTTGATTATCTTATCCTGTTCCTGCTTGCAATTATCAATACTCTCTTCGCTAATACTATCAAAATGTAGAGGGGGATCAAGTGTTCGAACATTAAAAACATCATCATTAGAAATCTCAACCTTAGGTTTTATATGTTCTTTCATACTAAAAGTTATTCGTTCATTCTCAGTTCCCAAAGAAATTTGTTTTTCAAAAACCCTGATTTGTGTCCTACAAGTGGCCCGAAAAGGTCTTCCAACAATTAAGTTGTAAGTATCCGCTTCCCATGTCAATTACCACAAAATCGTGGGAAAAAGAACTTTTCAATTTTTAGAAGCACATTATTTACTATTCCCCTAGGTACAGCTTTAGAGGAATCCGCCATTTCTATCATTATTGTTGTTTCTTTTAAAATTGGTAAGTTTTAATTTATCAAACAAAGTTGTAGAGATAAGGTTTACCCCTACCCCTAAATCAGCTAATGAGGGAATCTTAATACTACCAATAGTGCATGGAAGAAGAAAACTTTCCTGGTATTGCTGCTTCTGCGGAAGTTGGCTTGACAGGACCTCGTCGTCTTCTGATTTATCTTCTTCCCGAAGGTAGTTAATCCTGGACAGATCATTTGTGATAGAGGATGTGTGCTGCTCTCTCTTTGCTTTATCTTGTGCAAATATGGCCTTGCAGGCAATAGCTTTAGCATTACTTGTCTCCAGGTTTTTAGCTAATTGCCCAATTTGTGTTTCGAGGTTTTTAATCGCAGCATCTTGGTTTCGCAGGTTCATATTAGTGTCTTATTTCACCTTGACCATCCATTCTTTGAGTTTATCTCCCTTTTTTGTAGATTCTTCGATGTGCCTGTGCATTATTTCTTCAAGGCTTGGTTTAGGAGGATTGTTGTTGATTCTTTTGTAGAATCCTGGGGATTTTTCTCGATATCTGGGCCCGTTATTATTGTAATTGTTAAAAGGGTTCTCTCTTCCATATTTAACTTCTCCGATCCTTTTAACTTCTTCGTTGGAGGAACATTCTTTAGTAGGTGGAGTTCCATTTCGCTCAACTTGAATGGAATGCACATTTTCCTTGAGCTTCTTCATGTCTCTTCCGAGACTTTCTAATTTGTTGTTTATTGCTGCGAGGCCTTCCATATCTTCATTCTTACTTTGGTTACTCCCTCCATTGTGCCATTTATGAGAGTGGTCTGCCATCTTTTGAATAGTTTGTAGAGCAAAAGTGGGTGTCATACCAGGAATCGGCCCCTGAGAGTCGATCATTTGTCTTGAAGAGATATTCAAACCTTTGTAGAAAACGTTCACCTTTTGTTTGTTGTTGAGGTCATTAGTAGGGCATTTGTATAATAATTCGTTATACCTTTCCCAAGCTTGGTTTAACGTTTCATCACCCTCTTGCTTGAAGTTATGGATTTCTTCTAATTGCTTAGCCGTCTTTGATGGAAGACAGTATCTCTGAATGAAACACTTTTTTAAGATAGGCCAAGTGTTGACAGTCTCCGCAGGTAATCGATCCACCCATCTTTTAGCAGCCCCGTAAGGAAATAGGAATACTCTTAACAAGATAACATCGTGTGAGACTCGGGAATTTTGAATAGGTGACAATGTACTCGACGTTGTCTATATGTTCATTGGCATCATCGGTGATGCTTCCAGAGAAGGATTTGCACGTAATTCCCTCATGAATTCGTGTTTGATTTCGAATTGAGCATCTTCTGCGATAGCCGCCTAACAATTCCGGTCCTTGCTCGCCTTGTTAATGCCAAATACTCCTCAAGGGGTGAGGTCATCAATGTTAACAACTTCCATGGTACCGAAAACTCGAATAATGATCGTGAGAATAGTAGAAAAGTTTAAAACAAAAATAAAAGACTTAATAGCAATCCTAAAATAACTCCCGCGTGGCGCCAAAAACTTGATGCGGTTTTCTTGACTGTGTTTTAATATTTATAAAGTCTCGTTATACCTATGGTCTACCCTAATGCACTAACGGACAATGTACCCGGTCGTGTGTAGCGTAGTAATCAAGAAACCGAGGTCGTCCCAAAAGCTATGTGTGTTGGATTATTACTAAGTCTAAGTGTCACGTAATTAATAATGGTTTCGATTAGGAATTACTAATTAAACTACTAAAGCGTAATAAAGCAAATAAAAGATAAAGGGAAAATCAATAGAGGAGAGTGGTGCTAACCTAGTTAATCCTCCTAGCTAGTTATGTCTACGCTCACTTACTTCCAATTACTCTGTGGAGTCAAAGTCGAGAGGACATCATTTGGTCAATTCGCCCCTAACCTATCAAAGAAAGATGCCACCACAGGAGAAGTCAAGTGTCTCCTCATATGTCCTGTTGTTCCTGATCCCCTAAGCCGAGTCATTAAGTACCGCTACATGCTAGACTTATAATAGTGAGTGCCTGGCCGTTAGGAACTTAGACACTCACCCCCGAATTCTTAAGTTCATCCAACTGATAGGTGATCAGTTGGTCAAATTGCACAAGTAGAAAGGGTGGACAGTTGGTCATATCTTACCATTCCCGTCTCAATCCGCTCACCTAGCTAGGGTCAGTTGGTTATATCTCCTAGGCAACTGGCCTCTACCGCCATTCAAAACTACCGAACTAAGGGTGGCTACTAATAAACTATGCATGCATACACTTAGAAATAATTGTATGGAAGTAAAGTAAACGCAAACAAAACAATTAAGGAATCATAACTAGGCCAACACCAAGAGGTGCTTAGCCGCATATATTAATCATACAAACCAATTCAATATTCAAAGGTACGAAATACATGAATTGAAAGTAAAGAAAATATAAAACGCTAATGCTTATCGTAGGGGAGTGATTTCTCCTCAAGAAGATGCCTCCGTATGCTCCTCCGGACCTTCCTTTAGCTTTTTCCCACGTTCTATGATAGTTGTGTGGAATGGGATGATTAGAAATGCCGGAATTAGGTATTTATAGGCGGATCGAGTTACG
Organism: Chrysanthemum lavandulifolium; assembly: GCA_022545495.1. Taxonomy (NCBI): domain Eukaryota; kingdom Viridiplantae; phylum Streptophyta; class Magnoliopsida; order Asterales; family Asteraceae; genus Chrysanthemum; species Chrysanthemum lavandulifolium. Next base: position 294,212,825 of record CM040240.1, read on the forward strand.
GCGTAACTAATATAAGAGTTACGCCGTAACCTTCAATTTCTTCGTAATTTGCTCTAGATCTGCTAGTTACGGCTTAACCTTAGGAGTGGTTACGCCGTAGTCTTCACTAAAACATGATTACGTCATAGTTGATGGAGTAGTTACGACGTAATTATCAGCGGCGTGGAACCTCATTTGACCTAATAGAGTTACGTCGTAACCTTTGGGGAGAGTTACGCCGTAAAATTCTGATGAGTTGGTTTTTTGAGCCACGCAATAGTTATGGCGTAATGTGAGAGATGAGTTACGCCGTAACTTCTTCAAAATCAACATACTATGATAAATCTTTTAGATAATTCTTCAATTCCGCGTCTCTTAAGCTCCAATGCTCGTAATTTACCTGAAAGTGGAAAACAATGGAAAACAAGCGTAAATCCATATAAATTATATAAATTACAAGCATTATCGGGGAAATTGACACTTAATAATCAGGACTATTTGATGTTATAAAATCCACCCGAGCTTCACTTCCATGCCACCGTCTTTTTTCCACCCGTTGATAATGTGACACATTTTCCATACCTTTCTTACACCACCTCCTCCCTTACACTATCAGTCTATGAAATTGAAAATACAATTTGTTTGGGTACCATGGAAGTACTATCTGTTGGATAAAAAACAAAAAACCTCGAAAGCTAATGTGGAATATTGACTTAAAGTAACTACACACGTGACCTCAAACGTTAAATCTTTATTAAGCTAAACAAATAAAGTTAAACTAACATCCCCTTAAAATCTTATCTAAACACCTCAATGAGCTTACGCTTTTTTTATTAAGCCAACATATACACTAGTCTCAAAGGTACTTATTTTATAGCAATTAGTTACTTTTAAGTTGGAAAAATAAGCTATCCCAAACACCCTATAAATGAAGTAACCTAAACAATCGGTTGCATTTCACTAGTTAAAAAAAAACAAAAAAATAATAATAAATAAATAAATAGGTTACTAGTTGAATTTTGTGCACTTAAACAAATAAACCCCTTAACTTTATCTTCATTGTAAAGAAAGTACTGGAGGATGTAACGCATAACTAAATAAATAGTAACAATAACTGCAAGTTGGGTATAGTTTCAACTAAAATGTGTGTAAAAGATGAAAATCAAAAGTTATTTTCTTACCGGATGGTGAAAGAGGCTGAAATGAAAAGATGAAAATAGGAATTTTACCGTGCGGTTTCAATCCCGACTCTCTTTACCAAAATGTGTTTATAAGGTTGTGTCATGTCAGCTTTTTTCTCTCCTCTCACTTCCCCTCACTTCCACTCACTTTTTTTTGGACAAGGTTAGTCACTTTGGTTACCTTAAGTTTCATTTTTTTAATACTGAGAAATATAAAACGAATAAACGAAAATAAAACGAAACTACAAGATGAATTCAAAATTCAATTTCAAAATTCAAATTCAAATTCAAATAGTACAGTTAAAGTACGAATTTAAAATTCAAATTCAAATGCAAAATTAAATAAACCCTATCGTTTTCCCCTATATATACCCACTATATTTTCAACCAAAAAAAACATCTCACACACAAAACTTAATCAAACTCTCTCAAGAATGTCTCATGAATACACGGTTAACACTCCACCAGTAGATATCTTCCCGTTAATCCCAACGGAAGAGGAACCGATTGAGGAACAAGAACAAAATCCATTTCAGCTTTACTGAGGAACAACAACGACTATTTCTCCAAGATTAAGAATCATTGAGAGAATTGGAAGAAGAAGAAGCACGTGAGGAAGCAGCTCGTAGGGAGCAGGAAGCAAGGGAAGAACAAGAGCGTAAGGACAACTTGTTTAACATTTGGCACGAGAGTGGGAAGAAAGCAGGTTTGCGAACTGGTCACCTTACGACGATGGTTATGACTCACACAACTCTGAAAATTGGAATCACTTGGATTAACTTTACCTATTTTAAACTATGTGTTTTATTTTCTGTATCACAGTTTTATTTTCTTTGCAATGTAGTTGTAATACCTGAATTTCTAAAATTCACAAAAAGACCAAAATACCCTTATGATCAAAAGTAAGAATAATTAAATAAACAGAATACCAAATGAGCTATGTAAATTCAGAAAACTTATAAGAAAAATCACATATGATCCAAATGAATCTTGAATGACTTTGTAAAGTTAATTTTTATAGATTATAATTTTATAAGATCAATTATGTATATTAATAATTAGCCGAATATATTAATAGTTTTATAAAAAGAATTTAATTAGTAAAAGCCCAATATAAATTTATATTATTAAGAGACCATTTATTTTAAGTCCAATACATTATAAAGCCCACAAGAAAAAATGGAAAATATATATATACATATATTCGGTTCACATTTATCCCTAAATACCGATTTACACCAAACCGACTTCAAAACCCTAATCAAATCGACTTCCAGTTTCCAGAGCTTGAGACCAATTTTCTTGGACAAGTTTGAAGGTAAACAAGGTGGGAAAAATAGTGATCGAGTTCCAAAGCTGCTGGTTTAAGCGTGGTGAGTTTTTGAGTGAATTAGGGTTTCATGGAAGGGTTTTGTGCTTCTTTTGTTCTAACAATCCAATCTCATCAAGGGTATGTTTCTAATGTTGATTTCTTTCCTATAAGTCATATGGAACACATAAAATTAGTCATGCATGTTTAATAAGTTGTATGGAATTATTTGAAATCTAAAACCCTAGAAAGCGTATACAAATAACGAATGGGCGATAATATTTTAGAGATCACGAATTGATTTTTCCAGAAGCTATTACATGTAATAAGACCTGAATAAAATACATATCTATGGATTCAAGCTTGTGTGAATTGTTTTGAGTTTTATGGTTCGATTAAACATGGGAAAAGGAAGGTTTTTAAAAGGAACGATTAGGGTTTTGCATGAACTAGGGTTTCATTGTAATCATTAAAAGTAATTAATTAAGTAGTAATGATAAGTTAATGATTGGTTAAACCTAGGTTTAGGGTTTGTATTTGAATTATACTTATTCGGTTTTAAACAAAAGTTTTGGGTTGGTTTTGTAAATTATGAAACTTAAGGGTTATTTTGTAAACAAGAAAATAAGGGTACTAAACGATAAAAATAAGTGTGGGGTTAAACATGTAATTTTGGATATTCAAAGGGCCATTCGAATTGTATTTAATTTATTAGGTACGCTTTGTAAATTCTAAAACCTTTGGGTTAAAAGTGTAAAATCGATAAAGTAAGGTGAGATTGTGAACTTAAAGATGTCAAGGGTGTAATTAGTAATTCGAGTAATTATGGGTTCAACAAGTGTAAATTGATTTTTGTAGAGACACGCATGAGTTAAGTTAATTTCGGTTTGTTATCATTTACGCTCTAGGTTAAATTGGGAAATCATTAAAAGAAGTAATATGTGAATTTAATGCGATTTAGTAATATTTAAAGAGTATGAGAAACCCTAGAACCCGAATAGGAAGTTGGTGAATTAATGAGGAATATCCTAAAATGTTGTAATTTCATTTGTCACTAAAATGAGAATATTCGACAACTCTAAAAGTATTAACGCGAAACCGTTATAATATTAATGATGCTAATAAATATTAAATAAATCATAATCCGTGTAGATTCGTTGGAGGAGACGCGACGTTACATCTTCATATTCATTCATTCGTTACTTTTCTCTAAACTGCTTTAAGGTACGGATATTCTGTCTTACTTTAAGACACTTATGTTATCGTACATACATTTTGACCTTTTCAGTAAAGGTTCTTATGATGTTCTTTCGTTAGTCTTTCCATTTTACTTATTAGGGTTTCCAATGCCATTGCTATGAACCCTTTCCTGATTGTGTGATTCGTTGCTTATCTGAATTTATGTTTTATGGAACTATGAGATATCTGACTTAACCTTATGTTAGGAAGACTTTGATATGTGTAACTGATGAACCTTATTATGTCTGAATATGAACCTTATGATATGAGATATTGATATGTTATCCGCTAAACCTTGTGTTTGAGTAAGCCTTATGTTATGATTGAACTTTGTATGACCTAAGCTAGTTTGACACCCGAGCCAAATAATAACTAGTCATGGGGTTCCATGTCCGTGTCGTTGATGCACCTCGACATGACTCTAGGCGATGAGAGTGATGTTCTCGCGACGCCCTTATCTGTTATCTGTTATGAGCTCAATTATATGTTATGGCCAATATCTGTCTGTGGGGCGTATGGATGCATCCTAGATCTGATCCGTTATCCGATATGATTTGTCTGGTGAATGATGTCGTGTGCAATACGCGTCTTCACAAAACTTCTGGGAGCTAGCTACTCCAAATGATTTTCTAAGATTATTTTTATATAGTTATGATGATTTTGATATGATATGTTCTGGGCTCGAGGTAGTTAACTAAATCTTTATCTGTTATTTCTATGATAAGTATTCTGATATGATTTGGTATGTTCAATGTTTATGATTATGTGCAAGGCTTATTATATGCTATTATATGTGCTTATGCTTTTGTATGTTTATGTGACTACCGTCTGCTATGCTAAGATATGATTAATATGTTTAAATATGATTCGCATGCTGTCATCTGATATTATGTTAGTTATCGCTATATGGATTCGTTAATCTGTGAGGTGAATGTGCTAGTATGAAGGTGAGTATTCTATAAGTTTAGTATGTATAATTTGATCAGTTAATTTTGGGAACTTTGCTTATACATTAGTGTTTTATTTGTTTGTGAGACTGCCATGTTTTGGATTGCTATTTTCCGCTGCTGCTTTAATGTTTTAAATGTGTTAAGTGAAGGTTAATTAATTTGTTGAATGCCATGATTATTTTCTAGAAAGTGTTTCATAGTCTTAGACTTTTCGTTTGGGTTATATGTAATCTATTTGCTCTTGATATGCTAAGTGTTTGGTTGTTCGATGTGTTTGCGTTTGTGTCATTTATGTGTTATGAGATGTTTAACTTGTTATGTGGTTGTTTGATTGTGATATTTGTGTTTCCAGAATCCTAAAAGATCCCTTGTCATTATTTTATTTTAATTTCGTCATTTGTATATTTTGTTTAGCTTTTGTTTCGTTATATCCGTTCACTGGGCTTTGTAAGCTCAGCCGCACTTTTCTTTTCATGCGGCAGGTATTAAGCATTCAAGATAAGCTTATGGGATAGCTGATCTGGGTTGAGAGTAGAGACGAGAGCGAGATTCTATTATAGAGATCTTAGATTTATTTTGAAGTTTAGTTATTTATGTTTTTCTCTTGAGTATTTTTGTAAGGCTTCCGCTATTGTATAGTATTTTAAGTTCTGATATGAAACCGTATTGTAATATCTTTACCCTTGCCGGGTCGGGTGTTACAATTTATGGTATCAGAGCTCTAGGTTTTAGGACCCTTAGAGCTTAGGCTATGACCGTGAGGATTGGGTAGATTTAGGATTTCCTTCCGCATACTTTCTTTGCGTCCCCACCGCACTCGGACTTTGCTAATAGTTGATTGTCCTTTAGATGGTTATCCCCGTCGCCTAGTTCATCCGATAGAGCAATCAAGGACCCGCTAGACAACCTAAGGAGAAGACGAGGTGGGTCGTTGTTGTTGCTAAGGGGTCGCACGAGGTTTGGTAGGTGAAGCGAACCAATAAGAGGGTACGAGTTCCAGATATATGTGGCCATGCACGATCGAAGAGAAGTCGACCTTGAAAGAAGTGGATGGAAAAGTAGTAGAGGATTATGAAACTAAGGTTGTGGACAACCAAGGTTTCACCACTACATATCATGATAGGTGTCCCAAGTTCGTTGAGGATGAAGGAGTAGGACAGGCTGAGAGTCGCGATCTGTATGCTTTTGTGGATCATGTGCCGGAGGAGGAAGAGAGGAAGCGGAAAGGTGGATTTGCTAGTAACTTACTACCACAGTATGAAGGAAACAAGAATGGATGGATAAGCGAGGAGGAAGAGGAAGAAGAGGAACCCGAGGAAGAGTACGAGGTGGAGTCGAATTGGAGTCTACGGCTACTAGTAGGTTCAATCGACACAAGAATAGGAATTTCTCTCCGATTAGTTGCCTTCGTTATGAGAAGCTTTGACATTGATTTTGGGTTAAGTCCTTTTGTTTCGCTCGACGATTGAATCTTAGGTTATTGAAATTCTTGGGAGTACATCTTTTGACGATTTTGAAAATTTTGTTTGATTAATGGAATAAATCAAACTTGATAGTATAATTCCTGTTCGTTGTTTTCTTTCTGATAGATTCGTTGAGTTTCCATTAGTCCTCATAAGTTTCGTCCGCTATTTATTTTCTATATGATGTTGTTTTATTGCCGCTTGATTATGTATGACCATTATGATGGTATACTCATGTGGTTTTGGCCTGTTATAGTAGGATTACTTGTTATCTGTATATTTTCTCTATATGGTGTGTTTTGCTATGATATTCGTTATGTGTTGTGTCATGACCGAGACCAAGTATAGTGACAATAAGAACTTGTTATGTGATGCAAGTATTATGACGCCTGATCAACGTAATAATACCGAGATCATATAATCTGAACTTATTGAAAGTATACAACGTCTGGGAAATGCCTGTGATTGGTATATGTATGGATATTTGCCCGGTATCCGTTATTTGGTACTTTTCATATTGGGTTGAGATTCAGATCCGATTATGAGATTTTCGCCAGATATGTTGCATATAAGTTTTGTACCGATGGGATCCGTTGTTACTATTTGTGTTAACCTATAGATTGTTATGCCCGCTTTAGATCTCAGATGTCTCCACATACTCCGCGATTAGTAAACCGTTAGGATTCGCTCCATCTATGCATATGATAGTTTTCATCATTAGATACCTGTGTAAGTTAGAGCGTGTTTTTGAATTTTCCTTATCTCATCTTTTACTACTAATACTTTAATAAGTATACTATTAGCATTCGTCATATATTCCATGAAGTTTCGAAATCCACACTTGTCGCCGTACTATTCCGTCTTGCTCAATTTCGAGGACAAAATTTCTTTTAGAGGGAAGAAATTGTAATACCGAATTTCTAAAATTCACAAAAGACCAAAATACCCTTATGATCAAAAGTAAGAATAATTAAATAAATGAATACCAAATGAGCTATGTAAATTCGTAAAACTTATAAGAAAAATCACATATGATCCAAATGAATCTTGAATGACTTTGTAAAGTTAATTTTATAGATTATAATTTTATAAGATCAATTATGTATATTAATAATTAGCCGAATATATTAATAGTTTTATAAAAGAATTAATTAGTAAAAGCCCAATATAAATTTATATTATTAAGAGACCATTTATTTTAAGTCCAATACATTATAAAGCCCACAAGAAAAATTGGAAAAGTATATATATACATATATTCGGTTCACATTTATCCCTAAATACCGATTTACACCAAACCGACTTCAAAACCCTAATCAAATCGACTTCTAGTTTCCAGAGCTTGAGACCAATTTTCTTGGACAAGTTTGAAGGTAAAGAAGGTGGGAAAAATAGTGATCGAGTTCCAAAGCTGCTGGTTTAAGCGTGGTGAGTTTTTGAGTGAATTAGGGTTTCGGCGAGAAGGGTTTTTGTGCTTCTTTTGTTCTAGTGATCCAAGCTCATCAAGGGTATGTTTCTAATGTTTATTTCAGTCCTATAAGTCATATGGAACACATAAAAATTAGCCATGCATGTTTAATAAGTCGTATGGAATTATTTGAAATCTAAAACCCTAGAAAGCGATACAAATAACGAATGGGCGATAATATTTTTAGAGATCACGAATTGATTTTTCCGAAGCTATTACATGTAATAAGACCTGAATAAAATACATATCTATGGATTCGAAGCTTGTGTGAATTGTTTTGAGTTTTATGGTTCGATTAAACATGGGAAAAGGAAGGTTTTTAAAAGGAACGATTAGGGTTTTGCATGAACTAGGGTTTCATTGTAATCATTAAAAGTAATTAATGAAGTAGTAATGATAAGTTAATGATTGGTTAATCCTAGGTTTAGGGTTTGTATTTGAATTATACTTATTCGGTTTTAAACAAAAGTTTTGGGTTGGTTTTGTAAATTATGAAACTTAAGGGTTATTTTTGTAAACAGTAAAATAAGGGTACTAAACGTATAAAAATAAGTGTGGGGGTTAAACATGTAATTTTGGATATTCAAAGGGCCATTCGAATTGTATTTAATTTATTAGGTACGCTTTGTAAATTCTAAAACCTTTGGGTTAAAAGTGTAAAACTGATAAAGTAAGGTGAGATTGTGAACTTAAAGATGTCAAGGTGTAATTAGTAATTCGAGTAATTATGGGTTCAACAAGTGTAAATTGATTTTTTGTAGAGACACGCATGAGTTAAGTTAATTTCGGTTTGTTATCATTTACGTTCTAGGTTAAATTGGGAAATCATTAAAAGAAGTATTATGTGAATTTAATGCGTATTTAGTAATATTTAAAGAGTATGGGAAACCCTAGAACCCGAATAGGAAGTTGGTGAATTAATGAGGAATACCCTAAAATGTTGTAATTTCATCTGTCACTAAAATGAGAATATTCTGACAACTCTAAAAGTATTAACGCGAGAAATCCGTTATAATATTAATGATGCTAATAAATATTAAATAAATCATAATCCGTGTAGATTCGTTGGAGGAGACGCGACGTTACATCTTCATATTCATTCATTCGTTACTTTTCTCTAAACCGCTTTAAGGTACGGATATTCTGCCTTACTTTAAGACACTTATGTTATCGTACATACATTTTGACCTTTTCAAGAAAGGTTCTTATGATGTTCTTTCGTTAGTCTTTCCATTTTACTTATTAGGGTTTCCAATGCCATTGCTATGAACCCTTTCCGATTGTGTGATTCGTTGTTTATCCGAATTTATGTTTTATGGAACTATGAGATATCCGACTTAACCTTATGTTAGGAAGACTTTGATATGTGTAATCGATGAACCTTATTATGTCCGAATATGAACCTTAAGATATGAGATATTGATATGTTATCTCGCTAAACCTTGTGTTTGAGTAAGCCTTATGTTATGATTGAACTTTGTATGACCTAAGCTAGTTTGACACCCGAGCCAAATAATAACTAGTCATGGGGTTCCATGTCCGTGTCGTTGATGCACCTCGACATGACTCTAGGCGAGAGAGTGATGTTCGCCACGCCCTTATCTCGTTATCCGTTATGAGCTCAATTATATGTTATGGCCAATATCCGTCGTGGGCGATGGATGCATCCTAGATCCGATCCGTTATCCGATATGATTTGTCTCGGTGAATGATGTCGTGCAATACGCTGCCTTCACAAAACTTCGGGAGCTAGCTACTCCAAATGATTTTCTAAGATTATTTTATATAGTTATGATGATTTTGATATGATATGTTCGGGCTCGAGGTAGTTAACTAAATCTTTATCTCGTTATTTCTATGATAAGTATTCGATATGATTTGGTATGTTCAATGTTTATGATTATGTGCAAGGCTTATTATATGCTATTATATGTGCTTATGCTTTTGTATGTTTATGTGACTACCGTCTGCTATGCTAAGATATGATTAATATGTTTAAATATGATTCGCATGTCATCATCCGATATTATGTTAGTTATCGCTATATGGATTCGTTAATCATGAGGTGAATGTGCTAGTATGAAGGTGAGTATTCTATAAGTTTAGTATGTATAATTTGATCGCTTAATTTTGGGAACTTTGCTTATACATTAGTGTTTTATTTGTTTGTGAGATCGCCATGTTTTGATTGCTATTTTCCGCTTTGCTTTAATGTTTTAAATGTGTTAAGTGAAGGTTAATTAATTTGTTGAATGCCATGATTATTTTCTAGAAAGTGTTTCATTAGTCTTAGACTTTTCGTTTGGGTTATATGTAATCTATTAGCTCTTGATATGCTAAGTGTTTGGTTGTTCGATGTGTTTACGCTTTGTGTCATTTATGTGTTATGAGATGTTTAACTTGTTATGTGGTTGTTTGGATTTACAGATATTTGTGTTTCCGTAGAATCCTAAAAGATCCCTTGTCATTATTTTATTTTAATTTCGCCATTTGTATATTTTGTTTAGCTTTTGTTTCGTTATATCCGCTCACTTGGCTTTGTAAGCTCACCGCACTTTTCTTTTCATGCGGTGTATTAAGCATTCAAGATAAGCTTATGGGATAGCCGATCCGGGTTGAGAGTAGAGACGAGAGCGAGATTCTATTATAGAGATCTTAGATTTATTTTGAAGTTTAGTTATTTATGTTTTCTCTTGAGTATTTTTGTAAGGCTTCCGCTATTGTATAGTATTTTAAGTTCGATATGAAACCGTATTGTAATATCTTTACCCTTGCCGGGTCGGGTGTTACAAGAGTACTACGCTTTGTTTCGTAATAAATAAACGTCATTTTCTACTTAGGTTCTTCAGACTGAAAGTAAGTTTCCATTCATTTAAAACAAATTAACATTACAATACACAATTTGTAAAACATTACAAGTATAATAATAATAATAATAATAATAATAATAATAATAATAATAATAATAATAATAATAATAATAATAATAATAATAATAATAATAATAATAATAATAATAATAATAATAATAAAGTGATGTAATTCCTTTTGTTTTTCTAATGAAGTGATGTTTAATAAAATAATAATAATAATAACAACAATAATAATAATATGCCTTCCTTGCTTCTAGATCGCAATCGGCCACCTCTGACCGAACTTCTTCGGCCCGGTGTTGGTGCTCTCGGATCTTTCTTTGATGATGCCCCGCATGTTTTAACGAGAAAATGGAGACCGACCTTTTGGGTAGCTCTTGTGAAATTGTCGCCCCAAACTCATGAAGAAATTGGCGATTATATTTCGTGACGTGTCACCAAAGAGGTCAATCCACCTTCCGCTTATCTCGCTAGAAAGATGGCCCTATGGAGATCGCAAATGGAAGACCATACTTGATCGGCTCGATTGGTCCCGATAATGGGCCGGGATGACTATGAATGCCGAACTTACGATGTGTACTATGTTATCGGCCAGGCGCCCTCTTCTCGCCTCGATGCCGTGTTCAAATTTTGCTCCAAGGTTTTCACAGGGATATTTTCGGGACCATGTTTGTATCGTGTCCGGCACTATTGGTATTAAACATCGGCACAACATAGTGCGTGACACTTTGATTGATATCTGCTCGATCCGGGTCTCATCAGAAAGAGGTTGACATCGGATTGGGTGGAGAAAGGAGCAAGTCTTATGGCCGCAGATATCTTGCTCTATTCCTTGGATGGAGGGTAGGACGTATGTGTCGATTTGACGGGTCGCTCCCTCACACAAACCGGTATGATGGATTTTGTTCCGTGTCGTGCGATGATTGACGCCGCCAAACGTAAGCGCATCAAATACGGAGCCAAATGTACAGACATTGGATATGGGTTCACCCTTTCTCATTTTCCTCCTTAGGAGAACTTGAGGTCGACGCGTGACCTTACTTAAGCGGATCCGAAGTTCTCTATATCTCAAGACATTGGGCCCAGCGTCGCTCACATCTTGAGTAGGATTAGTTTTGCTATTGCTAAAGGTGTGGGAGCCCAGATTGTTTCGAGGCTCGCCACTAATTTCTTGTAATCCACTGGTTTTGTTTCTAATGATATTGGCGCGCGTAGTGCTAACTATATTTTTAGTAGTGTTTGTTTTGCTATTGCTAGAGGAATGGGAGCTCAGTTAGTTTCTTGGCTCCCCACTAATTTCTTGTAATTTCCTATGATTTTCTAATGAAGTGATGTTTTTATAAAATAATAATAATAATAATAATAATAATAATAATAATAATAATAATAATAATAATAATAATAATAATAATAATAATAATAACAACCAAGGTTTCCACAGGGATATTTACGGGACCATGTCAGTATCATGTCTCGGCACTATTGATATTAAACATCGGCACAACATGGTGCGCGATACTTTGGTTGATATATGTTCTCGATCCGGGATCTCGGCTCGTAAAGAGGTCGACATCGGGTTGGGTGGAGAAAGGAGCAAGTCTTGCGCCAAGATATATTGCTTTATTCCCGGATGGAGGGCAAGACATATGTGTCGATTTGACGGGTCGCTCCCTCACGCAAACCGGTATGATTGATTTTGTGCCGGTCGTGTGGTGATTGATGCCGCCAAACGAAGCGCATCAAGTATGAATCCAAATGTGCGGATATTGGATATGGGATCAACTTATCCAAAACAGCTTATTTCACTCCTAAGGTTAAACTTACGATACTAATTCCACTAACAATAACCGCTCAAACTAAACAATCAAACGCCTTACTAAGTAGATAAGCATAGTCAAAATTATGCATCCGCTCAAAAATACACGATAAGCGGATAATCAAGTACTAGTACTGAATGGTAATATGACACTAGTAGAATCTATTTAAAATAAGCCCACCATAACGTGACATCTATTTAAAATATAACCCACATATGTATAGACACAAGCAATAAGCAAAAAAAGTACACTCACATTTACATAAGGATTTTCGCACACAATTTAGGCATCAAACATATATTACCAAACACAACACATGCAACATAAACACTAGAAGAAAAACACGCCGCAATGCGCAGGTGCAACCACCTCATTTTATATAATTACGGAAAATGGATACGGAGTATCGTGTATGTGGTTTTATAAGAAAATGAGTAAATTGCATAAATTGTCCTTGAACTTTGGCCAAATTGCATGTTTCGTCCCAACCATTACGAAAGTGCAGAAATCGTCCTTGTGGGAAACCACCCTCGAGTAATCGTCCCTCTGGGAAACTTTGGCCAAATTGCATGTTTCGTCCTAATCATGGACGAAAATTTACTCAAAGGTTTGTCAAAGGGACGATTTCTGCATTTTCGAAACGGTTGTGATGAAACATACAATTTGACCAAAGTTCAGAGATGATCTATGCAATTAAATCACATGACAGTAATAAGGTTTTGGTGAAATAGCCCCGCATGCAAAACCCTGCCCCTGTAAACTTTTTGTTGACTTTTTTTTGAAGCTTTGCAATTTTGACAATATATTGAACCGTTGAACTCAATAAGAACGCTTCTGTTAATACTTCGAACCTCACAAAAACCCTCTTTTAAAAACAAATTAACATTACAATACACAATTTGTAAAACGTTACAAGTAAAAAAATAATGATAATAATAATTATAATAATAAGGCGGAAAACTAAGGTGAACGAGTCACCTTATTTCTTCTTGGGAAGCCAAACTCGCGCGTGACTCAGTATGGATGGCAAGGGAATGGCATGTGACTGGTAGGCTAAGGTGACCGAGTTACCATCCTTGCCGACTAGTCTAAAAGGGGCAGTTACATTGGTTTGGTGGGGATTTATTGCAAAGTGGATATATTTAAAAGTGTAAAAGCCATTCATAGAGCGACACGTGTCCCCACTCTATTTTATTAAAAAAACCCTCCAGGGTATAATGGTATTTTCACCCTTTTTTGCTTTTCCAACTCAAATTTCAGATGCACATCTCCTAAATGACATAATTTTAGAAAAAAATAAAATAAAATAAATAAACTGCTTTCATCACAATTTTTAAAATTTGATTCTCTTTAATTTGGCATAAATTTTTTTATTATTTCGAAACTTTTTTTTAATATTCATTTAGTCTTGATGTGTCTTGCCATTTTCGACCCTATTTTTAACCTTCAAAATTATCGAATCATAAAATGCTTAAAACACGAAAGTTGTAGACTTTGTTTCACTCTTTACACATGTTTTTGAATCACTCAAATCCGATGTCATATGAATAAGATATCACCCGTTAAAGATGACGTTTTAATTATATGTGTTGCACAAAAGGTGTTTGACGTAATGTCTAGCTTAGATTTTTAATGTTAAAATTGCGTTACTAGCTCTAATTTTTGTAACATAAGGCATTATTAATCATTTCATTAATGCAAGATTCAAAATGTGATATTTTTTAATAGTTATTTTTTTAAATGTACATTTTGTTCATCGCTTAGTCTTTGTTCACCAATAAAATAATTGTTCATCAATTCTCCTTAATTTTGTTCATCGCTTAAATCACAATGTTTATCAATAAAAACATAGTTTATCGTATAATTTGGTCATTAATACAAGTGTTGTTATCAATAAAATTTTGTTCATCAAAATTATATTGTTCATCATTTTTCCAAAAAAAATCATAGTGTTCATCGCTTGTCTAATAAAATCACAATGTTCATCAATTAAGGTTACAAAGTGTTCTTTAGTCAAAAGTTGGTAGTTTGTTCATAAGTTAGTCTGCTCATCATTTTGGCAAAACTAGTCAGAAGTTGTATGTCAGAAGTCGCAAAGTCATAACATGAGCTACAAGTCGTATTCCTTTTCAATAAAAGTGTTTGGTAAATTAGTCGTTAAATATAATTATAAGATGTAAAATGACATAAAAGGAAAAATCTATAATTGTAAATAATTATTTGGAGGTATATCAGTAATTTAAAGTTTTAACAGCTCCAAGATATTTAAAAAGCTTCTTGAATCAGCTTTTCATTTTGGAGCTATTTGTTTGAAATAAAAGCTTGTAGTTAATGCATCCAAACGAAGCTACTTATTTTATATGAGATTATTTTGTAACAAAAGCTAACATCTCCTCCAAAAAGCCATCGCCAAATGTGTTCTAGTCTTTGTTTATTAATTAAAAAAAAAGGTAAATGTAACAAAAATAACAAAAGATGTATTGTAGTACACCAATTGGTGCATTTAAAGGTACTTTTATAAGATAAAGGAAAATAACCTATTAAAGCATCATACTTGTCACAGCGAGTTGACGTAGCGAATAAAAAATTAGTCTTTGGCTACTAAACTCGATCGGCGACTAGTTTGTCCTTTATTGGTCATTTACCTCCACCTCAACCGTTAGTGCCACTTTGTCATTACCACGTCATTTTCCACCTATTAAATATATTAACTTTTTTTCTCTTCCACCTCACTATATCCAAATCCTTCCACTTACTAGTTTGTCCTTGAATTTCCATTAACACATCTAGCACTTCGCTCATGGTAAGCCTCATTTCGAATGATATTGCAAACACCCAAAAGCCAACTCTACTCTCGATGTGATCATTGCCATCATTTCACCTTTCGAATCGATACTAAAGCTCGGTCAATCAGTTGATCAAGTTCACATCTATGGATTCTGTTTAAAGCAAGGTTAGCCAAACATATCTCATCTTGAGACCTATTTAAATCGACAGCCGTCATGGATGATATCACTTCTACCAGTACCACTCCAAAGCTGTAAACATCACTCTTATCTGTTAACTGATAGCGTTGGTGATATTGAGGGTCCACGTATCCTGGGGTACCTTGTGGAGCTGTTGACACGTGAGTGACATTATTTGGTACAAGTCTTGATAGCCCAAAATCTGCTACCTTCACACAAAAATTGTGATCAATGAGAATGTTTTTAGTCTTTACGTCCCGGTGAATGATTCCAGAGGCATGGAGGTACGCTAGATGTGTTATTGGGGAGGATTTGGGATATAAGGCGGATTTTTTAGGGTTCTTATTATTGGGGAGGATTTGGGATATAAGTGGAAGAGGTAAAGATTTGGGTATAGTGAGGTGGAAAGAGGGAAAAAAAAGTTAATATATTTAATAGGTGGGAAAATGACGTGGCCAAGTGGCACTAACCGGTTGAGGTGGAGGTAAAATGACCAATAAAGGACAAACTAGTCGGGTTTAGTAGCCAAAAGGGCTAATTTTTTTATTCGCTACGTCGAACTGCTTTTTGTGACAAGTATTATGCTTTAATATGTTATTTGCCCTAAGATAAATATCTTTTAGGCATTCATCAAACACTTTGTGTGCATTATGTATGACTAAGACGTCATTTTTAACGTGCGATATCTCACTCATATCATATCAGATTTGAGTGATTCAACTTTTTGGGTAAAGAATGGCCAAAAAGCTACAAATTTCGTATTTCAAGTTTTGTATAATTCGGCCTTTAAACTAGACAAAATTAGAGCCGAAAATGCCGAAAATTTCAAGAAAATCAACGCCACTTAAAATACTAAAAAAAGAGTTGCAATTCACATATCAAAATGCATACCAAATTAAAGAGAATCAAATTTTAAAAATTATGATTAAATTGGTTTTTTATAAAAGTTTGTCATTTAAAAGATATGTGCGTTTGAAATTTGAGGTAGAAAAACAAAAACGGGTCAAAAGACCATTATACCTCTAACCGAAAATACTAAAGGAAAAGGGATGGAGTGGGTAGGAATAAGTGGCTCTATTTTATTGGCTTTTGAGACTTTTAAACTTTTCCCTTTTCAAAGGATCGCAACTCCTTGGAGAGGTTTATGTGTATATATTTTGAACTTTTAAAAAAACTCATTTTATGGGATTTTTATTAAAATTATTAAGTCACATTTCTTGAATATTTAAAAAAAAGTAGATGATTTTGTACTTAATTTTTTTTTTTTTTTTTTTTTTTTTTTTAATGTAAAAGGTTACCCAGTAAAATAATTTTGTACTATAATGTAAGGCAATGCCGGAAAAGTGTATAGATAGGCTTCTACAAGAACGAAACCAGATAATCAGATATCACATTTGTTTAAGTTTTCGGCAATCAGCTAATTAGGGATTTAAGACGTAAATAATCAGAATCCGATATGTTGTTTGAATAGGCAACTCCGAAATTGTTACTTATAGTTGCTGCTTAGTTCACCATCAAATGAGCCTCTTATCATATCCAAACACTTATTGCTATTGATGTACTGTATCAAAACGCAACAAGGAGTGTTTGGCATTACTAAGTTAAACAACATATGCTCATAACATGAACTTATCCAAAACAGCTTATTTAACTCCTAAGGTTAAACTTGCGATACTAATTCCACTAACAATAACCAGTTCAAACTAAACAATCAAACGACTTACTAAGTAGATAAGCATAGTCAAAATTATGCATCCGCTCAAAAACACAATAAGCGGATAATCAAGTACGAGTACTCGAAATGGTAATATGAACACTAGTAGAATCTATTTAATATAAGCCCAAATGCAACGTGACATCTATTTAAAATATAAACCACATATGTATAGATACAAGCAATAAGCAAAAAAGTACAATCACATTTACATAAGGATTTTCGCACACAATTTAGGCATCAAACATATATTACCAAACACAACACAGGAAACATAAAAACTAGAAGAAAAACACGCCGCAATGCGCAGTTGCAACCACCTCATTTTATATAATTACGGAAAATAGATACGGAGTATCGAGTATGTGGTTTTATAAGAAAATGAGTAAATTGCATAAATTGTCCTTGAACTTTGGCCAAATTGCATGTTTTGTCCCAACCATTACTAAAGTGCAAAAATATGTTGGAAAATTTAGTGCACTTGTGGGATTAGTTCACACCTTGTAATGGGTTAGGAGGTACGGAGTGTACACCCATAAGGTCCATGAACACCCGACTCTAATAGTGGTTTGTATTGGTAGTGCTAGTAGAAAGTATCGCTAGTGGAAAGTAATTGTTTGTGGTTTCCACCGATAAGCGATGTTTCTCTTGAAGGAGTTTCCATCAAGCGGAGTTTCCAGCGAGCGGTGTATCCACTGATAGTGCTATGAAAGTACTGATGAAAGTATTGCTTGTAACGGGCTTTGACCTATTCAAGTGGCAGTTACCACTGCATAATGACCACGTTTAATTGGTCATGTAACCATTAACGGCTATAACGGGGATAATTATGAGGCTATTAATGGGCCGATTAATACTCATAATTCTACTTGACTAGCTCAAGAGTAACCTCCTATAAATAGAGATCTGATTATGCATGAAGGAGACACAGAAAACACTAAACACTTATAAGCGCAAGGGTTATTGAATTGTGCCTAATTCTATAACTACATTTGGTCTTATCCCAAGTAGATATTCGTATAACCTGCATTAGGGTCGAATAGTTTACTTTGGAAAGTGATCACACGATTCCAAGTAATATCCGTAACCACCTAGTGGTATTTGGTTTCTTTGAATAGTTGCTTGTTTCTCACCGAAGTTGATTATCTTACCTGCTCGGGAACACACCACCAACAATCAAAGTAAACTATTTTGTGATAATCAATGGCAATCGCCGCAATGAAACACATGGCTTCAAACTTTGCTAAGTCGGACAAGTTTGAAGGGTGGACTTTAGGAGGTGGCGAAGAAGATGCATTTCTTCTCGTCAAGCATGAGTGTGGTTTATGTCTTGAATACTCCAATTCCCGATGATGGGGATGATGCTACGGTTGAGCGGATCGGAGGAGGAGCAAGTGGAGAATGATGACTACATATGCAGAGGTCTTATTCGAATGGTATGTCTTATTCTCTGCTTGATATTTATCGAACTCTAAATCTTCCAAAGAACTGGATTCCTTGGATGCCAAATATATGGTCGAGGATGCATCAAGTAAGAAGTTCCTTATCGCAATTTCACAAATTACAAAATGACCGATTCAAGACCGCTTATGGAACAATACAATGAACTTCTTGGAATACTTGTAAGGTTTACACAACACAATATGAACATGGATGAGGGTATTTCAGTCTCTTGTGTTATTGATAAACTTCCTCCTTCTTGGAAAGATTTCAAGCATATCTTGAAACATAAGAAAGAGGAACTAACTCTGGTTGAGTTGGGCAGTCATCTACGCATTGAGGATTCTCTCAGGGAGCAGGATAATGACAAGACAAAGAGTAGCAATGCTACTGGACCATCTGTTGTCAATATGGTGGAGCATAACAACTCCACCAGGTACAATGACAACAAAGGCAAACACAAATATCATGACAACACAAGGGCATATCCTAACAAGATGGCAACACCTACTTGTTGGAAATGTGGCAAGATTGGTCACATTAAAAGGGACTGCAAAGGTGTTAAAATTGGTGGTAAAGCCAATGGATCAGGCACAAATGGTTCAGGGAGTGGTGGTTCAGCCAACTCACTGAAAGGATGATGATGTTGCGTGGTGGGTTGACTCGTGCAACAGCTCATGTGTAAAGATAGAAGTTGGTTCAAGACTTATGAGTCACCGAATGATGGTTCTATTCTTCACATGGGAAATGAGTCAACACCTTGGTGCATGGTCGTGGTTGTGTAGATCTTAGATTTAGTTCGGAAAGATTGTAACTTTGTTTAATGTTATTCATGTTCACGATATAAGGAAGAACTTGGTTTCAAGTAGTGTTTTGAATAATCATGGATATAAACAAGTTATTAAGTCCGATAAGTTTGTGCTTTCTAAGTATGGTGTTTTTATTGGTTTTGGTTATTTATGTAATCAAATGTGCAGGCTTAATATTTCCACTGATAGTGTATTTATTTCCACTGATAGTGTAAATTCAGCCTGTGTGACCACCTCTGACCAGACTGACTCTACCCTTTGGCATGCTAGACTTGGTCATGTTCATTATAAAAGGTTGCAAGATATGTCTAAGGATGGGTTGATCTCAGCCTTTGACATGGACACTGAAAAGTGTAAAACTTGCATGTTGACCAAGATTACCAAGAAACCTTTTCAAGGTGTTAGTCGTGAGACTAAGCTCTTGAGCTTGTACACGTGACTGTGTGATTTGCATGCCACTCCTCTTTGGGAAATAAGAAGTACTTTGTGACATTTATTGATGATGCTTCTAGGTTCATATGTTTATTTGTTACATACCAAGGATGAAGCATTAGATAAATTCAAAGTGTTTAAAATCAAGTTGAATTACAACTTGGGTCTTTGATCAAAAGATTAAGGACCGATAGGGAGGTGAGTACATGGATACTCAGATTTTCACTGTTGGAATAATCCATGAAACGATCGCCCTTATACTCCTCAAAGACAATGGTATTTCTAAAAGTAAAAACGGTGTCAAGGAGATGGTTAATTCCATGTTGTCCTATTCAGACTTAGTCAAGGGTTCGGGTGAAGCTATGTTAACTTGTTATTATTAAATAGAGTTCCCAACAAAAGGAACAAGGTTACCCTTATGAACTCTAGACTAAAATGAAACCCAATCTAAACTATCTCGTGGTCCAGGGTTGTAGGGTCATTGTAAGACTCACGATCCAAAGCAAAGACTTTCGTGAAAGAGGCATTGATCGCATCTTTGTTGGATATGCCGAGCATTCCAAGGCTTTTAGGTTCTATGTTATTGAACCTAATGAACATGTTTCGCTTAACTCTATAATTGAATCAAGGATGCAAACTTTGATGAGAATAGATTCTCATCGGTCCCTAGACCAAGTCCGAGGATTCCTAATGGAACTCATGACACCGGTGTATCGAGGTCCTCGATGATGAACCATCGGTGGTCCCCGATGAGGTTGTGGTTCAACAACTCAACTCGTGTTCGTGAAGAGCAAAAGGGTCAGACTCCAAAGTCATTTGGACCCGAGTTTCAACTTTACTTAGTTGAAGGCACCGTGGATGAGGTCTCGCACCAATACTCCTATTGCTTCATTGTTGAGGATGATCCCAAAACATTTGAAGAAGCAATGAAGTCCGTGATATTGCTTTCGGAAAGAAGCAATCAATGATGAGATGGATTCCATCATGGGCAACAACACTTGGGTGTTGGTTGATCTACCACCGTGTTGCAAACCTCGGGTTGCAAATAGATTTTAAAAGGAAAATGAAGGTAGATGGATGATAAGGTTTTAAAGGTACCATTTTGAGGGTCGTTTTAGCCCTTATTTGATCACTTTTGTATCCGTTATTGCTTAATATCGCCTTTTCACTTTTAGGTCTCTTGAAGGCAAAATGCTGGAATGGCACTTATTTGGACGAAAAGGCGCGAATATACGAAGAAAATGGCCAAAGTCAAAATCGAGACACTCAAAGTCATTGAAAATAGAAGGCGACGGCGCCATCGCTTAATCTGCGATGCCGTCGTAGGATTTTGTGACGGTCAAGACAAAACTCAGATTTTCAAGAGACGGCGTCGGGCTTTAAAGGAGTAGACCGTCGCAACTCGGACGGCCTAGATGTGACCCAGACGGCGCGAAAGTCAAGAGGACGGCGTCACAGGCATAAGGTGACGCCGTCGCAGTTTAACGTGGCCAAGACGAAACCCCAATGACGGCGACACGACGAAGGCCACAAAACATAAGGTGACGCCGTCGCATATGTAATCTTATATATAGAATCCGAATTTTCAATTTTAGGAGAGTCTTTTGGAGTAAAACCTAAAATCGAACCTAAGGTGTCTTTTACAAGATTTTAGGTTCTAAACCCTATTTTACATCAAGATAAGTATTTACTTCATCAATTCAATTATGTCTTTGATTATTTGTGTGTATGCTTGCATGTTCTCCATGTCCGGCTAATTTATTTGTGTGTTTGCTTAGGAAGTATGAAACTTAATTATTGAATATTGATTGGTTGTTTCTTATCTTAGTTGATTAATGATCTAGTAGTGCAATAGGTCATTCGTTGTGTAGTTAATGCTTGATTCATCTTTGTGAACCTTAGAATATGATTACCTGAGTAATTGTAGGCTAAACCATCCGAAGAGTGCCTTAGAGTAAGAGTTTATCATCCCTAGTGGGTTTTGTAGACGAGACCCTTTGGTAAGTTCAAAGAGTTAGGGAGAAACGCACACCCTACAACTTTAGACACACAACGCAACTAGGAATAAGGACGTGACAACTCAACCATCAATAGGAGATAATTAAGGAGTAGTAAAACCTAAGTAAACACATCTTTAAACTATCATACGAGTACACATAAATTAGACATAGACTCCCACAACCTTAGTTTAGATAATTAGATAATAGTAGAGTAATCGGTAGAAATACCAACCCCCCAAATCCAATACCCGAGATTTGTACCTTTCAATTTCATAAAATATAAAAATACAAAAATAATCTTCCTCAACCTCAACCTTAGCGTAGTAACTTCTCACTAGCATTCCTATTCCCCTAGAAAACGATATCAATACCCGTGGCTTACCCTAATTACTACACTACAACGATTAGGTTCACTGCCTAGGGTGTTATAAAACTTGCTCGAAGAAAAGGAAGTTTCCTTGACCCCGAACGACGCGTGTAGCGTTATCAATGGAACTATTGAAAAGTTCAAGGCTAGACTAGTCATTCAGGGCTTTAAACAAAAGTCAGGAATAGACTATTTTGATACTTATGACCATGTGGCTCAGACGAGACCATAAGACTGCCGATTGCCTCGGCATCTATTCACAATCTAGTGATTCATCGATGGATGTGAAGACGGCTTTCTTGAATGGTGAATTGGAAGAGGAGGTTTATATGAACCAACCTCGTGGATTCATCTTGCTCGGCAATGAAAACAAGGTGTAAACCGATTAAGTCTCTTTATGGACCAAGGTGCACCTAAGCAATGGCATCAAAATTTGATGAAGTGGTTTTGTCTAGTGGTTATGTTCTTAACCAAGTCGACAAATGTGTGTATAGCAAATTTGATGAATCTGGTAAAGGAGTCATCATTTGTCTATATGTTGATGACATGTTGATCTTTAGCACTGACCAAAATCAAGTTGACCGACAAAAGAATTTTTGTCATCAAGGTTCTCCATGAAAGACATGGGGAGGCCGATGGTATCCTTGGTATAAGGATTAAACATGAAAGTAATAAAATTTCTATCTCTTAGTCTCATTATATTGAGAAGGTCCGAGGAAATTCAATTACTTTGATTGTACTCCGTGAGTACACCTATGGATACTTGTGAGAAGTCGATGCCTAATCTTGGCAAGGTCAGATCTCAACTTGAGTATTCTAGGTAATTGGTGCCTGATGTATGCCATGACTTGTACAAGGCCCGATATTGGTTTTGCAAGGGAAAATTGAGCGGTATACTAGTAATCCTAGTGCTCATCATCGCAAGCAATTCAAAGGGCATCAAGTATTTGAAGAGAACTATGGATTATAGTCTCATATACCGTTACCCATCGTTGTTGGAAGGTTACACTTATGCAAGTTGGATCAAGAACATGAAGACAATTTGTCTACCGGTGGTCGGGTATTCCTACTTGGTGGAGGTGCAATTTCTTGGGCATCCAAGAAGCAAACTTGCATCACCGCTCAATAATGGAATCAATTTGTGGCTTTAGCGACTCACGGTAAAGAAGTCGAATGGTTGAAAAACTTGCTTCTTGAGATTCCATTGTGGCCTAAACCTATAGCACCTATTTCTATCCGATGTGATAGTGCACTACATTGGCTAAGGCTTATAGCCGATGTACAATGGTAAGTCTAGACACTTAGGTGTCGTGCATAGCATGATTCGTGAGCTTATCATGAATGGGGTGGTATCTATAGAGTTTGTTAGATCTCAATGAATTTAGCCGATCACTTGACGAAGGGTTTGTCTAGAGACTTGGTTATAAAGTCGCTAAAGGGATAGGTTTAAGTCCAACTTAGTCATCGAATGCTAGGACACCCAACTCCTCCCGAGGAAACTTAGGAGCCGAGTTCAATGTGGAAAGTCGAACATCGCTGGACTGGAGCACATGTTTTATATACATCCCAAGGTTGTGCTCGTAACTCACGAAAGGAGGATGAAGTCTTTACTTAATGGTTAATTTATCTTTGAAAAGTGCTTGGCGGAGCATGAATAAAGAGGAACCACCTATGTAAATGTTGAAGTTTTGCCGCTTGTGAAGCTTTTGGACTTTTAGCTTTTACAACATTTATGAATTTGGATATGGACACATGGCTTGTATAGTGTCGTCGAGTCGACAAGTGTTTGAAAACTTGTGTGTATTTTATCTTCATGTATTCAAATGGGTTGAAGGGTTCAATTCTTAGAACACCCCGATTCTCGAATATTTGAACGTGTAATTTACTAAGATGAAAATTCAATCCTCGTGACATTTTCGTTTATGCACATGTTTTGCTTGATGTTTATTTTTTCATGCAAAGGAAGTGAACTAAATTTGGGAGGATTGTTGGAAAATTTAGTGCACTTGTGGGATTAGTTCACACCTTGTAATAGGTTAGAGGTACGGAGTGTACACCCATAAGGTCCATGAACACCCCGACTCTAATAGTGGTTTGTATTGGTAGTGCTAGTAGAAAGTATCGCTAGTGGAAAGTATCGTTTGTGGTTTCCACCGATAAGCGTGTTTCTCTTGAAGTGGTGTTTCATCAAGCAAGATCAAGCAAAGAGCCAACGAGCGGTGTATCCACTGATAGTGCTATGAAAGTACTGATGAAAGTATTGCTTGTAACGGGCTTTGACCTATTCAAGTGGCAGTTACAACTGCATAATGACCACGTTTAATTGGTCATGTAACAACTAACGGCTATAATGGGGATAATTATGAAGCTATTAATGGGCCGATTAATACTCATAATTCCATTGGACTAGCTCAAGAGTAACCTCCTATAAATAGGAGATCTGATTATGCATGAAGGAGACACAGAAAACACTAAACACTTATAAGCGCAAGGGTTATTGAATTGTGCCTAATTCTATAACTACATTTGGTCTTATCCCAAGTAGATATTCGTGTAACCCAGGCATTAGGGTCGAATAGTTTACTTTGGAAAGTGATCACATGATTCCAAGTGATATCCGGTAACCACCTAGTGGTATTTGGTTTCTGCTGAATAGTTGCTTGTTTCTGCTGAAGTTGATTATCTTACCCTGTTCTGGGAACACACCACCAACAAAATCGTCCTTGTGGGAAACCACACTTGAGTAATCGTCCCTCTAGGAAAGTTTGGCCAAATTGCATGTTTCGTCCTAATCATGGACGAAAATTTACTCAAAGGTTTGTCAAAGGGACGATTTCTGCATTTTCGAAACGGTTGAGATGAAACATACAATTTGACCAAAGTTCAGAGATGATTTATGCAATTAAATCAAATGACATTAATAAGGTTTTGGTGAAATAGCTAGGGGTGAAAATGAGCCGAGCCGAGCCGAGCCCGAGCCTGCCAGAGCTCGAGCTCGGCTCGTTTATATTTTAGAAAGCTCGAGCTCGAGCTCGGCTCGTTCCGAGCCTTAAGAATTGAGCTCGAGCTCAGCTCGTATTATAATATATAAAGCTCGAGCTCGGCTCATTTGTCTAAAGCTCGCTTATCTAGAGCTCGTTTATTTGGTTTTGAGCTCGTTAATGAGCTCATTTACTGAAGCCAAATTAAAAAGTAAAGAAATATAAACAAATGGAATTTAAACAAAACCAAAACAGTACATACAAAATATAGCAAATTAGTATCCATTGTTGATTAGTGATTACAAAAAAAGATGTCATGTGTCATATGCATCAAAAGATCTAACAAAAGTTCTATAGACCAACAAAATATTAACTTGATCATATGAGACATTTGCATCTACATCAGATTCTTCTTGATTACAAGGATAAGATACCACAAAATAACCCATGAAAATGAATGGAACATATGCAACCACCACCCTACAAGTTAAAATATAAAACTGATAGTGATGTTCAAATGGTTTAGACATTATATATGCATATATAAGGTTATGAACTGAACCGAAAACACACACCGTGTTGATGACAACAAGCAAATATACGAGGACAGATTATTAGACAAGCTAAAGATACTCTCATTGTATATGTTTAAACTTATATTTTGATATTTTCACTTCGTAAAAGGGACGATTTCTGCATTTTCGAAACGGTTGAGAGGAAACATACAATTTGACCAAAGTTCAGAGATGATTTATGCAATTAAATCACACGACATTAATAAGGTTTTGGTGAAATAGCTAGGGGTGAAAATGAGCCGAGCCGAGCCCGAGCCGAGCCGAGCCCGAGCCTGCCAGAGCTCGAGCTCGGCTCGTTTATATTTTAGAAAGCTCGAGCTCGAATGGAACATATGCAACCGTGTTCTTCTTGATCATATGAGACATTTGCATCTACATCAGATTCTTCTTGATTACAAGGATAAGATACCACAAAATAACCCATGAAAATGAATGGAACATATGCAACCGTGTTGATGACAACAAGCAAATATACGAGGACAGATTATTAGACAAGCTAAAGATACTCTCATTGTATATGTTTAAACTTATATTTTGATATTTTCACTTCGTAAAAGCAAATATCCGAGCACATAAAATCAACACGTGTCGTGGTTATAAGTCCACGTTTATGATCAAAAATTCAAACCACCGCAAATAATAACATCGTCCAATCTCATAAGAAGCAACTCTTATATTTAGGAGGAGTTGAAAATGGCATTGTTACATAAATTATTTTACAAGAAACCACCTGATGTACTTCATGAAATCTCTTATAGACTTTATGGTATATATTTTTTTTTAGCTAAGTAGTTATAAATAAGGACTTAAGGGATTTGATTATTATATGTGAACCAACAAGTCAAGTTAGATATGGCAATATTACGCTTTGTTGTTTCACGTCAAAACTACAAATACTAAGCCTCTTCAAAGCAGGCTAGAATGAAGAATAAAAAGATAATATGACGCTAGAATGAAGAATAAAAAGATGACATATGATATATACCTTCAGTTAGATCTTAACTAATCAAATGAAAGCGTATATAAAGTTCATCATAAAGTGCTTGCATCACTTACTTAAATGAACCAAACTATTAAGAAAATACAGTGATACTCAATATTCTAGATGAATAGATAGTAGCATATACAATTTTTTTTTTAACATCTATGAACAATTTTATGAGCAAATTTAATATATACTAGTTATAGCCATATTATAAAAAAAAAAAGTGAAAAACCAACAAACTAAATCAATGGAACAATATCAATATGTGCATACCGCAGCAACAAAGATCAAATATGTGCACACATTACTAAACAATATAGAATTTTTCAATAGCTTAAGGGAATTATTCAATGCTAAAGTAGTGTCATTAATTGGTTGTAAAAAAGTGAAAAACCAACAAACTAAACCATTAAAAAAAAGAAAGAAAAAAAAGTTTCCTGTTGTATGATATAGATCGACGGCAATCGGAAAAGGAGAAAAGAAAAGGAGTTAGTCGGTGGTTGTGTGGTTGATGAAAATATTGATATCAAATGGGAAGGATCATTTGTTCAAAATATCATTGTTGTTTAATTTTATTTTAATAGATTATAAAAATTAAATATGTGATAGATGAAAAGATTGATATGATGATATCCAAAAGGAAGTACCAATGTGAGGCTCGAGAAACTCAGAAGTAAGTATAAAGAAGTTAATTGTTTTGGAATTATATATACATAGAAATTCATATCTTAAATGTAGAATTACATGAAATATACTAAAGCTCGTTTAGGCTCGCGAGCCTATTCGAGCTTTATAAATAAAGCTCGAGCTCGAGCTCGATTATTAAATGAGCTTCAGTTTAGGCTCGAGCTCGGGCTCGAGCTCGTTTAAGCTCGGCTCGTTCAAGCTTTTTACCGATCCGATCCCGAGCTTATTACGAGCGGCTCGGCTCGTTTGCACCCCTAGAAATAACCCCGCATGCAAAACCCCTGCCTCTATAAACTTCTTGTTGACTCTTTTTTGAAGCATTGCAATTTTGACAATATATTGAACCGTTGAACTCAATAAGAACGCTTTTGTTAATACTTCGAACCTCAAAAGAACCCTTCCTGATATTTAGAACCTTTGGACCTCATAAGAATCCTTCTGTTAATACTTCAAACCTCACAAGAACCCTCTTTTAATACTTTCAACTCTAACGAACTCTTCCTTCAAAACTTTGACCTTAAACCCTCATACGAACCCCAACTGAGCACAATAAGAACCCTTTAAACCCTAAGCTCTTTTGAACCTCATAATAACCCTTCTTTTTAATACTTTTGACTTTAAAGCACCTTTTCTTTTTAATACTTTGAACCTCATACGAACTTTTTTTAATCCTGTGAACTGCATTCGAGCCCTTTTAGATACTTTGAACCCTTAAGCCTCAATAGAACCCGAACCTTTTCTTATATATAATTTTATAAACCCCTTACTTTGATGAAATGTCTCCTTGAATAGTGATACAAGTTGGTCATGTTACTTATGCCCATGTGACTTGTTGCTGATAATCACATTGTTTTGCTGTTTAATTGACTTTGTTTTGTTGGAGGATTCAGTTTTTATGAAGCGAAATCGGATAACTAATGGTGTTTTATAATGGGAATTATTTTTGTTGCTCAGTTTATGGTTTAAGACGCTATATTGTCTGATAAAGCTTAAATTTCATATGTGTTTATTGACTTATGAGAGATGGGGTTTATACTTTTATTATGATTGTTTGATAGAGCTTAAGATTCATATTTGTTTATTGTAGCTATTAAATGTCATTATAATGGGAATTCTTTTTGTTGCTCAGTTTATGGATGACGCTATATTGGTGATGAATAAGTTGAATATTTTTGTTTGCTGATAGTGCTTAAAGTTCATGTGTTTATTGACTTATGAGAGATAGGGTTTATACTGTTATTATGATTGTTTGATTGTAATTGCACTTGAACAAGCCTGTAATACGGTAGTCGTAGCAGGATTCTGATCATACTCATAAATGTAATAGTGTTTTCACATTTTTTTATTGACCTTGTTATCTGCTCTTGAGAAGGACTCGTACACCATTATCTTGTCCTCTTAATATCTTTGTATGCATGTTTGATATGATATCATGAAAACTTATTAGATATTTAATCTAATCTCTCAATGAGTTTAACTAACATTAGTAATTTATCAAGGAGATGGTAGTTTTGAATGCTCATAGACATGCCAACTCTATGGTTATTATCTGGTATTCTGAGTGCGTTATTTTAAGTAGACCTGGTGGTAAGATTATGACACTTTTAAATGTGATTGTGTTTTGGACTTGTCTTTCATAATTATGAAGAACCGTGCACCATTAGTGGAGTGGTTTAGCTATAGTACTTAGATTAAGATAAGTTGAATCAGAATTGGGGGATAGATGGTTGGAGTGTTATTTTGCGGAAAAATACATGAACAGGGAGACTAAATATAATGTACTAACTAGAATTGGGGATTGATGGTTAGAGTAAGACAAGTTGAATCAGAATTGGGTGATAGATGATGTTGCCAAAGATCGCCTTTATGTTGGGTAAGACATTTTCTTTTATGTTTCAATGAAGTTTTATACGCTTTGTAAGGACGTAAGTATTAAGTAGACTATTTTTATATGAAGTTTGATTCTATTTCTCAGTGGTTCGAGTTTTACAAGGTGGAGTTGTCAAACAGTTCATTCAAAGCATCTACTCTCCATAGTGAGAGTCGTTGCTCCAATAATGCCTCATATAGCTGATGATGTGTGGTAAAATCTCACTTTGGAATATAATTTTGACAATGCTGGTGTCATTAAATTTGTTTTTTTATTGAAATTGAGAGAAAGTGAAATGAGTTATTATTGAAGTGGGAAACTTGTGATCAAATGACCACTTACACAAACTTTATACAAAGTATTTTGGCAGCAAAGTTGGTTATTCAATCAACCACACTTTGACCCATTTTGACCAAGATAGCTAAACTACAAACTAAGCTACTATTACATCAACTAAGCTATCACTACATCTTTAAGCTATATTACAGACATGATACTACATATAAAACTATTGTATTAAGCTAACACATCCAAGTGTAGGCTATTGTACTTGCATCCTCGACTATATCTTGTTGCAGGTCTTCAAGCACTGTGTATGATGAATGTAACTTGTGGACATAGCTGTGGTAACTGAAGCAGCTATATTTTTAATCAAAATGGCCTGCAATAAATGAAAGATGGCTTGCCTATCGTGAGGAAGAGACTGATTTTGGGGGAATAGATACTCAAGGTAACCACAATAATGTCTTGCTGCTACTACCTTTGATATATCCATTTTTACATCAACTGTTTATTGCTGTACAATTTTACAACACTGCACGTAAATCTAATCTGTAAGGATTTGGTAGTTGAGAACGGAGGAAATTAAAGCTTTGGAGAGTGCTCGCACCGGTAAATTCATTTGTTCCAGTCGCAGGAGAAGATGTATCTGCATTCCTTTCAGGATAACCTTGCTGTGAGAGTGAGTAATATGTGTGAACCTAAAGTTGTTGCTGACTCAATGAATCGCATATTAGTAACATCTCATGTATTCCCGATAATTATTCTGTAGATAGGCAAGATGTAAATGAGCATTTATGAAGACTCTAAAAGATTTATGAGCAAAACTGCAGAGGCATCAAAATGGGCGGGTTCTGGTAAAAAAAAGCTGATGGCTGACCCGAAACATTTTTAGTCCAATTATTTAGTAAATAGTTAGTGTCTCTAATATTATTATCAAAAATATATATCATTTTATGCATTAAAAATACATTTTGGGTGACCTTCAACCTGTTTGATCTCTTTCCTGTTAAGATGATCTTTTAATTCTACCAATTAGAATAAAACATAAACTGAATACCCCATATATAAGTAAATAATTCAAATTGCCACACTAGTATATGGTGCTGAATTTCACATCATTTCACGCATTTTGTTGATGATATTTGTATAATAAATCCATCATTCATACTGTAGGTTGAGATTCTTTCTACTTTGGAGGATGCAACAAGCGAAAGTAAACCATATTCTGGAGATTATTTGATTCAAGGAGAGAAGAAAATATGGATTGGTGTTTCACGTGTAGAAGGTTCAGCATGTGAAAGATATTGGGACTTCTCAACACAAGTTGGCAATTTTCTTGATCACCCCACACTTAATAGTCGTTGCTAGCTATGATGTTATTGCTGGCCAACCACCTCGTGTTCTTTCAGTTGTTATTTAAAAAAGTTGCTTAAAACAAAATGGACTGCAATTGGTCGAAGTTTCCCAAACTGTATTGCAGCAAACTTCATAAATTTTTTAATCAACAAAATTGGGATTATCAATGTACTAATTATCAATCAAAAGGTTTAAACGTTGAACCAAAAAAAAAAAAAAAAAAAAAATCTTTTCAGGTTTATATGTAGGAAGCCTGTTTCAGCCATAACCCGTGTTAAGTCGTTACACAACCCGCCCACTTGATCACATTGTATATCATATACATTGTTTACCCTATTTTACGTCGCTAATCTCAATTATTATTTTTTTTGGTAGAGCAATAACGGTTATAGATCATTAAATTAAAAGCTAGATTACCAGAAATGCACATGCTTCTTGTCACGTTTTCTTTGGCTGAAGATGGAATTCTTTGTTATGGCACGTTTTTGGTAAGCAATTACATTTGGTCTTTTTTGGGTAAAAGGGAATCACTACCACATTTACCAGTTTTCCCATCGCCGTTTTCCCCGGCGACAATTGTCGCTGGGGAATCATCACTAAACGACAAAAATATATCCTACGTGGCACGAAGTCTCGTAGAAAAGTCAGCTAAATTATAGAGAGGTTTTCCCCGGCGACATATCGCCGGGGATTCAACGATAATATTTTGACCGAATATTTCACTCTAAAACGTGGCGGCAAATTTTCCCACTTACGTTTCCCCGGCGACATGTCGCCGGGGATTCTTTTTGTTTATTAAAAAAATACGTAATTAGTGTTAATATATCTTAACGTGACGTAAAACATTTTCGCCGACATGTCGCCGATTCTCTGTTTATTCAAAATTGTAATTTTGCATGCCATATTTAATTGGATCAAAAGCCAAACGATGCATAGTTGAATGTGTAACCATAACATACCGACTCATCCGTTGAACGCCTAATGTGTAACCATAACATATCGACTCATCCGCTGAACGCCTAATGTGCAACCATAACATACCGACTCATTCGTTGAACGCCTAAATTGTAACCATAACATATCGACTCATCCGCTGAACGCCTAATGTGTAACCATAACATACCGACTCATCCGCTGAACGCCTAATGTGTAACCCTAACATACCGACTCATCCGCTGAACGCCTAATGTGTAACCATAACATACCGACTCATTCGTTGAACGTCTATTGTGTAACCATAACATATCGACTCATCCGTTGAAGGTCCAATGTGTAACCATAACATATCGACTCATCCGTTGAACGTCTAATGTGTAACCATAACATACCGACTCATCCGTTGAACGTCTAATGTGTAACCATAACATACCGACTCATCCGTTGAACGTCCAATGTGTAACCATAACATATCGACTCATCCGTTGAACGTCCAATGTGTAACCATAACATATCGACTCATCCGTTGAACGTCTAATGTGTAACCATAACATACCGACTCATCCGTTGAACGCCTAATGTAACCATAACATACCGACTCATTAGTTGAACGCCTAATGTAAGCATAACATACCGACTCATCCGTTGAACGCCTAATGTGTAACCATAACATACCGACTCATTCGTTGAACGCCTAATGTAACCATAATATACCGACTCATTAGTTGAACGCCTAATGTGTAAGCATAACATACCGACTCATCCGCTGAACGCCTAATGTGTAACCATAACATACCGACTCATTAGTTGAACGCCTAATGTGTAAGCATAACATACCGACTCATCCGTTGAACGCCTAATGTGTAACCATAACATACCGACTCATTCGCTGAACGCCTAATGTGTAACCATAACATACCGACTCATCCGTTGAACGCCTAATGTGTAACCATAACATACGGACTCATCGGTTGAACGTCTAATGTGTAACCATAACATACGGACTCATCCGTTGAACGTCTAATGTGTAACCATAACATACCGACTCATCCGTTGAACGCCTAATGTGTAACCATAACATACCGACTCATTAGTTGAACGTCTAATGTAAGCATAACATACCGACTCATCCGTTGAACGCCTAATGTCTAACCATAACATACCGACTCATTCGCTGAACGCCTAATGTAACCATAACATACCGACTCATTAGTTGAACGTCTAATGTGTAAGCATAACATACCGACTCATCCGTTGAACGCCTAATGTGTAACCATAACATACCGACTCATTAGTTGAACGCCTAATGTGTAAGCATAACATACCGACTCATTCGCTGAACGCCTAATGTGTAACCATAACATACCGACTCATCCGCTGAACGCCTAATGTGTAACCTTAACATACGGACTCATCCGTTGAACGCCTAATGTGTAACCATAACATACCGACTCATCCGCTGAACGCCTAATGTGTAACCATAACATACCGACTCATCCGTTGAACGCCTAATGTAACCATAACATACCGACTCATTAGTTGAACGCCTAATGTGTAAGCATAACATACCGACTCATCCGTTGAACGCCTAATGTGTAACCATAACATACCGACTCATTCGTTGAACGCCTAATGTGTAACCATAACATACCGACTCATTAGTTGAACGCCTAATGTGTAAGCATAACATACCGACTCATCCGTTGAACGCCTAATGTAACCATAACATACCGACTCATTCGTTGAACGCCTAATGTGTAACCATAACTTACCGACTCATCCGTTGAACGCCTAATGTGTAACCATAACATACGGACTCATCCGCTGAACGCCTAATGTGTAACCATAACATACCGACTCATCCGCTGAACGCCTAATGTGTAACCATAACATACCGACTCGTCCGCTTGAACGCCTAATGTGTAACCATAACATACCGACTCATTAGTTGAACGCCTAATGTAAGCATAACATACCGACTCATCCGCTGAACGCCTAATGTGTAACCATAACATACCGACTCATTCGTTGAACGCCTAATGTGTAACCATAACATACCGACTCATTAGTTGAACGTCTAATGTGTAAGCATAACATACCGACTCATCCGTTGAACGTCTAATGTGTAACCATAACATACCGACTTATTAGTTGAACGTCTAATGTGTAAGCATAACATACCGACTCATTCGTTGAACGTCTAATGTGTAACCATAACATACCGACTCATCCGTTTTACGTCTAATGTGTAACCATAACATACGGACTCATCCATTGAACGTCTAATGTGTAACCATAACATACCGACTCATCCGTTGAACGTCTAATGTGTAACCATAACATACCGACTCATTCGTTGAACGTCTAATGTGTAACCATAACATACCGACTCATTAGTTGAACGTCTAATGTGTAAGCATAACATACCGACTCATCCGTTGAACGTCTAATGTGTAACCATAACATACCGACTCATCCGTTGAACGTCTAATGTGTAACCATAACATACCGACTCATCCGTTGAACGTCTAATGTGTAACCATAACATACCGACTCATCCGTTGAACGACTAATGTGTAACCATAACATACCGACTCATCCGCTGAACGCCTAATGTGTAACCATAACATACCGACTCATCCGTTGAACGTCTAATGTGTAACCATAACATACCGACTCATTAGTTGAACGTCTAATGTGTAAGCATAACATACCGACTCATCCGTTGAACGTCTAATGTGTAACCATAACATACCGACTCATTCGTTGAACGCCTAATATGTAACCATAACATACCGACTCATTCGTTGAACGTCCAATGTAACCATAACATATCGACTCATCCGTTGAACGCCTAACCATAACATTCTTTTGAAGTCGTTAACAACATAAAGTAATTAAATTTTACCAAAAAAAAAAAAAAAAAAAAAAAA